>CM049801.1:10637463-11044963 GCA_027422405.1 Ptychobarbus kaznakovi | reverse complement strand
AAGTGTAAACATAGACAAGTGGAGTGATACAAGCAGGGGAAAAATATACAATATAACATCTAAATTAATATAATATCTATAATATAATAATATCTATAACATAATTGTATAATATAGAATAAATCTATAATGTTATAGAGGTTAGGAAGAAACATTGTGATTCTTAGAATGTTAGAAGAATAATCTACTTGATGTTTAGAAAATGTTAGCATTATGAGTTATGTGCAGATCAAATGCGATGATATGTTCTCTTTGTATAAAGTTTTTTTGTGTGTGTGTTTCAGAACTGTCTGAAAAAGATTTGTTTTTGTGTTGATTTGTAAGGCTGTACCACACGAATCTCTTATTAACATTCCTCATGAGCTTCTGGCAGATCTGAAGAAGAGAACGAGAGCATACATTACAATTCACAGGGGTAACGCACAGCATAATTTATTGTCCTGATGTTGCCATGGTGATGGAAGGCTCTGAGATCAAAGGTTTGAGGTGTCATTTGGGAAGACTAAATGATTGATTCAAGGCTGAGACAATATTAACAAATGTTTTTTAGCTGCCACCATACACTGAATTGAGATATCTCAGGGGCTCAAGGTTTCTGAAGCACTTAACCAAGAGAGACAATGAGAGGGAGGATTGATGGGGGTGGAACAGTCTGTGTGTTGTCCTTGAGGTCAGCTCATACCCATGGCACATGATTAGTCAGATCAAATATTGATGAAAGGGATACAGAGAGGACCATTTTTAAAGCTGAAATGATCAAGTGCGCTACATATTTATTCATTGGATTAGCGTTGAATATTTTTACATGGACATATATAAATTAAAGTGATTTTGGTTCCTTTAATCATGTATTTTCCAGGGACTAATGCCCCTGAATGTACAAAACATATTTATCAACTTATTAAACTGTAATTTTCAGTCCACAGCAATAGTGCAAAACAAATAGCCAGGGAAGAACCTCTGTCATCTAGAAATAAGAATCAATAAGACTTTAATTATGATGCCTATGCTTTAGAGTAACAATACAGTACTCCTTATTAATTTAATATGTATATATGAAAAGCAGTTTCATTAAGCAATGATATATCACTGTCCCCCTCGCCATGGATGTGGGGAACAGATTTAAAGCGGTTTCTTTCTTTTTTTACTTCCTGTAGCCGCCAAAAACAAATTCAAGGCCCTTTTCTGTGTGACAACAAGGCTAATGCAACCACTTAAATGCATGTCATCATCCAAGCACACTCTGGGTTAGTCTCTGCAATCTGCTTCATTCACTCAAGTTGCTCTGCACTCTGTCACCTGCTCATCCAGACACGTCACCTTTCTTGGCCCTAAATAAGGAAACAAACATTGATTTGTTTATTGTGTTTTATCAAGTAGATGTCCATGTTATATGAACTAGTGTGTCATCCACTGAGACCAATAGTTAAAGTGCTTTATTGGCATTTTTCCAATTTATCTAATTTCTTTTGTTACAAAATATTTCATCAGCATAGTTATTTGAGTGAAAAGTTGAGACTGGTCCAAAAGCATCTTGAGCTTTTTAGTCTGAATAGACAGCACAAAGAGTCTCATGATCAATGTCACACATTTGTACTTATTTGATTAGTTTAAATATATTAAAAAATATATAAATAAATAAATAAATTTAATCAAGTTTTTATTTCAAGTTTTTTTATTGTATCAGACTTGATACGGGTTGTAAGACCTTCGTTCATCTTCAGAACACAAATTAAGATATTTTTGCTGAAATAGCTTTCTGACCCTCCATAGACAGCAATGTAATTGAAATGTTCTCAGGACATTGTTAAAATCCGTGTGACATCAGTGGTTCAACTGTAATTTTACGAAGCTTCGAGAATACTTTTTGTGCGCAAAGACAACAACCATTCTTATTGACAGTACCACGACGCATGGATGTGCATTCTTCTGCCAGTAAACAAGGCTCGAGTTCTATGTCAGCAGCAGCACGTGCATGGTTCATGGTACTCTCGGTAATGATGTAGATGTGAAGAATTGTCGTTATTTTGTTTTCTTTGCACACAAAAACTAATCTCGTAATTTCATAACATTTTGGTTGAACCACTGATGTCCACATGGACAATTTTAACAATATCTGCCAACATTTCAGTTACATTGCTGTCTATGGAGGGTCAGAAAGCTCTCAGATTTCAGCAAAAATATCTTAATTTGCATTCCCAAGATGAATGAAGGTCTTATGGGTTTGGAACGACATGAGGGTGAGTGATTAATGACAGAATTTTCATTTTTGGATGAACTATCCCTTTAAGCTCACTGTAGCTGCCAACACTGTTGGAATCTGCTTTGACAGACAGCAAATCTATTTATTATACATAATTAATGTAAAAAATTGTGTTAATTTGCAAAGAGTGGTAAAATATAATTTTTTTTTGAATAAGACTGACAGGTGAGTTGATCTGTGTTAGTGCTTGGGTCACTGATTTGGGGGGCAAATAATTAATTTGGGAACAACTTCATAGTGCTGAGCTGTCCAATTCAGTGACTCGTATGCTTAGAAGAAACGACCATGAGATCCTCTCACTCCCCCCCCCCCCCACTCATACATCCACAAGGACATGGGCATTTTTGCATTTATGACATACATTTGTGTGTGTGTGTGTGTGTGTGTGTGTGTGTGTGTGTGTGTGTGTGTGTGTGTGTGTGTGTGTGTGTGTGTGTGTGTGTGTGTGTGTGTGTGTTTATTTGTTTATGTTTATGAATGTTGCTGCATCATTTGTACTCATTATGAATATTATATTTGTGCTTGCTTGTGTATCTTTGTCTTGCCTGGGGAGTGGATACTGAAAGACTCTTAGTCATCTCTATTAATGTCTGATTGGGGCTGACATTTTGGGAACCATAGTGATCACTACGCCTCACCTGGTGAGTCATACAGTATCCTCACATACTCCCCAATCTATTCACCATCCACACACTCTCATTGTCATACGAAGACAAGTATACATTATAAAACCCGTGAAGGTTATTCAGACAATGAATAATAAATGAAAATACACATCAATGGAGATCCAAGGATTTTCTTCATCATGTTTATTGCAATGCTCCTTGAATGAATTCTGTTCATGTTGTTCCAATCCTGCATGACTGACTTTCTTCTGCAAACATAAAAGGAGAAACCAAAAATAGTCTATTCGATTGGTACATTTCACTTCTGAAGCTATACAACTGTGTGAGAGGAACAAAGCAGAACTGAATCATACCCTCCAGCAAAGCTCTCAAATTTCATTCCGCATCTTGGCTTGTTATGTTCATTTATAAAGCACACAAGAACTAATGACATTTGGTGTCATTGAGATGAAATATGTTTTTTTATATGCTCAGGATTATTGAGATTTGAGAGCTTTTTTAACTAGCTCTTTCAGATTGTGTTGTCCAAGAGAACTGCTTTGACTTTTTTTCTTTAGCTGAAGTGAAGTCTGTAAAAATAAAATAATACTTTTCTTTGAAATTAAGACTTTAAAAAGTCACATTGTGAGATTTACAGTTGCAATTAAGTTATACAATCGCAATTACAGTAACAATTAAAATAAATAAAGTTGAAATTGTGACATAGTCGCAAGTAAAAGAGATAAAGTCATAATTACGAGAAATAAAGTCGCAAGTCAAATAAAAAGTTAAAAGTAAAATTACAAATAAAAAGTGTAAGCAAATTGCAATTAAGAGAAATACATTCACAACTGGGAGACATTCACAGTTAAGAGACATAAAGTCACAATTGTGAGATAATGTTGCAATTGTGGGATATATAAAGTCGCAGTTAAAATAAATATGTTGCAATTGTGATAAAGTCGCAATTGCGAGAAATAAAGTTGCAGTTGTGAGATATAAAGTCACAATGAAAATAAATAGTCACAATTGTGATTATGATGTAATTACGAGAAATAAAGTTGCAATTAAGATAAAGATGTGAGAAAACCTCACTTGCAAGAAATGAAGTCACGATTCTCATGTGCATTCTGGTGTTGGCTGAATGCTGATGCTATGAAAAAATAGTTGAATCTCTCACTGTGAAAAACGAAATGATTGTATTAATCTCTTAATGTAGTTCAGAAAGATTGATATAAGCTCCCAAACTGTCCTCCAGTCATTGAAGGTCAGACTGATAATCAGACAGTGAAAGTGCAAAAAGGACTCCAACACCTCAGATCATAACGGGTGCGGGTGTCTGCAGGGACACCCCAAACACACATGGAGACATTACTCTAGTCATGTGTCCATGATGTCACCCCTCTCGAGTGTTATCCTACTAACAGAAAGGGAAAGGTGAGCAAAGGGGCAGTTGGTTGTTTAGCCAGATAAACCTGCTGAAGAGAGTGAAATGCTGCGACACACATTATTATGGCAAGCACAGTGTGAACTTATACACACACTTGAAACATTTGTCCCCCTGCTCATTGTCCCAAGAGAGCTGTGTAGTGGATAAGAGACACAGATGGCCACTGTCAGGACTGCTGATGAAGTGAAACGTCAAGAAGTGTTTCCCATCTCTTACACACTCACAAACACACAACATTTTCGGATGCTAAGGAGTTCACACTGGATTATCAACGCCTCTTTGGACTTATGATGCACATTCAGATCTCCTACACTGCTGACTGCTTCAGTACTGATCATACCACAGCAATTTAATCTTCTTTAAAGAAGTGTACAGTCACAGTACATTGGGTAAATATAAATATATAGCTATATCTAAACCTTATTAGAGAAAGAGATAAAGCCTAAAAAGAGCAAATGTTGGGGTAAATTGTGAAAGCATGTCCGTATTGCTCCAAGTAAATCCACATGCACATGCACAGATACAGACAAGGAATGTGCACACACATACTAAACATGCATATATCAACACATCAAACATAATCAACATACAGCATATTCATAATATGTTTGGTAAAGTCACTCATGTGAAAGGCTAGATTCACATCACATCAGATTATAAAACAGGCCAGAGGGCTACGTGATTCATACTAGACTCACAATACTTAGTACTAAATACATCTATTAATTTATTTGAAAAGCCATTTATTTATTTACATTTTTATATTTTTTCTACTTATTAAAAAATTGATAATTGATTGACTCATTTGATTTTCAAATGGCACTCCTAATCTTTCATACTGGTCTAGTCAGCGGACTGTGTGAGAGAAATGGATGTATGTGAACCCCGCAGATGGATGAGTGGAGTCAAGGATTCTTCTATAGATAGAAGTGGTGCCCATTTGTGCTGAGCCATTTTGAAGCCATCAGCCTAAATAAATGATGGCTTGATGACAGAGGAGCGAGGAGCTGATAAAGACTTCTGCTGAAAATCCACAGTTCTTTTGAAAGTGAGAGAGTGAGAGGGAAGATAACTAGCATGCATCACATGCATCTTCATCAAGACAGGATTTTATACACGTCTCTCTAAAGCTGATTCGAAAGCGGATATGAAGGACTCATCTTGCATTACTCTTCTTTGAGCAAACAAACAACTTTAATCGTTACTTCTGTTTATTGCCGTCTCAAACGGATTTGGAATTCCACAGTGGCAAAACACGGCAAAGTCCAATAATCTAGTGCTTCTGATTCATAACATAACCGTAGAGCGTCAGAGCTGAAATCCAGAAGGGAGCTCTGAATTTCAATGGTCTCTGATTCACCATGAAGATTTGAGAGTGAGAAACAAAATTTACCAAAAAACATCTAGGATGAACCTCTCCAACCTTTTCAAAAGTTTTAACATGTGTTTAAGTGCAGTTTTCTGCTTTCAGTTTTTACAAAATGTGTGTTTTCCCTTGCCTGTCGCTCAGTATAGTTAAAAAAATGAGTTGCTTGAGTGAACAATTCAATGACCCACTCATAAAGACATTGGCTATATCTGAAATCACTCAATGAGTAGATACTTCTTTTGAATAATTACTTTATGACTGTTAACAAAGTACATTCTATATAGGGTGAATGAGTGTAGTTTGAATATAATTCGGACATACGTTGATCATGATGTCACTGTCATGTCATGTGACCTACCAGCGCCTCCCGTGGCCTCATGGGATAGTAAAGTGTCTATCAGATGTGCTCCACAATTTGTTTTTGTTTTCATGAGACATGAGATTTGGTAATCTCAGATTTATGCATGTAATGAGGCAAAACGTTCATACGTTCCACCTCTGGAATGTGCACACTGACACGGCACACTTATAAAAACAGGCTCTCTCTCAGATGCAAGTGGATTGTAAGTGTAAGTGGTTTGTCTTGTGTGTTCTTGTAGAGGTGTGGGTCCAGCTTTTTGGCCTGACACAATCCCAGATGCTCTCATGTATTATTCATGTACCATTTGGTCTTGAATGATGCTTGACTTAAGTGTCTTACAGCAGCCTCTACCTATGCCTATGTATGACATCACTTTTTAATCTCACATGGTGGTTTTTCTACCCAAAATGAGGAAACCATGAGTAGCTTGAACAACTTTGTCTGAACATCTTGCATTTGGTGCCTCGGGGCCATCAGTTGAAGTACTTCTTTCAAGAAGCTTTCTTGAACTCCATCCCATCTCCATCCATCTGCCCTCAAGCTCTCCAGTTTCGCCTCGCCATTTTTCTACATGTGCTTTAATCTTTGTAAAAGGACACAAAACCAAAAACACTCAATTAACTGAAAATATACACACAGTTAGGAACATTGGGCTACAGCATGACCTTGAACTGCAGAGAGTGTGTGGTGGATGCTGGGAGTGCAGTGGCTCATAGGTCAGTAAATCTACTGCACTTGTGGCATTTGGAATTGTTTAGTGTTCCTCTTTTTCTCTTTGTTCCTCTCGCCACCCCTCTTTCCATCACTCAGACTGAAATAAAAGTAGTGAAGACCTTTTCCATCCACCTTAAAGTACACAGTGTTATTCAACCCTAACAGCACAAATGGACAACAGAGATGTATCTAAACATCACTGGAACATTTTCTCCAGCACACACTCGTGCACACATACAGTACATGCTTGTTCACAGTGGTGAAAAAATGTGTGAATCATGTCTGATTATCAAAATGGCCTGTGCAAAACACACATTAAAGAGACATAAAAGTGTGTGTCTGAGTGTCAGTGAGGTCAGTCTCATTTGTCAGTTCATTAAGATTGATCAAAGCTAATGTCACTCTCCTTCAAGCTTAAACTATAAGATAAACTACACAAAACATTTCTAAAGCTTCCAGAAGCCAGAACCCTTCCTTTCAAGATGTACTCAATGATTTTGCCTTCATTAAGAAGTTTTACACAGAGACAATTAGTGGTATTTTTCCCAACATTTTTTAAATGTTGTTTACATGAGATGAATCCATTAAAAACACTCATAAAAATGGTCCATACGAAACACAAGCAATATATCTTCTAAAGCTAGTAATCAGGAAAATTAAGCTTTTCGAAACTCTGAATCATTTGAATCAATTGCTTCGCAACAAGATACTGTTTCAAAGGGCTTGAAACACCACATGCAGGTCAGAACAGTGCAAATGCAACAAAAACTCAACCCAATCATGTCAATAATTATCCGGTTATAACAGTTAGGGGCTCACTGGGGAGAAAATGAGCAATAAATAACACTGCAAATGTCTTACACAGTTTGGGTAAGAACAATTTGTTTCTTCCACAAATGTATGACTTGAGTCCACTTTTATGATTCTTGTGATGCATTGCGTCCTTGAAGCTTGAAAGCGCATGGTCTTCAATGTAAAGCGCATGGTCTTCACATTTTATCCTTTTGTGTTCAAAGAAAGGAAACTCATTTGTGTTTGAAATGACACAGAGGTGAGTAAATGATGACAAAACTGACTCACGACAAATTAATAGCTTTAAGGAGTAATGTACATTAATTAACAAGTGACACAAGAGTAAAAAACTAAATACGTAATACATTTTTTGGCTTAGATTTGCAGTTTCATTGCCCTTTGTATGATGTGTCCTCTATGTTAATTTTTTTTTGGATGTAACCCAACAAGGCAATATGGCCGCCGTCCCATCTGACTAACAACCTCTGGGATCCAGGTCTATATTGCAATAGTCATCAATTAATTCTGACCAAGACAGTTTAGTAATTATGCTGGTGTATTTAGAGCGGTGAGAACATGGCAGTGTGTTGCATGAATGATTTCATATTATGTGGCAAGTAATTCATCTTGACTAAGAGTCTCATTTACTTACAATCCACTATTAGGGATGATGAAGCATGCGCTCTGATCCTCTATTTGCAGATGGAGATGTTTGACTGAGGGTTAAAACCAGTTTCTATTAAAAACAGGCACAACTATCAATCTGAAACTTTGTGGAAAAGCTCGCAAGCACTCATTTGCCATACCAAATAATGGTTGATTTTCATTTGTTCCAGTCAGGGCACAATTTAATCATATCACATCTATTATTCAAAACATTTTTGATGTTGGATAACAGCAGCAGTGTTAGTGGCATCATACAGATTCATGATTTATGCATGTGCATGCATGCATCTTTATGCGTTTAATAATGGTTTGCAATAGGGTCAAACAACCCCTAAAGAGACCCCTGACACTATCGCCATAGCAACAGCCAGTTCTGCCATCCCCCTGAACTGTTGCCAACAATCTGATGTCTTTCATAAGACACATCAACACGACACATGTCCTTTAAACTCAACAGGGGAGGTCTAGAATGATGGACAGCACATCCTAACCTTGGTCCAGGCCCTACAAAGTCAGTCACAGGGGGTCTGTGTAGTCATCTATTCAAGCAACACAGGCTTCAGAGGCTAAACATGTCCCGAACAGCCAGAGGCCTAATGTCCAGACCCCACTCACTGGATCTGTATACGGACTGAATGACTGAAGAGCTTGGTGCTCCGTATGAAAAACGGACCTATAATACAAAAACAAGTCTAGTTGACAGCTGTGTTGCATTTTAAAGGAACATTTTAAGTCTTATTGAGCATTTATCTCTGTCCGTTAGAGTTAAAATGACAACTCTGTCCACATTTATTTGCCCTAATTGCATTGCAAACCCACATGACTTGTTTTAACAAAATATATTTTGAAATAAAAAAATGTTGTCCTTATTTACCACTTTTAAAATTAGCACTGTCTGGTAATCTTCTAAATGTCCCATCTGTGGCATGTTTAGCTAAAGCATTAAACACAGCTGAGTACACAAATATTGTATAATCTTTCTAAGCTCAACATTCTGCTTATGTATATGAGTACACTACATGGCCAATAGTGTGTGGACCTATGCTGCCACTATGCTCTCAAACTCAATTTTAAGTAGACAAACAATGAATTAACAACTTTCAGTCTTTGTCAGGTAGATCGAAAGGGTCGAAACTTTGTTTGTCTATTATTAAAGTTTATATAATTCCAGAGATGTCATCTGGTACAGAAATGGACACTCGGAGTGTTGTTCAGTCGTTGTACAGTAGATTGTGACGGTTGGTGGTATTTGTCCCACCTCTCCTCCACTGTAGTACTGTTGCAAACGTGCGTCGAAGACTGACACGGAAGAGAAGATATTGTTGAATAAACTCGTTATTTTAGTTTTTTGTGCACAAATGTATTCTTATCAAAAGTTGTATCAAAAAATATCTTAATTTGTGTTACGAAGATGAACGAAGGTCTTACGGAACATGAGGGTGAGTAATTAATGACAGAATGTTCATTTTTGAGAGCACTGTAGAAGTGTGTTTTTTTTTATTCTTTTCTGAAGGCCTTCTTGATTGATCTTTTTATTATTTTTTTTTGTTCATGCACCTGATCTGAAGTTTTGTGCTCACATATCTTGTTTTGTTTCAGCTATTCCCATTATTATTGAGAGGTAGCCTACTTAAATAAAGCATACAGCCATACAATCCCCTTTGACAAATGCCAAAGAGCTCAGTGACGTTCAAGGTACACTGTCCTTGGATGCCAAAGAAAGATAGCCTGCACAAAGCCCACACCTGAACCTTGCTGAACACCTCAGGGACAAATTCAAATGTTGACTGAGAGCAAGACCCGACTGCTTGGTTTCACTTATGCTCGTGTCTGAATGGGAGCAAATCCACACAGCCACACAGAACATCTTCCTAGAAAAGTGGAAACTGTTAAGAAGAACAAAGGGAGGACCAACTAGTTGGCTATGTAATGTATGAGTAAAATAATGAAATAAAGAAGAAGAAAAAGAAATGTAAATATATATCAAATACAGGCCTATACAGAAAATGTTGATACAGAAAACTTAAAACATCTCAAATTCTGTAAATTTGTTTATTTGAACAAACCATGGTGCTAAGTTTACAACAGTGAAAATGAATATTTTACTTCTAGATCTTAATTATTTTTTATTTTGCAACTCATTGTCCAGTGTTTTTTTTTATATTGTCTCCTCCTCTTTGTCTTCGCATCAGTCGGAATATTTTTTGTGTGCGTTTTTAAATTGTGCAACAGTTTCCAAATCATTATTTAGTTAGCAGCGCCCCCAAGTGAAACCATTGCTGCATTACAATAATGCAAACTGGGTCTCCTACCTAGGGCTCAAGCCTTCAGCATTACCGCCATCATCCGGATCATATCAGAAGTACTCTGCTCCTGCAAAATACCTCTCTCCTTTTTGTGTTTATTTTGCATATAAAAACAAATTAGTCAGATAATTAGATTTTATGATTTGTTATCTGCACAAATTGTCAGACCTGCTAGATCCTGTTTTATCAACAGGCAGTGCATTTTTGATTAAAAACCTGCCAATGAAAGTGCCATGAAAACTGAAACTGACCTTGGTGTAAACCTTTAGCTTTGTTATAGTGTGAATCCTTCAGTGATCCCTTCAACACAACAGCCTACTGAAAGCCAATGAGGAGAAGTAGCAGGTAAATGATGAGGATGGTATTTTTCATTCACTCACAGGGTGCCGTTATATTTGCGGTCTGTGGTTTTCACAGTATGAGAGCCACTTCTCAGTAAGGCGTGATAGACGTACGCTGTGAGGAGTAGGAGGTGAATGTGACTCAGTATTGATTCTTTGCTCTTGTTTGGGTTTATGTGATGTCTGCATGTGTGTGTGTGTGTGCGTGTGTGTGCGTGCATTCAGTTGGTGTGGCTGCTGCTCATTCATGTTTTTTTGTGTGTTTTTTTGTTGGTGTGACTAAGCGCACTACCACTAATTTAAATCGAATTAGAGTCATTCTTTTCACACATCACACATGCTGACTATATATTTTGCTCTAATTAGTAGCTTTTTTGTGAGGTTTTAGATGCATTGTGTTGTTGCTTTAAACTACTTCAAACAGATTGGATTCTGATTGACTGTCAATGGTTTATCATTCATCAGCTGGGAAAACAAATTGTTCTGAAAGCCCTTCCAGCAATGTTATTCCTCGGTGTCATTACCGTTATAGTTTTGGTGTTAACTCTGCTATTCTTTTACATTTAAAATAATTTGTACAAATAAATCTTTATCATTATATTTACCATCCTCGGTGTGAATAGTAATGTTTTGGCGAGATTTTGAACGTTGTGATGAAATGGAAGTAGTGACTGACCCTTTCTGATTTACTGTAACATACATCTGAGTGAAAATGATTATAGAAAAGACAAAAATGTTATGTGGTGTTCTGTACATCAGTTGTTGATTGGATGGAGGCAGATCTCAATGTGAACTTTGGTTGATTGTAAGAAATGGACAGAGTTTAAACGGTCTAATTGATTAGAGAAGTCTTGTATAAGACACTAGAGATAAGCCTGCCCTTTTACCAGAAGATAAAGTTATGATTCAAATTCATGAGATCCAAATAAATTACAAATGGAACATGCATGGATGAACAGTTCACAATCGGATGCATTTAGAAAACAAATTGGGTGAATTTCTATTTCATGCCACTCAGGTAACTCTACGGCAGTGGTTCTCGGCCAGATTTGCTTCAAGACCAAGATCTTGCCAAGAGCCTATAAAGCACAACATTTTTATCAAACAAACGTATAATGATTGTAAATACAAAATTATAACATGACTCAATGGAAACTAGTAATGAAGCTTTAAAGCCGCAATGAATTCTGGTGTCACATCTTGCCAACAACATTTCTCTGAATCATTCTGTGTCCCTTTTAAATCTGTATAGCTTTGAAATCTTTTTGAAATCTCTGAACATTTTGTTGCAGCTTGATCAAACTGAGCTCCTGTTCTGTACTGCTTCGCTTCGGTGACCTCTTACACGGATCCTTCTAATGTTCCAAGACCTAATTCCCATCCGGCCTGAACTTCATGCACTTGAGGATTTAAAGATCCCAAAAACCTACTTTCCTATACGCCTACCTATTCTCTTCATCATGGTATGTGCAGCTCAGCTCAAAACAGTCTTTTCTGAAGGCACATTACAAAGCCTATTCACTAGTTTACACCATGGCTGAGCATCCAGGCATACTGCTTAATGTCCAGAGGGGATGAAATTACAGCAGCCTGCCATCGTGTCTGAAACTCTTTGCTCCACTAAACAATAAATCTTCTTCCCAAAGGCCCAGACGTGCAGTTTAGTTCCTGTCAGGTAAAGGAGATGATTTGAAAGCAGTGTAGTTATTTATATTATAATTTAGCAGACACTTGCGACTCCAAGTTTACCTGCTATAGATAATCTCGACCTGTTGTATCATATTTCAATCTGATCTCATAAGAAAATGTGACTATTTTAGAAACTGGTGATTTAAATTATGATTTTTAGGGGATAGAGCTAGGTCCACCCCTAAAACTGAGGGTTACTTTTAGCGGTGGGCCTTCATGTTTTTTTTGTCAATTGTTGTCAATTTTGGCCTGCAATTGACCGCATGTTAAATGTTCTCATGAATTCTTGTTTTTCTGATACTTAGAATCTTAACGAGAGACTATAAAACCTGAGTAATTTGCCACACTGCATTAAACACTTCAAGTGAAATCCAAAGGATGCAAAAACAGTAGCCTACACCCTTTCACATTATATTTTTAAAGAAGGTGTTTGAAACCAGCATTACTATCATTGCCAGAGAAAACACGTTTGTGTGTAAATTGACTTTTGGTCTCTTATAATAGATAACAGATGAAAATACTCTCTGATAATTAGTTATTTTGGCTGCACTTTGAACAGAATATCGCTATAGCTATACTTCAAACGCACAGTTGGCTGTTCTTTCCTCACATCCGCGGTCACGCGCCCTGTCCATTGCTGCACATGAATTATTCCCACGGTCTCCAGATATTGATGCGTTTTTTTCGCGGTGCCCGCTGTTTTAATGCGTTTTCCGAGTTTCTAACAAATAATTCACTCCGTCTCGGGTGCGTGATGCACCGCAAATTAAAAGATGCAGCGAAAGAGCTCTTGAGTCATGTGCACACACATCCTCCAGCAAAAACTACGCACTCAGCTCTGTCTGCACGGAGGGGATAGGCGCATAATCTCAACGCGACAGCACGTTCAGCTCCACGGTATTAACGCGAAGGACTGCCTTCCATGAGCTGTCGTGTCCAGTGACCCGCTGGCGATGGGATCTGACCGGCATACTGATCGGCTCCGCCAGCAGCGTCAGCAGCACCGGAGCGCGCGACCGACACTAGAACGCCTCGCGCGCCTCTTTGGTCTTCGTTAGAGTTGCCTCTTTTTTTGCGTTTGTAGTATTTTGATGTTGGTCTCGTCGTCGCGTATGCGGTGCTGTGTAGTCGAATTTTGTGGAGCGCTTCTTCAGACTAAGTTTGGGCTGCTGCTTCTCGGTCGATGATGAGAGGGATGCTGATCGCTCGGGATCACTGGCGCGCGGTGATCTTGTGTCTCCTTGTGCTCGTGGCTTTGACAGTGGGTCGTAGTCCGCCGGCGCACAGGTAAGACGTGCCGTCCTTGTGTGTTATCAGTATGCCTGCATTCTTTGCAGAGCCATGTTAAACCAGCCTAAGATGGTTTGCTGGGCTTAGCTGGTCTCCCAGCCTATTGGCTGGTTTCAGAGAGGTTTGGGCACTTTTCAGACGGTCAGGCTGAAAGCCAGATGAGCATGAGCATGGCTAGGCTGAGGAACTAGACCAGCTAAGACCAGGTTGGCCAGCCTAGGAGACAGTTTAAACCATCACTGCACTTGCTATTCTTCAAGTCCTGGTTTCTTTGAGTCACGGTTTCTCAAGTATCACACTGCTCTTCCACAGTGTAAACGAACGAAGCAACATGTCATATGTCAAAGTTACTGTGGATAAACTACTCAAAGGCTACGACATCCGTCTCAGGCCTGACTTCGGAGGTAAAGGCATTATATTGATTTAAAACACTTTTCCATTCTCACTGATGGATGTGACCATTTTGATGGATCATTGACTGTCATCAGGCCATGTTGTAGAGATTGTGGTGTCTGTTTGCTTTGCAGGTCGTCCGGTTGATGTCGTTATGAGTATCGACATCTCCAGTATCGACATGGTGTCGGAAGTGAACATGGTGAGTCTACAGGCTACTCTGATTGTTTAATAGATGGTGGGCTATTAAGGAGGGGGACATCTGTCAACACAACCTATTAAGGCAGCAATGATGAATAAAGTGGGAGAATAGAATTGAGTCTGATGTTGTAGTCCACTCAGGAAAGAGCTACAGGCTACTGTTTTCTCTCCTGCTCACATACACACAAGCACAGCTGACTGTGAGATTAGAGAGACATTGTGTTCATTTTGCATTATGATTGTTATGGCATTGGAACTGAACTGACATAAGCCTTTACTCTGACTCAGCATAGAAGGACAAAATAAGCAATGTTGTAAGGAACATGCACACAAGACCCCATATATGCACACCCACAGGTTGGAGTAGGTGGATGCTAAAACACAACAGTGATTTTAATGCCACTCTGAAATAGAAGTAAAGATGATTTTGATGAAGATGATCATGATGGTCAATGGTTCGTAGGATGTCTAATTCGCTTAAATTTATTGGCCCATGTCCGATGAGTATACTGTATACAGAGCAGCATTTCTCAACCTTTTTGACTTCTTTGCATTCCCCCCATTGCCCAACACAATATTCAAAGGACACAATATTTAACGAATTTTCCAAGAGCAGAGCAAATTATTGTAGGATCACAAACAAGCAGAGCTGATAAAAATCAAGTGTGGGTAATCGACAATCAGCACAGGTGCAAAATGGGTTAAGACATTTTTTAGGGGTGTTAAATAATGGTGCAAATATGAGTAAGCTGACTACTGCAAATCTTGTGGCATTCATTTAACCTTGCAGGATTCATTTAAATACTCTCCTCCCATAAATGTTGTATCTGAAAGAGAAACTTGTACAAATGCATATGCAATAAGGTTAGCGTTTTTCATTGCTAATTGCATGTCTTTAGATTTTAAAGCAGAGGGTTTGCGCTGGCTCAATCTGTAAGTAAATCTGGCCCTAGGAGTGTTGATAAAAATAATTATTGGCCCTAGACCCATACTTATGTCTCAATTAAAACAAAACCCTTTTAGTGATTTCTTTGTTTAAAAATTAATAATAAGTGATTAGTGTGATCTGTTCAGTTCCTGTGAAGTTCTGACCCAACGGGCCCCAGAGGACATGTGAGTGCTCTTTTATTTCCCAGACAATCGCCCTGAACTGGAGATTAATTCAGATCATTTTATGTTCAAAATGATAAGAGAGTAATAAGAATAAAACGTGTTCTGAAATAAACTTCAGTTGTTTCCACTCTGAAGGCCGATGCACTCTGAGGGGTTTCTAGGATACTTCAGGTCTAAGGTTGATGTTGGCACTTTTGTTATGACAAGGTGTCACTTTGGCCTCACTGGAAAAAGCTTTTTTTGTGAATTATGGATAGTGGGCCTGAACATAAGCCATTTCTGTGGTGGTTTGTCATACATTAATTATTTTAGCAAGTGGGAGGCCTTTCAGGGAGGACACATGATGGCGGGAGTTAGTGAGGCGCAGCAGAAAGATACTTAGCGTTCGCAGCAGCTGCTTCAGGACTCACTGTGTCTAGAAATTCTGTTTCTATAGAAATATACTTCTAAAACAGTTTGATTAAATGAACAGTATATAGAAATACCACCTGGAGCAGTTTAAGTCAGTTGTGGCAAAGTCAGGGTACAAGAAACCGTCCCAAACGTTACTGTGGAGTTTGAGATGAGTGAAGAGTTATGAATTATTATTATGTAGAGTTGATTACATTCACTGTTGAAAGGGTGGAAGGAATCAAAGATCTGTTGTATCTTAAAGTGTTCTTATGCTCGGTTTGGAAGTTCTTTATCTCATCGGTTACTCATGATTGCTTTTTAAACCGGTCAAGGGTGAATTTCACAAGAATTCATTTAGATGTGTTTGAATGTGATGTGATCAAAAGTTTGATGTGGCAGTCGCTGTCATTTTTGTGGAGTATCTGCAGAGACTAACATTAAAAAGGTCTAGCTTTCAACAATTTGACGTGATCTTAGAGAGGTAGGCTGAAAAAAATGTGATTCAAAACAAGATTCAGCATATTAATATGATTTAAAATCGCTGGATCAACATAAATACACCCACAAAACAATATTAAAGGTTCAAACAGGTAGAACAATTTCAGGTTAACACTTTTCCAGTGTACCGTATAATTTTTTTATTTTCCATGTCTCTTACTGATTATTGGTTGCAATTACATATATTTGCAGATATTGGATAATTAATTAGGCCTACCTAATTTTAAAATCTAGATTACCTTTCATGTTATGCTCACTTAAACTGTAGAAACAATACTAGTTCAGTAATACTATTTTTTTCTGAATATTATAATTTGATGCCTGAAATCATGTACCATTTAAAACTCTTGTTTGTTTTTAATTGTTAGCGAATAAGCATAGAAATTTAATAACAGTGATTTATTGGTTATCATCCATTAAATGAAAATAATTATCAGTTTATTGCTATCGGCCAGAATTTTAATATCAGTGCATCCCTAGTGCTTTTAGAAAATCAGATATTGAACACTATTTGCCTCTGCAAACTCTCTCATCCCATTTTCTCCTGTTTGTTTGCTTGAAATGAAGACACACATACACTTCAACATGATTTTCATAACACTTCATGATTGAAGCATCAGATATCGACAGATGTTTTCTTTTTCTTTGCTTTTAATAGCGCAGAAAATCACAGGTTCAAGAGAGCACTGCAATCCTTATCACAAGAACAGAAAGGGGATTTGCCGGAGAAGTGAGAAAAAGCAGAATTGAAATAGCCAATTTAGAAACTGCGTTAAACTAAAAGATAATCTACTGCAGCTCCCATAAGAATCTTGCAGAAGGTCAGCTGTTCTCAGTGCTGTCACAGCTTCATAGCCAGCTCTTGTACGCTCATGCATTGATTGTTAATGTACACTGCTGGTTACCTCGGTCGCCCTCGCTCACCACGTCATGACTGCAGTGTGAGGATACATGTTAAGCTTGCAGTAAAAGTTGCTCGATGTGAGAAGTGGACTCTTGGCTGCAGTCTGATGCTGGTGTTTTTATTAACAGCTGGTGTGGACTTCAGCAAAATAGACTTCACTTTTACTTTCTCTGTTCACATTCTAGGACTTATTGTACATTATTAATCAGTGCATTATATTCAAATAAAAAAATATTAGAAGTATTTATAACAACAAATATAATAGATTCATCTTTCCTTTTCCGACGTCACTTGGACCACACAAGCTAATGCTCAGCTAACAAAAAGAAAATTTTGCTAACATTCCCATTAAAGGGGTCATATAATGCTACATGCAGTTTTATAAGTTGTTTGAACTGAAATGTGTGTTGGCAGTGTGTGTACACAACCACCCTATAATGATAAAAATCCACCCAGTGTTTTTTTTAATCTACTCAAATCTTTACCCCTTTCTCAAATCAAGCCGTCTGTCCGTGTGACGTCACACACACAGAGGCCCCTCCCACGATTGTTTGATTGACAGCAGTGTTTCAGCACAGACTGCACTGGTGTCTTACCTCAGACCCGCCCTGAGTGAGCTGTCATCAGTTGTTTCACTGCCGGAGCAGATGTAGACAAGACTGACTCTGAAGCGATTTAGGTGATTTGTTGTTAGATGTAATAATGAACATAGCAGTAGTCATTTACTCCCGTCATCTGAGCGGCTGAAGAGGATTACGTTTGGTTTTGAAGGGAAAGCACCCTCGATCTACTTAAATGCGTTTATGTTCGTGCGAATCATTCGTGATCCAGCTTCATCTGCAGAAGAAGCGAGTACAAGGTTTTTTAAATGAATCTTTGCAAACCGCCTTTCCTAATAATGTGCTAATAAGCAAGTTTCACGATGAATGCAGCTAAAGTAAACAGTCCCTCAGCGCTGGGGAAGAGAGGGGCGGAGTCAGCAGAGCTATTTCAGATTTAAAGGAGAATGACACAATAAGACTCGCCCTGAAAAGAGCTGTTTTTGAAAGGCTAAAAAGTGTTTTTCACACTACCAATGCAACATTTTAACAAACGATGTTACAGACTTTTCATTAAGACCCTAAAGAATAATATCAACTTGTGGAAAATGGGCATTATATGACCCCTTTAAGTTATGAAAATGCTATGAAAAATTTCTGAATGTTTAAAAAAAAAAAAAAAAATCTTGGTTACTTGAATGTTAGAGAAAACATCAGGATTAGTTCACTTCCAGAATAACATTTGTCTGGTCATTTACTCACCCCCATGTCATCCAAGATGTTCATGTTTTTCTGTCTTCAGTCATTTTTGAGGAAAGCATTTCTGGATTTTTCCAGAATGGGTTAAAGGTCCAAAATGTAGTTTCAGTGCAGCTTCAAAGGGCTCTAATCCCAGCCGAGGAATAAAGGTCTTATCTAGAGAAATGATTGGTCATTTTCTAAAAAAGATAAAAAATGTATATACCTTTTAACCACAAATGCTGGTCTTGCTCTAGCTCTGCAATGCGCATCTGCAACTTCACGCATTACGTATTCACATTGAAAAGGTCACACACGGTTAGTTCTTTATCTGTGTACTTTGGTTCAAAAAGGTAGAGGGGTGAAAAACTCCATCTCTTTTTCTCCTCCATCTTCAAAATCGTCCAACATCATTGTTTTATCTTTTTTTGTTGAGGACGTTTGACTTCCTTTGCATATTTGCTTTGTAAACACTGAGTCGGTACTTCTGTCACGCATGACCTTTCCAACACGACCATGTAATGCGTGAAGTCGAGCAGAGACAAGCATTTGTGGTTAGAAAGTATGTAAATTTGTATTTTTCAAAGAAAATGACAAGATTGTTTCACTAGATAAGACCGTTATTCCTCGGCTGGGATCGTGTGAAGACTTTTGAAGCTGCGACTGAAGAAAGAAAGGAAAATCTTGGATGATATGGGGGTAAATTATCAGGACATTTTTATTCAGGACGTGAACTAATCCTTTAAGAGAATGTGAAATTTTGTTGACATGTTTCATTTAGATCTTCCGTGAACATTGCAAGGATGTTCCAACGTTTTGTTCCAACGTTTCGACATTATCATGACATTATTAAAGACCAGATAACTAACAAATAACAAACTTTCCATCAACATTAGTGGAAGAACATTTGAGACCCTTACCTGAACATTAGCCAATGTTCTGAGAACTTTCTTTGTTAGCTGGGTGGATAATGTTAACCAATATACAAATGACTTGTTAAGCAATATTCATAACCAAATAACCTGATAATTGATTTACGTATATTTGGTCTAGCTTCATTCTAATTAGAGCTGTGTGTCACACACATATAGCATTTACATTCAGGTTTTTGAATTGATTCATGCACCATAAAAAAGGCTTTTAACAGTAAATAAAAAAGATTATTGGAGGACATTTTACTATTTCAATCAAACTCCACTTAAAACGTTCATGTTTAATTCAGTGTGCTATTTGCCATTACTTTGTCATTATGACATTTAACAGCAATTTCTGAGAGAAAATAATTTCTAAACCACTTGTTTTAAGTATGCTGTTCAATTAATAGAAAAGCAGTTGCCTAAATAAACAAAGTCTGAATTCACATTGACTTTAATTCTGCAGCAGCCTGCACCAAACCAAAGCAGATTGCTTTGCAGTGATTTCCTTTCCAGCTGTCCTTGTCCTCAGTCTCATAGTTTCTTTTTTCTTTCTTTTTCAGTTTTAGTTTTTTTATTCGCTACTTTTAATCCTGTTATGTTCCTCTCAAGTGCGCATCTCTCTCAGCCTCTATTCTTCTGTTGCTCTGTGATGTCTTCAGTGTGATGGGCACAGTGAAGTGAGTTCATTTTAGACCGCACTGTCAGATAGGGCTGTGATACAGTAAGTATGACCTCCATTGTGTGTACATGTGTGCGATGGTGCGTTTCCTTTAGCATTTGCATTTGTGTTTATGTTTGTGTGTGTATCTGTCAGGGTGCTCTGTGAAGAAGTTGAGGTGCTGGAGTGATGATTTTAAGCGGTTGTCAGGGGCAACAGCTGCTTCTAATAATAGAAGCTGAAGGAGGAATTTGTCCTAAGCGAACCCGAGGCACACCCATCCTCTCTCTCTTTCTGTCTTCTGTTTTCTGCCGCACTCACAGAAATACACTCACATGCTGTCATCTTCATGGGGCAGCACCCTTTCCGTCTGAAGAGCAGTTATGTATTTTATTTATAAATAAAGGTTGATATTATGAGAAATATAATTTTCTTGATCTTTTGATATAAAATTATTCAGAACAATAACAAATATTGTAACTTACGGTACTCAAAACTTAAAAAAAGAGCTTGCTTGTAATATCACAACCTGTAATTATTTATGTGAGAATTGTTTATGATCTGTTTACATAGAAATATCGAATAATAATAACAGTAATCATAGTAATACATTTATTATACACAATTTCATTTGAAACACTGCTGTTCAAAAGTTTGAGGTTGATAAGATTTTATTTGAAAGAAATTATACTTTTATTTAGCAAGAATGCATTAAATCAATTGAAAGGGACAGTAAAGACTTTTACATAGTTACAAAAGATTTCTGATTTAAATAAATGATGCTCTTTTAAACTTTCTATTTATCCTAGACTGAAAAAAATCACAACTTCCACAAAAAAAAAATATTAAGCAGCGCAACTGTTTTCAACACTGAATAATAAGAAATGTTTCTTCAGCAGCAAATCAGCGTATTAGAATGATTTCTGAAGGATCACGTGACGCTGAACACCGGAGTAAAGCTTTGCATCACAGGATTCATTATTCACATCAGTATTAAAATAAAATATTTTAAATTGTAATAATATTTAAAGGTATTACTGTTTGTTCTGTATTTGTGATCAAATAAAGGCAGTCTTTGTGAACATATCCTTTCAAAAACATATACAAATCTTACCCACCCCAATCTTTTGAATGGTAGTTTATGTCATAAGTATTATTCAGTGAGGTGAAAAGAAAAAAAAGGTATGATATATACTATTTTCCTAACATCAAATGTGGGCAAATCTGCATGCATCATCTGTCCCTCCTGAAGGATCCCAAAGTTCTTGTCTCTTGTTATATTTAACAAGATAACTCAGTCATCGTAGTAGCATTTCCAAATTTCAGTTTAAGGTTCCTGGGTTCATGCAGTACATCGTCTCAGAATAAAAATGTTTTCAGGACACCCCCCCCCCCAGGCATGTTATGAAGTGATTGCATAGGCAGTTTTAAATCTGCACACTGTGCTGGATGATGTGCGTGTGCTCTGTGCTCTGTGAGAAGAATCTTAACAGAGACTTTGCAGTACAGATGAGTGTGGAGGAGCAGTAGTGCTGGGACAGGACCTACCTGCACCCCTTTAGGGCAACTGAAACATCCGAAGTGCTTTTAGTACATCGCACATATGGAGAAAACTATTTCATCAAAATTATTTTCACTTTTAATCATCACTGCTGTTCCTTTTATGTGTTTAATGAAAGATGTTGCATATTCCCTGGGTTAATATTGATAGGATCAAATTTTACTGCATTGCAGCAAACAACGCCTTGTGCTGTCACTGCCGTAAAACACAATAACATATATCTAGATCATATACTGCACTATTCAAAATGCTTATAAAAAAAGGAAAAAGAGAGAAATAGCTTAAAAAACATTTATTCAGGTGAGTATAATATATTCTCAATATTTAATTTTTAATCACAGCAGGACAGATAGTCTCTTTAATTTGTTGTGTTATATTTTTACACAGTTTGTATCTTAATCTCTGGGGAAATAAATTGCACACACATTCAGCACCGATTTCATGCTTTTCAGTTGAACCTAGAGCAGCGGGAGATTGAAACTGTCCTGTTTTGATCACAGCAGTAATGTTAACATGGACAGGAACAAAGAAAATATTAAAGGGTCAAAAGTATTCATGATTGTTTCTAAATCTCCACTGTATGATTATTAAATGTGATACGGCTACAGCAGTAAATGCTGCTTCATTCACGTTCATTTGAAAACTTTGTTTACATCTGCATAATTTTCAACATTTCTACTTGACAAACATGTATTATAACTTGCAGAGTAGAATAAAATGGTTACAATTATCAAATATTTGTTGGTTACTTTGCATGTCACATGAACATAAACCATCATCAGACATCTGTGAATATGCAAATTTGATGTCAAATTAATCAAATCTTAACTTATAATCTAAAATCTAAATATTTTGCGTCTGACAAAAAAGTTGAGGAACCTCTGGTCTACAGTAATTAGTTCTCATTTAATGCAGTCAGAAGTTGTTGTAACCCCCCCCCCCCCATATCAGTGTTGTTTCTAAAGATGCATAACGTTGATTCTGGACAAGCTCCGTAAGTTTATCTGCCTATCAGTCTTAAAACAGACACAGACAGATGCTGTGATTGTTTTATAGGGGTTTGTAAGTGTCTGTGAGAGACAGGGAGAATCCACTCTGTCTGTTTAACCTTCACGCTCATTTATCATGTTGGTTTAATGGGATCTCAACTTAATTTGTTTCATCACTTATTCAGCTGAGGAACGTGGCGACTGGGAGATGGACTTTAAGCAGAAGCCTCTGTGCAAATGTGTCTGCGTTTTTCAGCCTAACCTTTGACTTTACAGATAGTCCCAACCCATTTGGGATCTTAAGAGACTCTTTCCTTTTCACAGCAAACCTAAATGAAGTGCACAGTCATGTAAGTGGCAATTACTGAGAGCAGAGCAGTGTCTGAAATATGGATGTACTGTTGGAACGGGATCTCATTTAATTTCATTTAAGTTGGTGATTTCACTGACTTGATTATCTTGACCTCAAAGCAATGATGAATGCGATGCAGCTTTATGTTATTGTGGGGCATGGAGCACCAGGGCCACGCAGTTTTATAATTGTGTTGTTTTGTCTGCAAAGAAGAGCTTGTCATCTTGGATGATGCTTTGTGTTTTTACACATCTGGAGGCAGTGGCTGTGTGACCTTCAGCCGAGAAAAACTGGGTTAGCGAGGTCTTGGCTGAGGGGAAGGGAAGCTTAGCCTCGAGGTGGTTGACATCCACTAAGATATGTCAGAAAAGGATGCAGATGTCCTCCCTGAGATTACAAATGCAGATGAAATGGGGAACGAGATGCACAGCAGTGATACATGTTAGTCTGGGACGTATTTACTTTGTTTGCATATGCTAAAACGCATGCACATGTTTTCACTCTTAAAACCACTGGAAACCCACACAAGTTTAATTTAGCAATTTTATTTTTGTATGTACTGTACATCATTTGGCACATTTTTGACTCTAAAGTAACACTTGAAGTCATAAAAATGAATTTCATTGCATTAGATTCACAACATTAAATCAAGTGAACTGCAAACAAAACAAGCAACACAAGCTTTTCTCCGAACAATGAATGATTTTGCAAGTTATTTAAAAATGTACGTGCTGTATTTGAGTAATTTTAAAGCTGTGATGTACAGAATAGCTGGTAATTAGCATTCGTCTCATGGTTTGCTTTATATAACACAAACATGTTGTTTGGTTCCACGTATAAATAAGTGATAGAAATGAATCATTTTTATATTGAATTCATTTCATTTTGAATTCAGACGTAGATGGGTTTGTTGTTCACAATATACATTTTTTGTTTTGTTTATGCTATTTCCTTGTTATGTGTCCGACTTGTAATAATAAATGCCAGACTTGGAGGTTCGAGTTTTCCATCCATGTGTACTTAAAGGCAGTGATGCACTTGACAACCAGAAAGAGTCTGAATACTTTTTATCTTCATTTTAAACTGTAAATTTAACCTTTTATCATTTGAAACCAAACACGTTTTATTTGAAATATGTGCTTGTGCTGTCTTTCTTTGCAGTAAATGCCACTTGTTTTTATATATTGTATCTAACACAGTGAAAATCTGGCATTAATGTGAAGTGTCCGATACTTTGGAATTGATGAAATGAACAGTTTTTTGTGTGTTTTTCAGGACTATACCATCACCATGTATTTCCAGCAGTCTTGGCGCGATAAGCGCCTGTCCTACACAGGGATTCCTCTCAATCTTACTTTGGATAACCGAGTGGCTGATCAACTCTGGGTGCCTGATACTTACTTTATAAATGACAAGAAATCTTTTGTCCATGGGGTCACAGTGAAGAACCGCATGATTCGTCTGCATCCTGATGGGACTGTGCTCTATGGCCTCAGGTCAGTAACTTTGTGTTTGCGCATCTTTTTTAATATATTTTTTGTGTCACTTCTTCTTTGTCTCATGCATTAGATTAATGTTTGGTTCTTTTGTGTGTGTGCGTCTTTACATTTATCTCTGTCTGCATGTGTATGCTGTATTTTTAGCTGACCCTATTCCCTTGGCTGTCCTGATGGTGCTTTTTCGATTTTAAAGCCCAGTGAGAGATGTGTATTCTGTCTCAGTCAGGGAATATAGGTTCTGTTTACCAAAGAAAGATGAGTCTGTCTTTGTCCTGGTTGAACCAGGCTATTCTGTTAACATCCTATTCTTCTCAATGGCAGCTGCTTGGCTGGTGTAGAAGCCTTCTGGAAGAACACAATTTGAAATTTTACATCTTTGATCATGGAACCACAAATCTTTTTCTTTTTTTTTCTAAATGGTATACACTACATGATTTTTGCCCCGATTCTCCTCCAGTTTACATTTTGGATATGTCGACGCTAGTCAGAGCCAGTCTGCAGATAAGAGTGGACAGAATTCATAGAAAATCGTGTAGTGTATGATGTTCACAGACTCCGTTTTTCAGCTTCAGATTTTGATTCCATCCAGTGAGAAGATTCCAAACATGTTTGATATTTTCTTCTGATTTTAGAACACATATTGTTTTCATTTGTCATGCATCTCCTAGCAACAGGGCATACAATTCTCTATGAGTTTGTTGTGATCGAAACAACTTTAAAGTCTGGTAGTGTGTGATCAGAGGTGTTTATCAATATTGTATGACTCTCCTCATGAATTCAACACATTCTTGTATTCTGTCTGGAATATGATTTTAGCCTCTGCATCACATCTTGCTCTTCAAAAGAATAATTGACTCACCTTCTTGTCATCCCACACTTTCTTTCTTCAGATGAACACAAGAAAAGTATGTAAGTCTGTTTAGTCTGTATAATGCAAAGGGACAGGACCACTTCTAAAATTTGTATTTTTTGTATTTATCTTTTACTTAAGAAGACACTGATTCTTGAAGTTACTGTCATATTCATTTTTGGACGTCCCATACACTTGCATTATACAAAGAGAGATACTTTTTTCTACTTTAGTTTGTGTTCATCCATAGTATGTTTTTAGATACTTGTACTTGTGTGAGTAAAATTTTCACTGTGCATTTTGTAAAACTCTGTACTTTACTTCTACTTTTTAATACTTGAGTACTTTTTTACTTTTACTTAAGTATGTTTTTGAGATACTTTTTACACCTCTTGTGTGATCCTCTGTGTGTGATCCTCGTGTATGATGGCTAGTTTTTCCTCTGTGACTATTACAAAGTCGGTGTGATGTATGATGCCCAGTGTTTTAAATTCTGTTCTGATTTTAAAAGTTGCGGAGTGCATTCCAGCCTTAAGATAGATGTCAGCAATTAGCAGAGCAAAGTCTAAATCTGGACCCTGGATTGAACCCAGGGAGCAAATCATTTCTCATAAATAGTTATAAATAAATATAAGAGAATAGAAAATGTAAATCATGAGTAAATTATATGTACTATTGTTCAAAAGTTTGGGTGTATTAATGTTTTTGAAAGAGTCAGAAAATATAGTAAAAACAATATTATGTACTGTTTTTTTATTTATATTTAAAATCTAATTTGTTTCTGTGATGGCAAAGCACAATGTTCAACAGTCATTACTCCAGTCTTCAGTGTCTCATGATCCTTCAGAAATCATTCTAATATGCTGATTTGAGGCTTAAGAAATATTGTTATCAATGTTGAAAACAGTTGTGCTGTTCAATATTTTTGTGGAAACCATGATAATTACACTTTTTGATCAGTTTAATTGCTGAATAAAAGTATTAACCTCTCTGAATAAAAAAAAAATATATATATATATAATATTAAACATTTCTCTACATTTTGCTAGATTTATGCAAAAAAAAAAAAAACATTTTTTGAAGAAAAATAAATATGTTTTAATATCTTCTATTAATAGCTAATAGCTATTCAATAGCTTCTATTACTGCGACTTAAAAAGAAAAAGAATGTGTATCAGTTCTGGTATATTAAAAAACTCTCTAGAAGAGAACTGTTAAAAATGCCAAAACATAACATTGATTAATTACTAAATCAATATTCAAATATTGATTAATTCACGTCAAGATTCGTGTCTTTCCGCAGAGGGAAAGCGGCTTTCCCTACATAGTGCAGAGTTAGATATGCAGGTTTTGTCTGGCTGATATTCCCTCTCGCTCCGTCTTGCTCAATACTGTATAATTTATATCTAATGTACTATGCCTGAGGGGTTTGGACATGTGCTGCTCTATAGCAGTGTGCACCTATGAGTGTGTCTATAAATATATATGATAATGATTAGATAACATCTCTCTGCACCTCAGAAAAACAATACAGTATAATAAGGTAAAAATGAAGTGTGTTTTTGTAGGGGTGGAAAGGACTTGTATTTATCATTTAACAAACGTGTGTTTGTTAGGAAAAGTACTTTATACCAAAACTCACCCTGGACTGCAGATTGAAGAAGCAGTTCCATCATAAGTTGTCTAAAAGTGCAGCAGTCACGCACTGAAAGGCCACTGCGTGTGTGTTTCCTTGTTAATTAAAGCTCAGCGTAATTAAGATCCAGCCAGAAGCATTTCAAAGAAGGGCTGCAGACATGACTGAAACGGCGTTAAGGCAATTACACAGGAGGAATAAAGAGGATGAAACACGAGAGTGGTAGGAACGCAGTGTTTCTGCGGTGATGTTCATCCAGCAGCTTGTGAGAGAACATTTCAATGACGTGAATAAACGATGAGCAAAGATTAGTGCGTATTATCAGGCCAAGTTCGTGCATCTATTTCTCTTAACGCTAGTTGATTTGAAGATGATTACATTTGTTATTTTCTTATATGAAGAAGTACACGTGCTTGTCAAATCAATATTAGTTCAGCATGAATTACAATTCTGCAAAACTTTCCTGAGCAGCCAATGCTTTGAATATAAATCTCATTACAGGTGGAAGCAGGTGGCTGTAACACCATCTGCTCTGAAATGTACAGCTTAAATGTTCACTTGCCTCCTCTGACATCTAGACAGAGTTCACACTTTGTGACAGTATGTTTGATCAGACTTACTGTTACTGTAGATCCAGTAAGCAACTGCATGATTATAATAGTATTGTGTCGTGTTGTTTTTCACCTCATATCTGTAGGATAACTACCACAGCTGCTTGTATGATGGATTTGCGCAGATACCCGCTGGATGAGCAGAACTGCACGCTGGAGATTGAAAGTTGTAAGTGCTGTTTTCGGTTTAACCTTTAACAACCATGAATCAGTTTCTTAATCGCAGTTTATCATATATGTGACCCTGGACCACAAAACCAGTCATAAGGGTACATTTTTTGAAATTGAGATTTGTACATCATCTGAAAGCTGAATACATAAGCTTTCTATTGATGTATGGTTTGTTAGGACAATATTTGGCTGAGATACAACTATTTGAAAATCTGAGGGTGTAAAAAAAATTAAATATTGAGAAAATCGCTTTTAAAGTTGTCCAAATAACTCCTTAGCAATGTATATTACTAATCAAAAATTACGTTTAGATATATTTATGGTAGGGTATTTACAAAATATCTTCATGGAACATGATTTTTGGCATAAAAAAAATCAATGCTTTGACAATGTACTGTTGGCTATTGCTACAAATATACCCGTGCTACTTATGACTGTGGTCCAGGGTCACATATATCAGTAATAACTGGAAAAACCCTATATGAAGATTATTCAAATTCATTATAGTTTTGTACCTGATTAAAACATAGAATAGACAGAAAGTGGCTTTTGAATCATTATTTTGTTTAGTTCCAAGGAACATTCACAAACAGACTCGCAAAGTTGTGTGGTTGGAACTACAGCTCTGTGACCCGTGATTAGAAGCATAGTTTAGTTAGTTAGTACGATGTGGCTGTAGATCATGCTCTTGAGCAAAATAAGCAAACTAACATGCTGTACAATCTGTTTCTTTCATATACGCACATTTCATTGAAAATCTTTTAGTTAGTTTTTGAAGAGTGTGCATGGGCAAAGATGTTCTACTAACCCGAGGGAACACTCAGTATGATGTAAGAGGAAACTGAACATCTGAAAATAAAGCAAAACAACAGAGAACAAAAATAACAATTTAGTCTTCCAATGCAATGTTCATTATTTACAGCTAATTAGACATTAATTAGATCTCAGTTTGCAAAAGTTATTACTCCACCATTATTAACAACAGTTTTATATTGTTAAACCAATGGTCCGAACAACTGATGCGTGACCAGAGCTGGGCAGATTACTTAATAATTGTAGTCTGTTACTGATTACAGATGACTTTATGAAAACTGTAGTCAGTAACGTAATCTAGGTTACTTTAGGTCATGTATTCTGACTGCTTTTTCAGATTACTTTTAGATTATTTTATTCAAATTGTTTTAAACTTAAAATTATACATAATATATTAATATAAAAATGCAAAGAGAAAGAATTCTAGAAATATTTCTCTCTTTCTTTCTGTCTTTGTGAATATAGTCTAAGCTGAATAGTATGACACGGTAGAAAGGGAAATGTTTAGAATTTTTTAGAAAGGGAAGTTTCAAAGAAGAATTAGGGAGAATCAATAAATTATGAATAATTTACAGCCATTGAGTGAATATGTAATCATGTAATCAATAAAAAGTAACTAATCTGATTATGAGAATTTTCAAATATAATCTAGTAATATAATATACAAATTACTTACATTTTGTAATCTGATTATGCAATCCAGATTACATGTAATCACTTACTACAGTGAAACAGTCGTGACTAGTTAGTTTTTCCAAAGATGCATATACTATGGTGTTTAAGCAGCGAATTATGCCTGTTGTATGGGAAACGCACCCCAGGGTAGACTTGAGGGCCATTCACACAGGCCAGGGTCAGGACACAGTCTGCTTTTTTTATTATTATGTACATGCAGCTTTTGCATCACATCTTTTTTCAGCATCTTAAGACACACACGTTTCTTGCACTCTGTTACTTGTGTTCCAACTTGCTGTTCTTAACAATATGAACATGTCCTGTGTGAACGGCATCACCTCTGAAGAGGTTAATATAGTAATATAGTAAATATAGTCATTCAAGCTTGTATTGCACCTTAGGTAGGAAAATGGCCTCTTATGTTTTTCACATAATTCTTTTTAATTAACTGCACTAAAAATGCTGTATATGTAGAATGTTTTTAGAAACGTTTTTTAAACAACACACAACTAATACATCCTAGATCCTACCAACAAGATAGTCCAGTTTTAACTGAAAGTATTACATAAAGATGCTGAAATGTCTTTATTGCATGCAATTGCAAGCAACAGTTGCACGGCAATGCAGCAGAAATACTGGTGCAATCAGTTGTGTAATCATAATGCATAATGCATAATGCATCATCTCATTTATAATGAAAAACACCTGCAGAGAATCTGGCTGTGCTGACTAATCCCTCTGTTTCATCTTTCTTGGTCTCTGCGACTGTCTTGCTCTGTCACTCTTTCTTTTTGCTCTTTTTCATCTCCTCTACTCCTTCTCTTTTGCACTTTGTCTCTCTCGGTGTGACAGGCAGTGTTTGTAATTGGGCGTCTGCTCTGTTGGGCAGACAGCTGTAGCCCTGTGAGGCTGCTGTCATGTCAGAGCTCTGAGATGCATATCACAGCATGAAGGAGAAACCACAACATCACAGCAGACATAAACCATGCCACTTTCACACGGTAGACATAAACCATGCCACCTTCACCACATACACATCATCCATGGGACAAGACGAGATCAGACTCACTATAATGTAGGCAAACTCCACAAGTTTCACTCAACAATGAAAATTCTGTCATTTACTCCCCCTCACGTTGTTTCAAAAAAAGGACCATTAAAATATGATATTACCAGTGACTTCACTTGTATAGCCAAAACAACACAGACATTTCTCAAAATATCTTCTAGTGATTTAGTAATTGATGACAGAATTGTCAATTTTGGGCAAAATATCCGAAAATAAAATTTTAAGGGGCTGTTATTTTCATGTGGATTTTGCCACATTACAAACTTTTTTTTTTTTACACAAACCAAAATGAGATATCTCAGTACAGCTTAGTAATAAACATTAAAGCATCAAAAACCACATTAAAATAATGTAAATGTAATTTGCCAGGTAACAAGGTTGCGAATTTAGCTTATAATCAAATTTATAGTCATTGATAAACTTATTTCCTAAATTATAGAAAATAATGGATCTTTTGGATTAATTTTGGATAATTGGATTTTTTCATACAACAACTTGGGCAATTGTTTATATATATGCAGTATAGTATACTATATAGTATACTTAAATGCTTAGATCTTTCATTGCATTTTATTACATTTTTGTAGGAAGAAAATCATGTAACAGGGTTTAATGCAAAATGTGGAACAGCTAAATATTATGTTTTGTTAGTTGGCTTAATATTTAAATACAGCATTTTTACTACAAGTGATTTGAATAGCAATTCACATTTATTTTATTAACAATCATTTTGGGACACCCTATTTGTTGAAAACGGCTACATTTAATCAAACATCACAAATTTGACATTCAATCTCAGATTCAAACATTAAAGAGGAGAGGACTTCAAATGACGGGAAAAAATCTGAGAGCATTGCGGAGTGGGAAGAGTAGACCTTCTTGAGGATTATCGCTGTGCTTCAGTCACTCAGGACTCTAGGCTGATGTTTCTTTTGATTGAACTTAATGAAGAACAGGGAGAATTGACGATCATAAGACTTCATCCTCTAATTAAGCTTTAATGTTCTGCAGTACTGTACTCTCCTGGAGATAAGCGCAGAGTCTGCAGGGACAATCTTGTCAGTTAGACCTGGACCAGACCTCTCACAGAAGCGCTCTCACTGCAATCACACGCTGATTTACACCACTGACAACACAGTCTGTGGGAATGTGAGAGAGGCAGCTTTTCCCATGCTGTCTTGTGACTATATGTGTATTTCTGAATGTTTCTGTCTCTCAGATGGCTACACCACAGATGACATTGAGTTCTACTGGCAGGGAGGAAGTTCAGTGACGGGGGTGGACAACATTGAGCTGCCGCAATTCTCTATTATTGATTATCAAACAATGTCTACAAAAGCGGTGTTTGCCACAGGTACAGTGTGCTCCCTCCATGTTCATGAGATGCATAGACATTATTTTGAGATGAGTCAGGCGTCTTCTGTCCTTCAGAAACACTGTATGCCAAGATTACCTTCGGTTCACATCAGTTCAAAAATCAGTCTTTCAAATGAAGTTGTTTTTTATTTGTAAGCACAGAAAAATGTAATGTGTGTAGTTGTAAAGACATGATGCAGTTTGCTGATACATAAAGGCCCGGTTTCACAAACAGGCTTAGCTTAAGCCAGGATTAGGCCTTAAGTTAAATTAAGACATTTAAGCAACTTTTACAAAAATGCCTTTGAAGAAATGTGTGTAGGTGTGCATCTTGACACAGAACAATGGCTTAGAGAGAGTGGTTGAGAATGGTTGAGAGTGGTGAACAATGGTTGAGACAGTTCAGACATGCATCTTAGTCTGGGACTAGCTTAAGCCTGGTTTGTGAAACCGGGGGAAAGTCTGGTTCAATACGCAGCTTGTTCTTGCAAAAACCCGCCGAGTTAGACAGGAATCTGACATGTTAATTGACCATCCACAATGTATACTGTGCATACCGTATCAGTAAGATTTTTTAAAACAAAATGAATTATTATATTCAGCAAGGATACATTAAAATTGCTCCAAACTGACAGAAAAGACAATGTTATAAATGTTTCCTGTTTTAAATCAATGCTGTTCTTTTTAACTTTTTATTCATTAAAGAATCCTGAAAAAAATGTCCTTGTGTCCATAAAAAATATTAAGCATCAAATGAGCATATCGTAATGATTTCTGAAGGATCATGTGACTTTGAAGACTGGAGTATCGGCTGCTAAAAAGTTCAGCTTTGGCATCACAGGAATACATTTCATTTGAAAATATATTCAAATAGTAAACAGTTTCTTTAAATAGTAGTGCTATTTCACAATATTACTGTATTTTCAATCAAATAAATGCTTACTGAATGCTAGTGTACTGTAAGGTTTCTCATCTGAATGTGTTTTTGTGTACTACACTGACAATACTTTCATTTCTCACATTCAGGGTCATATCCTCGTCTGTCTCTCAGTTTTAAACTGAAGAGAAACATTGGATATTTCATCCTGCAGACCTACATGCCCTCAACATTGATCACCATCCTGTCTTGGGTCTCTTTCTGGATCAACTACGATGCTTCCGCTGCAAGAGTTGCGCTAGGTGTGTGTTTGTGTGAGGACACTTCTTTTTCCAATACTTCTTACTGTACAACCAGTTTCTAAATAAGCTTTTTCAAACATTGTGATACTCTCTTTAGGAATCACCACCGTTCTGACTATGACCACAATCAACACTCATCTTAGGGAGACTTTACCTAAGATCCCTTATGTGAAGGCCATAGACATCTATCTGATGGGCTGCTTTGTCTTTGTGTTCCTGGCCTTGCTCGAGTATGCCTTCGTCAACTACATATTCTTCGGCCGTGGTCCAAACTTGCAGAAGAAAGTGGCAGAAAAAGCTGCAAAAAGCAACAATGAGAAGAGTCGCTTGGAGAGTAACCAAGTTCAGGTGGGTCTATGCATCGATCTGATACTGTTACACAGATATATACTATGCATCAGTATCTCCTCTCTTTGTGCTTTGAGCCCTTCCATGCAGAGCGCTGTGACTCTGTGTTACTTCAAGCGCAACATTCTGCGCATGGGATACACATAAGCACTTTGTGCCGCTCTGTATTGAGCCTTTCGTATTATAATACTTTTGCGCAATGAAAGAAGATTAATAGCCTTTCTCGTTCTATCCTATCAGAAGTTGCCGCCTCCATTACTGTGCTATACATTTAAAAGAAATGTATTTTAATTTAAAGTATATATTTATAAATAAATATATTTACTTGTTTTTCATGAATGCATTTTACAACAATACAAAGAGCAATGTAACATTTTACCAGATGTATTCCTACACTTATATTTGTTCCCCACTAAACAGTGTTATTACACTAAATGTTTAGATTTTATAACATTATTGTGCGCTGATTTTTCTAGAATAACTTTTGCTGCTGAATTACCCACTAACCTAGTTTAGATAGATTTTGTTAGTTTTTTCTTTAAAACACGTTTACAACAACACTGATGTATAGAAATTCTACGTTGATTAAAAAGAGACTCAGATCAATTCGGTTCTGGAAAAATGGCATCGGTGCATACTTAGGTGGGTCTTTGACTCTTTGACCTGTTCTACATGTACTTCAAAGTGCACCAATCAATTTTTACATTACACTGTAAAAAATTTTTTCAAAGTTTTTGTTACCTTTTATCTCTTACCTCCAAACTTACCTATTTTCTTTGCTTTTATACTCTTTTTTCCATTAAAGTTTGATATCCATGGAAACATTCCCCTGACAAACCTTGACCTGCGGCTTAGCGGGGCAGAGATGTTAGGTGCTCTTGGGGACCCGAGGAACACCATGTTCTCTTATGATAGAGCCAGCATCCAATACCGTAAGCCCCTTTCAGGTCGGGACCTCTACGGCCTGCCCACTGCCTCTGTCGAGAGGCCAATGGCACGAAAAAAGAGTCGTTTAAGGAGGCAAGCCGCTCAGCTAAAGGCGAAGATTCCAAGCCTGACAGACGTAAACGCCATCGACAAGTGGTCACGTGTCATCTTTCCCATCACCTTCTCCTTCTTCAACTTAGTATACTGGTTGTATTATGTCCACTAGGGAGCAGCACTGACTCGACCCAGCCATTCACACATCAGGTCAGGCTCTCTTACCCTGCTTGTGGTTTTGAGGACCCCGGGGGGGTGCATTCTAGGTAGCACTTATCTGTAAATTATTAAACTATAAAGAATATATCATATAAATCTATGTTATACATTTTAAACAAGACAAAATAACTTAAAATGTCTACCTAACTTTTAAAGCTTTTTATTGTAATTGTCACAAATATTAGTTTAAAGATGTCAGATTTTTGCACATTGCTTCTGTAGGATCAGTTTCACTGACTGCAGAAAGTACAGCTTCAGAATGGAGAGAAAAAGGCTTTTAGAGATGACTGACCTGCAGCTGTAGACAGGCTTAGATCTTTAAAACAGCATTAGGAAGTTGTTTTTATCATCCATCTTGCATATATTGGAGGACTGAAGGTCTTAAAGGGATGTTCTTGGTTTATTACAAGCTCTATTGACAACATTTGTGGTATACATTTCATTACAACAGAAAATAACTTTAACTAATCCCTCAGGTTTTATAATAAATAATTGCAATTGGGAAAAGAATCACAAAGGACTTTTGTCTGGTGCTTTTATACCCAGTAGATTGATCCCTTTGTTGCAAGCACTTGGGTATGTATTTTTAGAAAACCAATAGTTATCTAGTATAGTGAAATGTTTCTGTTTGAGGTCAATATGACCCTGGCAAAAGATTAGGGAGATTAGTAAAAGTCCTGAAGTGTCAGCCTAATTCTGCTTGGTATTTGTGGTATTAGTATTTAAATGTGGTTATAGTAAAACACTTACAATGAAAGTTCACGTGCCAGACAATTGAAATAATAATACCACATAACACAAGTTATTCATATTGGCATGACATGCTGGTAAATTCTCATATACTTTTATAGCTACTTAGGATAAATTAATTTATCTCCAATAGTAATTCCGTAAAAAGTAATTTTATTAAAAACCTGGAACATTCCTTTAAAATCAAGACCTTCTGCCCCAGTTTAGACACATCACATACTGTAGATTAAACCTGTTTGTCTTAGTAAGACTTTAGCAACTCTGCTACCAAGAAATGGACAAAAGAACTCATCATTTGGGTCACACTATTTATAAGGCTTGGTTAAGACTACACTTCAAAAAAATATGATCTGTCTATATGCAACACACTTGTTCTCTATTATCAAATGTAGTCAGCCTGCCAGGAACGGATGTCCTTACATCAGCATGACGACACATGATGACAAGCAGGGTACGAGTTTAAAGATCTCACAGTATGTACATTTGTACATTAAAACATATCAGGTATTGAAAGATGATGTCATCATGTTTTTCTCTACTTTTTCTTATAAACCAACAAATCCTGCATATTTCATTCATAGCAGCAGATGAATTTTATACTGTAAAGCCCGATATATAAAATCCAGATTCAAAGACAAAACGGTTTCAGGAAAGTGAAATATTAGTTCCTGTTGTTCAGTATTTGGCTCAGCATTCCTAACATTATTGCAATCGAAATGTAGCTATGATTTTATATATTGGCATTGTTTTAGGGATGTAGTTAGAACTATTTATATAGGAAGTGACTTCACAGTATTTACCTTGCACATTTGCATTTAGCTTCAAAAACTGTGCTATTCACTGCGAGTTATATATTATCCAAGCTCACCAAAATGGCAAATAGGTCTTAATAATAAATTAGATATATCTCCTTTATGGCTGAACTTGTGCCTTTTAAGAAAAAAAAACATGTATTTTACAGGGTTTAACATACAAAGGCAGAGTAGAAATATTCTGAATGCATTTCCACTTTTCTATAGAACAAATATTACTTAAGGGTGCCACATAATCAAAAGTAAAGGTACTTTCAAGGGCTTTTCCAACGCCCTGCATTCATCTTCAGCATAATATTAGAAATGCATAAGGCATGTAAATAAATTGCTTGCAACACTCTTTTGTTTGCGTGACAACCTGACTGGGACTTGCAGCTCAGTTTATTGTCCAGGAGTGAATTAACTTTAGGAAATTCTCCACTAATGCTAATCAATGTAAAAACAAAGCATATTCTCACTCTCCAGCCAGAATCAGCATGAATGCACAAACATATACACATAAGTGAAGTTATATTTAACTTTTGATAGGCCATCTATCATTCATACATCGTGTTTTGGCTTGAGACGCCTACAACAGCAAATGCCAAAAAAAGAAAAAGAAAAGGTATTTTTAAAAACTGTCCTGTTATCTGTGTATGATTTCTGTAACTGCACTCATGCTATCGGCCAGTGCACGTTCGTGCAGATGTGGAGCGTGTTGAAGGAGAATTTACAGTCACTGAATGAGACAGGGTGTTTGTATTTCTGTTTATGTATTTAAGCCTAGGACTGCAACCACAGTTGTTCTTAAGGATACTTTATTTTAAATCATAGACATTTTGAATGAATTCAAATAAAATATCTCACCAAGCAAAATGTGATGAGCTGATTTTTGTACTCGATTGCTTTGTTGTTGCATTACCACATGGCATTGGTGTTTTTGTGAGCTGGGAAGTCTAATAATCAGTGATGGACACTGAATTAACTGGGATAGAAATAAAAAAGGGTTAATTGTTCTCATAAACCAATCACCCTTGGCTCTTCATGGAATGTACCCATTAAGATGATCGGACAGTAATGAAGACAAAATTCCATTCATACAACACACTTGATTTAATCCACTTCAACATGTGCACACCAAACCTATTAATCAGGATTACAAGTGAGTCGTGTCACATGATCTTGTGAAAAAGTCTGGGGGTTTCTGCCTTTTTTCTTCCTATTAGTCATTTTGTTGACTTGCATTGGCAATAAAGGAACAATTCACCACTCAAGTGTTGACATTTAATGTTTTTACTTACTTTATTTAGAAAGGCAACCTTTTGGGGTGTGAAATCAAAATGAATTTCATGGAGAACTGAAAGCAAGATCTGTGGCAGGCATTTAGCTTTTCATGGTGCAAAATACGACCCTGCCACCATTACTCGGGCAACTTTAGGTCAACTGTGGTCCATACTGATGGAGCTTGAACAATAATATTCAGTCCTTCATGAACACCTCCGGTAGAGACACCGACAGGATCCCGGTTCTGTCCGTAAGGTTTCCGTTTGCACCACATGCAGGCATTGTCTCAGAATACTGACCTTAGAAATCCTCTCTATGAAATTATGATGGCACAGAACCATCTTTGGTTGGTATCTTCATTTCAAATGCAAAACAACCTAGAATAGGACACATAATGCCAGGAGAGTTAAGTGTAGGTGCCACTATTGTATATTTACAGGCCATTACCTTTCAACATTTCACCTGATTAAAAACTCAACTCCAGTCCTCTAATTAACATCTTGTGAAGCAAAAAGCAGTGTGTTTGTAATAAAGAAATCCATCATTAAGGTGCTTTTAATTTCAAGCTGGTGGCTTCCAGCCAAAATACCAGTCTATATCCAGAATTCATAATAATGCTTCCTCCAGTGAAAAAGTCCATCCCCTGTTGACTTTTCACATCAAAATCTACCAATATATTTGCTTATAACTATTTCCGTCCTATAAACAGTGCTTGATCTGTGCATGTTAGCCTCCTGATTCAGACTTTTTCACTGAAGAAAGCAATAATATGGATGGAGGACTATCAAAAGCAATGGTTTGAAGATGAAAAATGGTTTAATGATTGATTAGTTGCTTACAAATACACAGATTTTCACAAATGAAGACTAGAGATTACTTATGGATTATTGTGATGTTTTATCAGCTGTTTGAACTCTCGTTCTAACGGCACCCATTCACTGCAGAGGATCTACTGGTGAGCAAGTGCTACATTTCTCAGAATCTGTTTTGATTAACAAACAAACTCATCTACACAATGGATGGCCTGAGGGTGAGTAAATATTAATTTATGGGTGAACGGTTCCTTGAAGCATTACCTTATTAGCAGCCTCTAGTGCACAGATGAGAGTTTGCAGCTCCTCTTTGTTCATTTCTATATTCACCGATCTCTGAATTCCATTCTCCTTCAGGTCCAGACTGAGGTTTAGCAGAGGAGTATTTAAAGCTGACAGCTTGTCGCTGGACAATGCCAGCTAGAGTGAGACAGAAGAGGAAGTAGGAAAGCAACCAACAAATGGAAAAATCAATAGATTATCTTATCACTATGATTAATGTGTGTGTGTATGTGTGTGTTGCACCTTTAACTGCCAGTTGAAGTCCTGAAGCTGTGTGCTTGAGATGCCATTGGTTCTGTCCACCAAAGCATGTCTGATCTCATCAAACCTGGAGCGCACACACTGGAGAACAGCCTCAGCATGTGCCGTGTCCAAATCACTCAGCAGTTCCTGAATCTTCAGACGTGTGTGCAAAATAATCAGTCAGTCATGTTTAGTTAACCATTCGAACACAGACATGATTCTGTACACAGAATTGAACACAGTCTGGTCAGATTCATCCACTTGCCTCTTGATCTGAACAGCCCTTTCCTACAGCAAAGCGGATTAAAGAGGAGAGAGTGTTCATTAACTCCACCCATTCTGTCAGACTCCACCGTTCACCGTAATCTGTTCGCCTCGGACCACTTCGGCTGCACACACCATCCACCACCCTGTGTATGAGCTGACAATACAAAAAGGAGCTGAAGTATGTGAGGTGTAGACCAAGTGTGGTGGTCCATACTTGGAATTTGTTCAGCTCTGCGTTCATCCCATCTAAGTGCTCGCACACAGCAGTGAGTAGTGAACACACACCTGGAGCAGTGGGCAAACTTTTGCTGTGGCATACAAGAGCAATTTGGAGCTCGGTGCCTCGCTCAAGGGCACCTCAGTTGTGGGTAATGAGGGTGGAAAAGAGCGCTGTTCATTCACCTACAAGTCGGACTTGTAACCTGAAAATAATGGGTTTGAGTCTCAGTAAAGGCAGAAAATGTAGGTCAAGGAAGTGAATGAACAGCACTCTCTTCCACACTCAATACCATCAACACCCACACTCAGCTTGACACCACACTCTGCACAATCATTAACGACAAAATTATGGTTGTGTGTTCACTACTCACTGCTGTGTGTGTGGGCACTTGGATGAGTGAAATGCAGAGCACACATTCTGAGTATGGGTTATACTTCACTATACAGTACAGCCACACTCAAGCCACTTTCACTGTTACACAGTATAAAATTAAATTATTATCTTTTGGCCATTTTTGATGTGTTGCTGTCAACAAATAAAATAAGCCATATACAACTAACTGTTTTGTAGGTTTGGTAATGTATAATATGGCTCAAAGTTTTGTTTAAACTCACAAATATTGAATTGCAAACGCTAAGTTGCATTATTGTACATCATTTTAATTTCGTGAGTAAATATACAATTAAAATCACGAAATTTGGCAACAATGTTTATTGCTTGAAATATGCTTGCCGACGCATATTTCAAAACTTTATATTTTTTTCATGCAGCCTAGTACCCAAGATCGTAATACATTAACTTGAGAAATACCACAATTTTAAACCACAGATATCTTGTGTGTGTGTGTGTGTGTGTGTGTGTGTGTGTGTGTGTAGAAGTGACATCGAGTTGGTTTTTGAGGTAAATAATCCACAAGTCCGAAATTAACTATACATCTAAATAACAGTAAATTATCTGAATTAAATTTACATTAGTTTCCACCAATTATTAGACAGGTTTAAATGAAACAACAATTTCATAAGTAAAACGAGCAGCATGGTGTGTGCTACTGACGTGAGAACAGGATGACTGCATCTATTTGTGCATATGTATTATTTGCTTAATAGTATTATGTGTAGGAAACTGCTGTTACTTACTTTAGGACATTCTTCAGAAGGTAGTTTTTCGAGAAATTTGATCATAATGCTGTCAGTCGTATTCCTCAGCGTCGAAGATGTCAGCTGATCGAACGTCACGTGACTTCATCTTCTGGCGTGTTTTCAGGATGTTGCGCTGCACACTGTTGGGATCATAGATATACGATACATATCTATGTTTGGGATTTATTAATGACATTTTTTACATATTAATTACATTTACGTGTTATAGGGTCTTAACTAGTTCAATGTTGTCACATTAACACAAATTAATAAAAACACCCGGAAGTAGTCGTTCCTACATTTTTTTAAATAAAAGTTTAAAATGATAAATTAACAGTAAACATTTGCAATTAGATCCAGATTTAAAATAAATTTATTTTTACTACATTTAACTAAAACTTTTGAAAAAGACAGATTTTGTACTACCTTTCCAACATCTTAAAACGAAAACACTAAATGTAGTCTTAGTTACAAGATTAACTATTCAGAAATTATATATTACTTAAAATTCTTTGGAAATGCCGGTAATTAATTACGGTTATATACATTTCACGTCCAAATAAAAATGACTCTTTTTATATCGATTACCAAAGCAAGATTTTGAAAGAGAAACGCCTGTGGGTGATGATGAGGATCACAGCACACGGGAGTGTCATGCGCGAGGCGAGCTCATGCAGGGAAAAGTTTTCGATGTAAGCCATTTAACGGTTAAATATAATAAATAAAAGGCTGATACGTGATTTTTTCCAGGAGCTTACTCTAATATGTGGCCAAGTCCATGACTCCACGGTAAGTTTAAGGCTTTGTTATCTTAAATATGCATTGGCCACTGCCTTGTTTCCCATCCAGACGCCTCAGTCTTTTGGGTCCTTTAAGAAGTGCATGCACATACTGGGCCATAAAGCCGACATAAACATTTTATGGTTTTACACTCTTATTGACCTGCATTCACTCGAGGTCACGCACATTTATTGTGCACACATCATATGTGTCTGTGAATGTGTTTCCGGAAGTGTAAAAACGGAGCTTTTCTCTTTTTAAAACGAAAAATGAAAGCACCATATTTCCATCACGATCTTTTCTCGTCTTATGAGTAGCACGTGTCACTGCTGTAAAATGTGAAATAGTATTATTATTAATGTAAGACAAACACGTCCACGTTAACAACGAAATAAATAATTAGTATGTAACAAATTAGCTCGTATGACATTTAATAATGCAGGTATTGTATACTGTATAATTAATTAATTGTGACCCTCTCTGTGAAGTCCAGGCTAAAGTCTCAAAATCGAATTATGAGATTAGCATCAAAGCTTGATTTCTACCATTAATTTCACTATAATTTCAATCTTTGACATGACCTTACTCAGTCAATATTAAAGCGATAAAGGTTACATTTTCACAGAATGTTCTTTACCATATGAAGGATGATTTTTTTGTAGAAAGCAGCAAATCACAAAAAATGACTTTAGCTGGATTTTCACAGAGAGAGTCACAATTAATGATTTAATTGATTAATCAGTAGCGACCTGAGCTTTATATTTACTTTTATTTAATAATTTTTTTTTGCCAAAACTAAGTTATCATTGTGAATAAATTAAACCTAAAATGTGCATATTTTGCTGTTTCACGAATTGTTTTAATTCATATAATGGAAAGTTTTTCTGTAAAAATCTGCTTATTTTGATGAAAAGCTTATAATAGACCAGGTTCAGTTGTGACAAATGACCCCACATGCGTGTAACGTGTTATCATTTCATGAGTAATGAATGTGTAATTGGTGACTTGTTTCTCAGAGGCCTGTGAGAGCTTCTAATAGTGTTTTGCCAGTTTAACATTAAACCATATAAAGCCTGTAGACTGTACTGTAGAGATTTTAACACACAAATTTCCAAGGCCGCAAATAATCAACATGATGAAACTTTGCTGGGGGAAATAAAAACCTGTTTTACACAACTTACTGCATGCTTTCTGCCATATGAATGACAGTTCATACTCTTTAGTATGTGAAAGGTTGTGGTGCAAGTGTCTTTTTTACAGTGACATCTTTAATTACTTTTGGTTTACTTGATTATACATAAATAATATTTAGAAACATGTAAAAATGTATGTGTCAAATATCATACAAGCTTTTGAGAAACATTTGTTTGTACATCTCGCAGTCATTATTGTATTGCATTGCATTATGGTTCCTCCCACAATTAAAACCGCAGAAACCGCACAAATTTAATGAAGACATTGTTTGGACATATATAGCGACAACTGATATTTATGTAAATTTTTGTAAGTACTCTGCTATATTATTATTATTATAAGATCTCATTGTTTTACATTACAAGAATTCAGAATTTAATTTTAATGTAGGCCATGTAAATAACAGGAAAAATAATTTTTTGACTTTCACTTAATATGTCAAGCTTTACAGGGTTGACGAATTGACAAACAAATGATATTAATTATATTTAGATTTTGCAGCAAATAGCAGAAGAGTTGGCATATAATGATGCGGTTAGCTTTAGGTGTTGTTAGTCACCATTGAATGCTGGGTAGAGGATAGAATATACTAGTTCTTGGTTAGTTAAGCTAGATAAAGTCTTTATCTAATGCTTTTGTACATTTATTTGTTTGGTTGTTGTTATTTTGTTTAGAAAACCAGTTAAATAAAATGTATCCATGGTCACCTGTTATCCGCGTAATGTTTTTAATATAGTCGTTTTTGTTTTAGGGAGACATTTTTCTCCTTCCTCATTTCAGGTCACATCACTCTTGCTGTATGTCTGCCACAGAGCGAAACCTCTTGTATTTTGGCCTATACGAAATGTAAGATGATTTATTTGAAACTAGTCAAACACTTCTTCCTCTTCCGTTGTTATAGAGAAGTATGAGGTTAACTTGAAAATGGTATTAACTGCAGGCACAACTTCTGCGTTTGGCTTTGTCACAAGTTAAGCCTGTTGAACAGGATTCAAAAAGAGAAGAAATGGCAGGTTGCAAGTAATTTACTGTACGGAATTATATACATTTTGTATATGTGTTTATGTGTTCAGGAGGAGGGCTGTTTATTGCGTACACGGGGACTTCGCCATTTGGTCTCCTCTGGCTCCGGGATCTCTTCGTCCTCATGGAGCGACTCGATTGGGTTCGTCACAGATGTCTGCAGCTGATATCCACAGACAGAAGGAGAGGCTGGTACTCTCCTCCTTCATCACTTCCCGCTAAGAGTAGTCTAGACGCTCAGGACCCTCTGGTTCAGCGGGTCACTGGAAAGAGAAGAGTGGTGGTGTCACGATGTGGTCCACACCAAGCGGATTACCACAGCTTCTCCAAGGGCTTTCAAGACAACAGCATCCGGACCACCAAGTACACCCTCATCAGCTTCATCCCCATGAATCTGTTCCAGCAGTTTCACAGGTCAGATATTGAGCTGAATATATCATGTATTGTCTAAATGATTTGATGGCGTGTTATTGTGGTTTTTTTTGTGAGTTACTGACACATTTGGTTTCTGTCAATAGAGCAGCAAATCTGTACTTCCTGTTCTTGGTGTTGCTGAATTGGGTCCCAGTGGTGGAAGCATTTCAGAAGGAGATTACCATGATCCCACTAGCGGTGGTGCTCGCAGTCATTGCCTTCAAAGACGCCATGGAGGACTACAGACGTTACCGCTATGACAAGAAAATTAACAACACACTGACACAAGTCTACAGCGGGTCAGTATGTGTTCATCCCTGTTAATATGATGTGCTCGATAAGACTTTCATGGTCATGTGACACTTTCTGTTTCTGTGTGGGTGTTTTGGGTAAGTTTTGTAACTTCCTTTCTTGTCTTATTTGAGGAATACACATAGTAACTTTTTTTTGTTATTTCCCTGTATTCTCCCTATATTGCATTATGGCATTTTTTTTTTACCTTCAATAATTTTAGTATTTTAACTTATTTAATTCCAGTTAGTTACCAAGGTGACAATTGTAATTTTGTAAAGTTCTCCACAATTACATTTTTATTTAAGCTTTATTTCAAATAAAGATAATTATTTTTTTGCTTCATTTTATTTTTTTTTGTTTTAGTCTTACCAATAACAATTTTTGGAAATGAGCTTTATCATGAAAAATATATATATATATATATATATATATATGTATATGAAGTTTACAGCTCAAGGCAACTTTGAGTTACAGGCTTGTAGGCAACGGTTCATTTATCCTACTATTAATCTGTCACTGTTCTTTGAGCTTTTGACTTTGGATAAAATGCAATGTGTTTTGTTCTGCATCTTGTGACAGTGGCATATTAAAAGTGTCATACCACGAGGAACAAATTTTCCTTCATCTTTAGAAATAAATGACTTCATTATACTCCTAAAACATGCTGTAACTTTTAGCCCAAATTTCCCCACCAGCTTTAAAGACCTTTTATTGAAGCTAAGCTGTAAAAATGGCTTGTTCTGAGATATTTTACATTTTTTTTTTTGAGACAACAGAAACCCTTAACATGTGACCATCCATGTACATGTCACTTACGTTTATCCAGTCTCTCCAAAATCCTGACCCATCAAGTAATGATTAGAAAGGACAGATGGTGTTATTCATAAGCACCAGAAAAGCATAAAAGAGTGAAAAAAAATTGGAGCATACAGTTACATCTAAAAAAAAATTGAATATCATGAAAAAGGACATTATTTTTTGTCACTCATTTCAGAAAGTGAAACCCATATATTATATAGATTCATTAAACATAGAGTGAAATATTACAAGCCTTTATTTCTTGAAATTTGATGATTATGGCTTACAGATAATGAAAACCCAAAATTCAGTGTCTCAGAAAATTTGAATATAAGACCAATAAAAAAGGATATTTTAAACAGAAATGTCAGACTTCTGAAAAGTATGTTCATTTCTATGCACTCAATACTTGGTTGGGCCTCCTTTTGCATGAATTACTGCATCAATGCGGCGTGGCATGGAGGCAATCAGCCTGTGGCACTGCTCAGGTGTAATGGAAGCCCAGGTTGCTTTGATAGCGGCCTTCAGGTCATCTGCATTGTTGGGTCTGGTGTCTCTCATCTTCATCTTGACAATACCCCATAGATTCTCTATGGGGTTCAGGTCAGGCGAGTTTGCTGGCCAATCAAGCACAGTAACACCATGGTCATTGAACCAGCTTTTGGTACCTTTGGCAGTGTGGGCAGGTGCCAAGTCCTGCTGGAAAATGAAATCAGCATCTCCATAAAGCTTGTCAGCAGAAGGAAGCATCAAGTGCTCAAAAGATGTCCTGGTAGATGGCTGCGTTGACCGTGAACTCCAGAAAACACAGTGGACCAACACCAGCAGATGACATGGCAGCCCAAATCATCACTGACTGTGGAAACTTCACACTGGACTTCAAGCAACATGGATTCTGTGCCTCTCCACTCTTCCTCCAGACTCTGGGACCTTGATTTCCAAATAAAATGCAAAATGCATCTGAAAAGAGGACTTTGGACCACTGAGCAACAGTCCAGTTCTTTTTCTCTTTAGCCCAGGTAAGATGCTTCTGACGATGTTTCTGTTTCAGAAGTGGCTTGGTAGCCCTTTTCCTGAAGATGTCTGAGCGTGGTGACTCTTGATGCACTGACTCCAGCTTCAGTTCACTCCTTGTGAAGCTCTCCCAAGTGTTTGAATCGGCTTTGCTTGACAGTATTCTCAAGCTTGCGGTCATCCCTGTTGCTTGTGCACATTTTCCTGCCCAAATTCTTCCTTCATGTCAACTTTGCATTTAATATGCTTTGATACAGCACTCCTTGAACAGCCACCCCTTTCAGTAATGACCCTCTGTGACTTACCCTCTTTGTGGAGGGTGTCAATGATCGTCTTCTGGACCATTGCCAAATCAGCAGTGTTCCCCATTATTGTGGTTTCAAAGAACAAGAGATATCCACAATGTATACTGTATGGATGGTCATTCATTGAAACTCAAATGTAAATATTCTAATATTTTGAGTATGTTTTAGAAGGATCCCAGTGTTAGAAAGCCCTAAGTTTAGCTTAACTGCTGTCTGTGGCCTCTTGACTTTGTCTCTTGCTTTCATCACTTTCGCTTTTTTTTCTGTGCACTAGTTTGCTAAACTGAACAGCCAGTCAGAGTGATCTTTCTCACCATAGGCTCAGACACCAATTCAACGTGCTAAAACCACCGCTGTGGTTTTGTTGTTGTTGTTTTTTGCCATAAATGTGGAAGTCCTCATTGTTACTATCATCAAAAAGTGTTGACTGTTGAAACAGATTCACTAACCAAACACTCCACCTCCTAGATGAGAAGTTCATTTCCAAGAAATAGCATTGCATAATTTCCATATTGTGCAAAACTTCCTTCTAGGCTCTCAAGGACTTTAGCCATTAAAATTAATGATTTTCCTTTGTTCTTTCTTCAGTCTTCTATGTAAAGACATTAGCTGATAAAGGGTCTATTTCTAAAACAAGGCTTCTGTATTTCCTTGAAGGGATGTTTTAATTAACTCTAGTGTCTTGATGGGAAACTTCAAATGTAGTTGTGAAAGTGCCACCCCTATAGCCAGTGCTCATTTCTTGTTACAAGACACAGCACACTTTGCTTTCCCTTCATCTATGTTTTACTATAGCCACTGTAAAACACTAAAAATATCTAATATCTACAACATGCAATTAAAAAATAGCCTTGATAAAGGAATGCTTGTAATTGCATCCAATCTTCATTAAGCTTTATAGTAATAATAATAACAATCTTGGCCTCAAAAGTCCAGCGCTCCTTAGATGATAAATAACTTGTGTTCTCTGTCCGAGATAAACGTCTCACTGCAAACAGGTTGCATATTTACCAGCCCTCAGTTTTCCTTGTCTAAAATCGGAGTCATAAAACTCACTACGTCTATTTTGTTTATGATGCCTGGGAGTGTTTCCTGGATAAGGAGCGGTCCCGGTCTATATGTTGTAGATTATTACAGGTTTCTGAGCCACACGCACTACTGTTGAGACAAAGGTTTTGAAAATCATAAGGCTTCTCAGGTGTCAGATCTTGTGTTGTTCTTGGCTGGGACAGAATCAGAGACATGAATTTGACTAGTGATGGTGAGACCTGTTGGACATGCTTGGGATAGAAAATCTGCCTAAATTGGCTGGACCGTTCTTAAAGACTGATAAGAAGAGTCCGGCTGCCATGATTCAGCAGCTGGAGCAAGATCAAGGAGGTGGCATGGCAAAAGATCTGGCCAAAAACAGAAGGGTTGTCATGCCAAGTTGGACTGAACCTGAAGAAATAAAGGAATTGCAGCAGTCGTACAGCAGGAATAAGGTCCGGACGACCAAGTACACCTTCCTGTCTTTCATTCCCAAGAATCTTTTCGAGCAACTTCATCGTTTTGCCAATGTATACTTCATCTTTTTGGGCGCATTGAACTTTGTGCCTATTGTAAATGCCTTCCAGCCAGAGATCTCGATCATTCCTATTGTCTTCGTGATATCCATTACTGCTGTTAAAGACCTTTGGGAGGACCAGCGTCGGAGGAAGTCTGACCAAAAGGTCAATAACCGCTTATGTGACGTTTATGACAGGTAAACATAAGAAACTTTCTGAATGTCAGAATTAAAAAACACATATAACACACACTGTCTACAGGTGCATACGTCATTAGCACAGCACATATGTGTTCAGTATATACATGCATTTTTGTTCTTCAAAAGCATGTTTACTATGTAGTTAAGGTATTATTTAACCTAACTGCGAGGTGACTTGCCCCAGATATTTCACTTTTGACAGTTTCTTGATCCCAACACTGGCTTGTTCCTCAAACAGTCGGAGGTGTGGCTTCATAACTTCATTGGATGTGTCAAATCCAATAAACTTTGTTTTTTCCAAATGCAGTCATTTGTGATTTGCATGGCAAAGTGTCACAGCTACAATGTTGCTTTGAATTTCCAATCTTCCAAGCTTCTGTGTCTATTTCCAATATGTATCCTGTGCTGTAAACCATGTGCGTAATTTGTTTTATTAGCGTATCTGTTAGTTAATGGTTAGCTTGAAGTATAGTTATCAAACTGTTTATCTTTTATAATTTGAGTGAATATCTCTTGATCAAAGGTTCGTTCTTTGTGTGTGTGTGTGTGTGTGTGTGTGTGTGTGTGTGTGTGTGTGTGTGTGTGTGTGTGTGTGTGTGTGTGTGTGTGTGTGTGAGAGAACAATGGCATATTTTTTACAGATAATTGATTCATAGACTGCATAGTGTGATTTTTCAGAATCGACAAAAGCTTATAAGGTAACACTTCAGTATTAGGGACCAATTCTCACTATTAACTAGTTGCTTATTAGCATGCTTATTATTAACATATTGGCTGTTTATTAGTACTTATGAAGCACATATTCTGCTTGGCCATATTCTACATCCCTAATCCTATCCAATACCTAAACTTAACAACTACCTTACTAACTATTAATAAGCAGGCAAGTAGGAGTTTATTGAGGCAAAAGTTATAGTTAATGGTTTGTTAATAGCGAGAATTGGACTTTAAAATAAAGTGTGACTGCTTTTAAATATGCAAATGCTGTCGTTGAATTGATAATGTATTTTTAAAGGGTTATGGGTGTATTCGCAGCATGTTGCTACTATAAACAGTGTAAAGTCAACTGTCTGTAAATAGCAGGTATGAAGACACCGTTTATATTTTGCCTTCTCGCAGTAATGAGCTGACAAATATTGTACCAAAACGTTGAATTATCCAACTTTTGGCTGTAGCTAAGCTGTAAATACTGCTGGGTTTAAAAAGGCTCCCTTGTGATTGTCTTGCCACAGGGGGTCATATTAGTTTTCCTGTTATGGAGCTGTTGCCATGGATGACAATGAAGTGCAGTGTTTGCTTGATTACTATGGCATTGAGGCTGGTGTGTTTAGTTCAGTACGCATAAAGCAGTAATGCTTGAATGAATCTGTGTTGTGCTTAAATCATATGGCACATCAATGCACAGAAACAAAGCATCATTGGAAATGCATATACTTGTATGTTTTTGTCATGTGGGATGGTGCAGATATATACTGAATGCTTTGTTTCACAATGGTTCTGCAAATATTCAGTTATACCACCTGTAAGACTGGTTTTGAGTGTCATCAATACTGTGAGGGCTGTTTTAACTAATTATAAACACATGTATACACGGCTCTTAGGAATAATGTATTCTGATTGATCAGTCTGCAGTCAAATATTTGTGTTTTATGAGCACTAAATAGTATATTTGCATTTGTTGTTCCTGGCAACCAACAAATAGTTTCTGCCTTTTGTGGTCATCTTGTATAATAAAAAGAATTTGACATTAGGATTAAGCAGAATAATGTTCAGGCAGACAGTCATTATCACAGATTAAACCTGCTCAGGAATTTACATGACTCCATTGCTATATAACATAACCATGCATAAAAAATAGTTAATTATTACACATATTTTGATACCAAATATTTGGGAAAAAATTCTAACTGTGCCCTTTTTCTTTCTTTCTTTTTTACAGACACTTGCTTATGTGATTGTCTTATTTATTGTCTCATACTGACTATGAAATCAATATTTGAATCCTTTTGTTTATCCTATTTTAATAGTGAACCCAAATAAAGAGTGTGTGTGTGTGTGTTGTGTTGAAGGAAGCAGAAGCGGTATGTGGAGCGGCGTTGGGCAGAGGTGCTTGTCGGTGATCTGGTCCGTCTCTGCTGTAATGAGATCATTCCTGCTGACATGGTGCTGCTGCACACGTCTGATCCTAACGGAGTGTGTCACATTGAGACGGCCAACCTGGATGGAGAAACCAACCTCAAACAAAGGCAGGTGGTCCGTGACCTGCCACAGCTGGTGAGTGGCTAGTCTATCCATTTCATTATCATCTTCATCACTATTGTCTTTGTTTTTCCTCCATATATGTATGAGGTGAAATAGATTTCGCTAAAAAGGCTCAGTGTTTTTTGTGTTAAAATCTATTAAGTTGTTTAAAAGGAATAAAATGCCGTTTATATAGACAATGACTTTAATTTACATCTATGATTCTGTGTTTCTGAATTTTTAATTCTGAACGATGTCTGAAACGGTCACATGACTGAAACGTTTTATGAATTGCAAGCTATAACCGTGTGCGTAATTCATTTATTTTTGTTGGACTGTTTGCTTTTCTTTTTAACTCCGCATCAAATTTTATGATTTACTTGGAGTTGTGGTGGTATTTGACTTATATTTTGAATTTGTGAATTAAAATAAATGTTCTTGTGTGCCATTTTTCTTCATTATGAAGAAAAATGTCTCATGAAATGCTGAAATTCTTTACTTTGTTTAATGATTTTTAATAAAATCTTGATTAAAAACCTTCTTTGAACAGTATGTTTAAATGCGATGTGATCGTCCTTTAGGGATCTGAATTTGTTCCGGAAAACTACAGCAGTCACATTGAGTGTGAAAATCCCAACAATGACTTGAGACGGTTCCGAGGCTTCATGTGAGTAAAGCAGTAAGCGTCTTCTGTAAATGATAAACGAAAAGCTGGAGACTTTTTTTGAATGAAAATGATAGTGACTTTGTTTGGTTGTTTGTTTGTGTTTAACGCCATTCCACCTTCTGTGGCTATTTTCATGGCGAGAAATATTATGGTTGAATTATATCATGTCTTTACAATTTATTTTCGCTAAAACTGTATTAGCATTAACTCTGTTAAACATCTCTTCAAAAGAGTTAACTGAGACTTTGTTTTTGTACACAGGGAGCATCCTGGTAAAGTGCGGGTTGGACTCCACAGTGAAAACCTGCTCCTGAGGAGCTGCACTGTGAGGAACACCGAGACTGTGATTGGCATTGTGGTCTATGCTGGTCAGTTTCACTTCTTTGCACTTCAGATATGACAAGACCATTGTATCATTATAAAGAGCTCGATTGAGCAATACAAATGTTTGTGTGTGTGTGTGTGTGTGTGTTTTCAGGTCATGAGACAAAAGCAATGCAGAATAACAGTGGGCCACGCTACAAACGAAGTAAACTGGAGCGCAGACTCAATATGGACGTCCTCTGGTGTGTCGTTTTACTGCTGCTCATGTGTGTTATTGCTGCTGTAGGTTAGTATTACAGTCATTGACATACTTGTGACAGGATTTAAACTTTTTAGTACTAAATGAATGTTTTTTTGTGGGTTTAGTGAAAATGTGGTTGTGATCTACAGGTCATGGTTTTTGGTTGAGTGGACTACAGAATCCCATTTATATGATCCCTGATGACACGCACCCTGCTCTCGCTGCCTTTTACATGTTCTGGACTATGATCATTGTTCTGCAGGTGAGTGATAGTGAGCGGAAACATTTGATCTCTACACAAACACATGTAAACTACCGGTCAAAAGGCTGTGTTTATTTAATTAAATATACAGAAAAGAAACAGTAAAATTGTCAAATGTTTTAGCATTTTTAAACTGTTTTCTATTTCAATTTATATTACAATGTAATTTATTTCTGTCATGGCAATGTTGAATTAGCGTTGAAAAAAATCTTGGTATTGTATGATGGTTTCCACAAAATTATTAAACAGAAAAAGCTGTTTTCAACATTGATAATGACAAAAAATGTTTCTTAAGCAGCAAATTAGTATATTAGAATGATTTCTGAAGGACCATGTGACACTGAAGACTGGAGAAATGAAGCGCATTAAAGTAAATCTAGAATATCTGACATTGCTGTGCTTCTCTGCCTCATTTTCTCTCTGTTGCAGGTGCTGATTCCCATCTCCCTCTATGTGTCCATAGAGATTGTGAAGCTGGGACAGATTTATTTTATTCAGAATGATTTAGATCTGTATAACCCAGTACTGGACACAGGAGTGCAGTGCAGAGCGTTGAACATCACAGAAGATCTTGGACAGATCCAGTACCTGTTCTCTGACAAGACCGGAACCCTCACAGAGAACCGCATGCTGTTCCTCCGCTGCACTGTTGCAGGAACGGAGTACCCTCACCATGAGAACGGTCCGTTTACGTCACACAGCCTTCAGAATATACCAGATCGGCATGCCATTCATAACAATAAGAGTTTAAACGTTCAATTGAAATGTTAAATTGATTGACTGGCTTACTGTTGATCTCAATAGTGGTTAAAAATAAAGTTGATTTATGGTCTAAAGAGATTTAACATTTAGTCATTTACCAGACACTTTTATCCAAAGTGACTTACAATTGAGGACAGTGGAAGGAAACAAAATCAACAAAAGGGCAATGAAATGCAAGTGCAATGACAAGTTAGCCTAACGCAGTACACATAGCAAGGTTTTTATTTTTTTTTATTATACAATAAATAACAAGAAAACCGATAGAATAGAGCAAGCTAGTGTTAGTTGCCTTTTTGTTAATTGTATAATAAATAAAAGAAAACAAATGGATAGAATATAAAAAGATTAGAGAAGCTAGTGTTAGTTTTTATTTCAAGAAAACAAGCAGTTAGTAAATGCAAGTTTAAAAGGGGCACGTTTTTTAAAGAATAAAATTAGAAATAAATTAATAAATTTACATTTATTTTACAAACATTTTCTTTAAAGCTGTCAAACTTGACATGCTTATGTTAGCTTAACATATTCATAAACTGATGAAAATTAAGTAAAAGCAAAAGTATTCATTTTTGACCTTTTGTTAAACCATTTAAATCACCCCCCCCCCACATCAATCCTTAAAATATAAAAAAAAAATCAGTTTTTAATAAAATTATTTGATTTTGTATTTATATTCTCTATCTTACTATTACTACCTTTTGCTAGCTACTATTACTAATTAGCTTTACCATTTATCAAAGTATAAATGAGTATTTATTCAGTTTGAGCTACCTTCGTGACATTTAGGGTGTTTGAAACACTCCCTCTTAATAACTTGTGCTGTTTATATAAGATATTGATAGTGTTCTAACGATAATGATTGAACGTTTGGTAGTCCCCTGCTTATGATCATGTTTACTTGTTACTCTTCAGCTATTTCTCTGGAGCAGTATGAGGAGCAGGGCTGTGGCGATGCAGATCACTCTCTCACCCTGAGGTCACGCACTAGCAAGAAGTCACTGAGCTGTAAATCGCTCAGCTGCAACCGGAGTTCAGTGTCCCTCAATACCCTCACTGCAGAGTCTGACACGCACTCGGTCCACGACACACTCCGCAGACACACACCCGGAGCCTTCAGCAGCACCATAGTGAGACAAGAACAGACTTATCTTTAATATGTACTGTACATGTGTACTTTTCCATGTCTTTATTACTTTATTACCTGTATTAGTTATCTATTCATTTTTTACAGTAACACACACCTCAAGTATTTATTGTCACGGATATGACGTTGTGTCATTTTGTCATCAAGGAGTGTGCCGTCGTTCCAGACCCTCAGCTTCAGGCGAAGCTGAACACAATGTCTTCACCCATGTGTTCCCCTCTGAGACAGCAAGCTGCTGAAATCTCTCACATACTCGACTTCTTTCTCGCCCTCACTGTCTGCAACACTGTAGTAGTTTCCTCGCCTACTCAGCCGAGACATGTGGTAGGAATTATTTTTAATAATACAATGATGCTTTAATTGGTATTTTCACAGACGTTTGTGCATTTAACTACAAGTGTGCATGGAAAGCTTCTTTCAATTCATCCCCTTAAAGCTCTGGTGCTACAGGCTGTGACACTTTCAGGCGACATCACAAGTGTCACATATTGCCATCATTTTGTTTTAAGTGTCATGAGTGTTCTGATACAAGCATTTTATATGACTTTTTTATGAACTGTACAATTAGTATGGAAAGTGCTAAATGTGTGGACACTTAGCAAGATTTCTGTAAAGAGGCAAATTGAGGGCAAAAGAGATCCAATACAGACAAAAAGATCCATTGTCTATTGTCAATAGTGTAGGGATGCATGAAGCACCACTCACAATAAAGTCACTTTCAAACCAAGCAGTTTTATAGTCAACACTGCACATTTTCATGTCTAACTTGAACCCAAAATCTTTTGCTCTCATTTCAAATTCCAGTTCACGTGGATTTCTACTGAAATGACTACAGTTCACCTGAGCAAACTGATAAAACAGTGGTAAATGTGACCATACTTTTAAAATGTCCAGTTGTTGTTGTTTTTTTTACTATGCATTTCATTCACAATAAATATGCTCAAAAAAATTATGAAATAAGCAGGGTAAACAGAGTGATTTTCCTATTATTAGAATCACAATTCAATTTTCAGAACAATCTGATATAGATTCTCAATTTTAATATTTCTCTTAATCTGTGCCAGTTTTTTAATGGATGTGTTTCACTGAACATTATTCATTGGATGTCACCTTGCAGGAATAGACTGGCCTTAGCCATCAGTTTAGCATTGCTGGGACTTTTCCCAGTGGGCCAGTCAGTTTTTAGGCTGGCTGTCTAACTGAATTAAACTTGAAACAGTTCGGTCTTGGCAGGAATTACTATCTTTTCTTATTGCTGCATAGTCAAATTAGGCAAAATGTTAAATAAACCCAGATTCTGTGTGGGCATTTATGTGTGTTGTGTATATGTGATTAATATTAATTTGTAATATCAGGTTCAGATGCCCATGGTTCGCACACCCCTGCGCTCTCTAGAGGAGATGAAGGCGATGTTTCAGAAGCTGAGTCTGCCTCGCTTTCCCTTATCACCTAGTCAAAACACAGACACTCCTCCCAGCCTAACCAAGAAACTCTTCAACCGGGGTCGTTCGGCTTCCTACTTCCCTAACAACAGCCCGCAAACACCCATAAAGACCCTACAGTCACCCACCACACCCTCTGGCACCTCTTCAAACACCCCAACCACCCTCGTCACTCCAGCGCTGTCCAGTGGGGCATGGAGCAAGGACGTGGACGACATAAAGAAAGCCAAAGATAACTCTGCTGATGAGTCAGAGAGCGATGATGAAGATGAGGCAGAAGAGTTGCTGTACGAGGCGGAGAGCCCGGATGAGGCGGCATTGGTGCAAGCAGCGAAGGCCTATGGGTGTACTCTGCTGGGCCGGTCCCCAGAGCAAGTCCTTGTGGCCGTTCCAGGCACTGGGCCGCTGTCCATCCCTCTGCTACACGTACTGCCATTTCATTCTGCCCGCAAGAGGATGTCTGTGGTGGTGCGCCATCCGCTCACTGGAGAGGTGGTCGTTTACACTAAAGGAGCTGATAATGTCATTATGGAGCTGGCTGAAGCAGGTATGTGAGGTGACGTCTTTTGATGTTTATTAAGGTTGATTCGCACTGTCCCAAACAATGCAAATGCTTTACATATTGTACAGTCAGTTTTTGGACTTCGTTAACTGATAAACACAACATTCTTAAAGTAAGATATATTTACTTCAGAAGCAAAATGTCATGACATAATTTTAAAATTGAAGGAATAGTTCAACCAAAAAATAAAATTCTGTTATCATTTCCTCACCCTCAAGTTGTTCCAAACCAGTACGAGTTTCTTTTGTGGAATGTAAGAGAAGACATTTTGAAGAATGTGGGTAACCATCAAGCGGTTGCTTGTCCCCACTGACTTTCGATGTATCGCTTTGTAAAATACTTCAGAAGTCAACGGGGACCAGAAACTGCAGAAAAAAGAAATTAATACTTGTTTAGAACAACTTGAGGGTGAGTAAATGAAGACAGACTTGTCATTTTTGAGTGAACTATCCCTGTGGAAGGTATTTTTTTTATTTTTTTTTATTAAGTTACACCTTTTCTTTCTCTTATTGCAGATATTTTTGTAACATCTCATACTGCTGACATCTCATATTGCTTCTGCTTAGATATTAAGGATTTAAAAACGCCTCTTTATGTTGGATCAAATGAGCGAAGCACCCTAAGGGTGCGGTCAAATTTAACCATTGTACGCCTAAATGCTTTGACCAAAATGCAAAATTTATCTTAATAGGATTCTGCGCAATTGGGAATTCTTTGCCTATGAAATTTTATCAAAGTGTCTGCAATGTGACCGTGCCTTGAGACCTCTGAAAAGAATCAAATGTGAAAACAATGTCATGATCCCCTCAAGTGTGTGAAGTTTAACTGAAAGGGCAACACTCTGTTCTGTCTGTAATCTACTGTTGCCCTTTCAGTTAAATTATAGTCTTTTAAAGTTTAAGAATCACACTGGTCCATAATTTCATTTGTTTTAATTCCAGTAAAAGGGATAGGAAAAATGAAAAGTTGCTGTTAATTTACTCACCCTGAGGCCATCTGAGATGTAGGTGACTGTCTTTCTAAAGTAGAACATTAAAGATGATGGTCCCTGATGATTCATAATATGCAAGTCAATGGGTGCCGTCACTTTGCCAGTCAGATACAGGGAAAACAGATACAGGAAAGACCCAATTAATACATGGCTCCTGATGATATATTGAAGTAAAATGATCAGTCTGTGCAAAAAAAAAAAAACATATATATATATGTTTTTTTTCTACAAAATGATTACCTGTAATCCATAGCCTTGGGCAATGAAGTGTTTAATTGTGCAGCCCTTCATGTTATAAATGTGGATGCTTGTTGTCCCAGCAGTGTTGAACCCTATAAACTCATGTCTTTGTTTTGACTGTGTGTGAATGTGGGCTGCAGCTGAAGATGGTTTCTCTAGGGAGATGATAGAACGGACGCAGAGACACCTGGACCAGTATGCAAGAGAGGGACTGCGCACTCTCTGTGTTGCTAAAAAAGTATGTCTTTATCTCTCACTTCTCTTATCTGCAACATTAATCATCTTCTGTTTGCATACAGCACTGAAATGCCTCTGCATGGAGGTCGAGTCTTGAATCAAATTGTCCGCATATGATTGACAGGTATTGGAAGAGCAGGATTACAAAGCCTGGCTGAAGAGACACGAGTATGCAGAAACCAGCATTGAAAACAGAGAAGAGCTGTTGCTCGAATCTGCCGAGAGACTGGAAACCAATCTGACATTATTGGGTAAGATACTAAGACATTGAAGACAAAAATGAAATTGTGTTTTGGTTGTTCTAGCCTATATGTGTCTTGGCTTCCAGGGGCGACGGGTATAGTAGACCGCCTGCAGGAGGATGTGCCTGAGACCATTGAGGCTCTGCAGGAAGCTGGGATTAAAGTATGGGTCCTCACTGGGGACAAACAAGAGACGGCTATTAATATTGCTTTTGCTTGCAAACTCCTCAGACCTACAGACCATGTATTGATGGCCAACTGTGACAGCAAGGTAAGTAGAGGTGATGGAGGAAGGAGAGTGAAGATAACAATATACTCCCTGATTGTGCTGGTCATTCAGTGCAGCTGTTGATCTGCAGCAGTCGGTTTACAACTGACAATGAAAACAAAATACAACTTTAAGTTGCCAAATGTGGCTAGACATCTCAAAAAATGTGGCTTGGAGAATAGAGCACATGCTCTAAATATTTTGTGTGGTGATGCTTATGTGCAGGCAAACATTTTCCATATAGTTGTGATATTTTCCATATGCTAGCTACATAATACGAAATATTATATAATATATATATAAAACAATATACACACTGTTCTGATTTATGTTCGCATTCCTTATCTTAATCCTAATCTAATGGTGAGATAACAGTTGTACAAATAATTTGTAAATATAAATTATTTATCAAGTATTTAAATACTTTTTTATGTCAATTTAATATTTTGTTTATAATATGCAGTAAGCTAAACCTCACTTGACTATAACATTTTTAAATAAGGATTTTTCTTCATATTAGACTATCTGTTCTTGTGTCCAAAACATCTACATATTTCTGTTGCTCAAACAGTAGAGCATGATGCTAACAGTGGCACGATTATAGGTTTGATTCCCAGGGAATTCATGAACTAATAAAAAAAAATGTGTGTGCTTCAATTCAATGTAAGTCATTTGCAAAAAAAAAAAAAAAAATCTCGGTGGATCAGAAAGACTTTTTTCTATTGAGAAGAATTTTGGGATTCCTGTTAATTTGCACATCTAATTAATCAAATTAAAACCAACCATAAAAACATGACAAAAACAATGGCAGAGACACCCATAAGTTCAGTCTTTTATGTTGCAGTTTGTATATAATTGCAATCTAAGTTACTTTTCTGTGTGTGTGTTTATCCCTCAGGAGACGTGTGAGGCTCGACTTCATGAGTTACAACATGAGATCAGACAGGTCACAAAGGAAGGCGTGTCTGAAGATGATAGCTCTGACTGTGTGTTGGTCATCGACGGCCGTACGCTGGACTACGTTCTGCAGAAGGAGCTACAGGGGACGTTCCTGGAGATCACATGCTGCTGTCGCTCAGTCATATGCTGTAGATCCACTCCTCTGCAGAAGAGCCAAGTGGTGCGGCTCGTCAGTGACAAGCTGAAGGTCATGACTCTGGCTATAGGTAAGGGCAGTGAAACGTCTGATGAAGGTGTAGGGTTGAATGTCAGTGTAGAATGTTGTTCAAACTCAAATGCGTGATGCTTGTATTCAGGTGATGGAGCCAATGATGTCAGTATGATTCAAATGGCAGATGTTGGCATCGGCATCTCAGGCCAGGAGGGCATGCAGGTACAATACTAGCAGAAACTAGGGTTGGGCAAATGTCAGCAATTTAGAATTTACTACCTTACGACTAATCAGGGTGAATTAAACTGGATTGACCACATTACACAGGATGTTCAATTGGAAAGGTATAAAGAGGGATTTACTAAACAGAAAAACAATACAAGATATGTAATTGCATTATTTGTTTTGACTAATGTCAAATTTAGACTAATTACACTGCTGTTCAAAGGTTTGTCTCCTATGCTCATCAATACTACATTTATTTGTTCAAAAATACAGTAAAATGCTAATATTATTACAATTTAAATATTTTATATATAATTTATTCCTGTGATGGCATTTTTAGCTGTCTTCAGTGTCACATGATCCTTCAGAAATCATTCTAATATGCTGATTTGCTGGTCAATAAATATTTCTTATTATTATCAATGTTGAAAACAGTTGTGCTGCTTAATATTTCTTGGGAAACAGTGATGCATGTTTTCGGGAAATAGAATGATAAATGGAAAGTTTCATCAAAAGTTGCATTTATTTGAAATATAATTTTTTGTAAAATTATAAATGTCTTTAGTGTCACTGTTGATCAAATTAATGTACTCTTGCTAAATAAAAGTATTAATTTATTTTAAAAAAAATAATCTGGCTGACCACAAACCTTTTAACAGTAGTGTATGTTTAGTGTAATGTTTATTTAATTTCTCTACTCTAAGCTCAGTCAAAACCATTAACACCACAATCTAAACCATAAAATGTCCACTACATTGTTTTCACATAGCTGTATAAAAGACATATTGCCATCAAAATTTGAATTTTCTAATGATGTAATATATAGAACTGTAACCACACTAATGTACCAACGGTACACTAGTTCAGATTGCTGCACAACCCTGAAACACACACAACTTTTCCTTTCATAACTGTCTTGTTTGTTTTATCTCATGCATACTTGGAGAAAAGAAAAATAACGCTCAGTAGAATCCACTCTAAAATATATATTTACACATGCTGGATAATTCATTTTTATAGATTAATATAGAATCAATGAGAAAGAACAACTATGTAAAAGAATATAATGTTTCCAGTCCCACTTTTTACTGTGTGTGTGTGTGTGTGTGTGTGTGTGTGTGTGTGTGTGTGTGTGTGTGTGTGTGTGTGTGTGTGTGTGTGTGTGTGTGTGTGTGTGTGTGTGTGTGTGTGTGTGTGTGTGTGTGTGTGTGTGTGTGTGTGTGAACATATACTATATATATATATATATCCCTCCAATTTCTCTTTATAGTTAAAACCTTGTAGTTCATCTGATAAAACAATCTCTTTTCCATATATAGGCGGTGATGTCCAGTGACTTTGCTATCTCTAGATTTAAGTTCCTGAGAAAGCTCATTTTGGTGCACGGTCATTGGTGTTACGTTCGTTTGGCTAACATGATCCTCTATTTCTTCTACAAGAATGTGGTGAGTAATACACACATTTACACAGTTCCTCATGCAGTCTTATCTTCTGGTCCTGACTTGTTCCTCTTCTTTTCTCTTCTCATGTAGATGTACGTGAACCTTTTGTTCTGGTACCAGATTTTCTGTGGATTTTCAGGCAGCATGATGACCAACTCATGGGTTTTAATCTTCTTCAACCTGCTCTTCACCTCCGTCCCTCCAATCATATACGGCGTGCTGGACAAAGATGTGTCCGGCGAGACGCTCCTAGACCTGCCTGATCTCTACAAGTCTGGACAAAACTCGCAGGTGGACATCCTGTCTCACACTCCGTTCCATTGTGTTGTTTTTCAGTGTGTTGTACATGGTTATGAAAATAGTGATGGCTTATGTATAGTTATGCAATGCTTGATTTTCAGGCCTATCTTCCGTCAACATTCTGGATGAATATTCTCGATGCGTTTTACCAAAGCATAGTGTGTTTCTTCATACCTTACTTTGTAAGTCATTCTAAAATTCACTTCACTTTACCGAGTATCATAATGTTTAATTGTCAGAGTAGTACTCACATTTAACAATTTATATTGTTTTTTTGTTTTGAAGGCATATGCAGGGTCTGATATAGGGGTATTTACCTTTGGCTCTCCAATCAATGGCTCCGCTCTCCTCATCATCCTCCTGCATCAGCTCATAGAGAGTCGCACAGTGGTGAGCATTTGCGCTGGTCATTATGGAAAGATCTGGCTGCGTCTGTGTTCTTTAATTTGCGCATTGTCAGTAAATCAAACGCGTAATTTTCCCCTCCCATCGGCGCTTTTATGGAATTGCACTTTAGTAAATCTGGTCCCAGGTGTGACAACAAAATCTCTTTAACACCTAACAGTCAAAAAGACTGGAATCATTGAGACTTCTTAATATTTTTGGAAGATGTCTGTTATGCTCATCAATGCTGAATTTATTTAATCAAATTACAATAAAAAAGTAATTTTGTTAAAAATAACAATTTAAAAGAAGGGCTTTCTATTTTAATATATTTTAAAATTAAATTAATTTTTTTTTAATGTTTTTCTGTTTTCTCTAAATTACATTTCCAGCAGTCTAATATGCTAATTTGAATAATAATAATAAAAAAAAACGGTTTATTCCAAATGTTTGATTGGAGGTTTTGCCCCACCCATGGTACAATCCTGTTGGCCCAAGATAAAGCTTCACAAAACTGTACATTAAAGATGACATATCATTTGATTGGCTGTATACATGATGTCACATCATCATTCAGTGCAGACAGACAAATTGCAAAAAAAAACTCACAGTAACAACACCGTATTGAGTTTTTGTTGTGACCAAAATGTGCATACCATACCAGGATATTTAATGTCTTTATTTATGGGTGATTGTCTCTGTATCTTATGCTAATGCTGTTCTTATGTTTGTTTTTTTCCAGACATGGATACATACTGCAGTGCTGCTCTTCAGTGCGCTGTTCTATTATGCCTTTGTTCTGTTGTTCAGCCTTACGTGTGTAACGTGCAATTCTCCCACCAAACCCCTTGGGCATTGAGACAAAAATTATGTCCGAGCCGCTCTACTACCTAGTATGTGGACTTACCACAGTCCTCGCCCTGCTACCTAGGTATTACACACACATCTGAATCAGCTCATTTACATACCAGTCACAGTAACGGACTGCAACACTGACTACTTTTAAATAATAATGTGATTATTATTAAGACGTTTACATGTCACTAGCAAATCTCTTCACTTCTGTTAACATGCAATGATTCGCAAAGACATATGGTTATTTCACCACCATTATTTGCACACCCAACACCAGAATCAAATGAAAAACATGTCTAAAGATGTACTAGAAGGTTGCTATGCTGCACCCCTTTCTTCGCACCGCTTAGTGAAGGGAAAACTTTAGAGCAATGTCAGTAAGTTCATTCATGAAATAATGTAAACAACACACAGCATCGGTGTACATCCAAGCACATGCTCACTTTGGTCAGAGCAGTAATAATGTGTTTAAGGTGTTTATATGCCTGCTTATTGCCATTAAAATTGCCATACACCACATTGTTTAATGTGATTATGGTTTCAACAATTATGAGCTTAATCGCATTAGTTTGATCAAAGTATTATGTTTATGTGAAGTAAAGTGTAATTGCGATATTGTCAGAATCCCATTATAATCAAATTATGAGGGTGTATGTAAATGTAGCGCTGTTTCAAAATCCAGTGACCTGACTACCAAGATGGCCTGTTAAAGGCTGGAATACACTACATGACTTTTAAAATCCCAACAGATATTAGGCATCATACACTTGCTGACTTTTTAAATGACTATAGAAAAAAACTGGGCATCATACACTTAATAAAAAATGCAGAAATGAAAATTCTGTCATTAATTACTCACCCTCATGTCGTTCCAAACTCGTAAGACCTTTGTTGACACGTGCCAACCATCGTCCCATAATTCTAATGAGAAGCGCTTATCAATATAACCTTTATGGTCTCCCTGACATTATTGTACTATACATACAAATGAATTATAATCATTATTTTATAGTCATATTGACACACAATAAAAATGTTGGCCAAATTGGGCAGCCCTACAAACAAGCACAGCAAACAATATATGTAAAAAAAAATGTTTGATATCCTCCAACTGGATAGAATCAAAGTCTGTGCTAAATCTCCATCTGCTAAAAACATGCAGACTGACTCTGATGGTCGACTCTTTCGGACTGCAAATCTGGCCAAAAGTCGTACTGTGTATTTCAGCCTTTAGACACACTTGCGACACAAAGATTACTTCTATTTTTTGCTATTTCTAAGGCAATGCTGTATATATCTTTCGCAGTGAAGGCAAGAACCTGCATTTACAAAATGTTATAGCATGATTTAAGCTAAAGAAGCAACATTATTTACACTGTTAAGAACTGTTAATGAAATCCAGTCTTGACAAACTAGTTTTCAGTTGTTCCCAATTCAAGTAGATAGGATCTATATTGTATTCCTTTTACCTGCATAGAAAAAGATGCCTGTGGGTGTTACCACAATGGCTGGTAAAAAAGACTTCTGCCAGACTTTATTGGAATCAGTGTCTCATGGTTTTATCTTGTCATGAATGTACGGTGTAATTAACTCTTGGCTCTTTCTGTGTCACAGGATCCTGTGTCGTGCCTTTTGTAACACTATCTGTCCATCTGACCTGGTGAGAGCACAGAAATTGGAGAGACTCTCAGCACAAGACTATTCCACGAGTTTACGGCAGTGGAAGGAGAACAAAGCTGCTCAAAGACTGTCCTCCAGACACGTCCCTCAGAACCTCAGTGTGAATGCTGACATGTCCCATTCAACAGACTGTATCGCTGAAGCAGGCGCTGTTCTCTCATGACCAATAAGAAAGGTGCCCTTGATCATATAAACATGGTCATTAGTTCAAATAGTGACCGTATATTCTTGCACTTTAATGATCGGCAGATACTCTGACCAGTCAGATGTCAGATCTGGCTTTTCTCTGCCCAGTAAGTGTTTTCACAGTGATGTACAGTACCTGGACTCTGTGGAGCTTACAGATGGACTGCATCCCAAACTCATTCCAGTCCAGTGATCGCAGAATAGACTTGGAGTCTGGCTTTTGTAGACAAAAGATATTCAGAGAATTGTTTACATTTCACAAGGCTGTGCCTGTGACATTTTTAATTACACATGCACTCCAGAATTACGCAAGAACCTCAGAGTTGTGAGGATGACTTGTGGGTTAGGACATGGCAAGTGTTTGCCAACATACTGTAGCTTCTTGCTCCTACTTTAATGCAATACTACATTTTAGACTATTGAGGGTAAAAATATCAGAACTTGAATTTGCATAGACTATGAGAAAATGAGCTTGCACACTTCCCTTAACATTAACGTGTAAACTAACACAAATTCCCATAGTCATGTTTATTCTAGCAAATTGCATATGACGGAGACCATAATTCTGGTAACATCTTAATGATTAGAAGAAGCATGACTCTGTTTGATACTGTACATGAGGCCTTACATTAAATGAACTTTCCCTGCTCAGGAATAAAATGAGGTGAACATAAACAGGAGCTAATGTATTTGTGACCCGAGGTCCTTGATGTCCATTTGTGTGTTCAATCTGACAGTGAACATGCTGACTGCATGCATTACAAATGGACAAGACCAGTATTTCAAAATGAATGCTAGATTGCTTTCTATACTTCAATGCAATTTTATTTTCATTGCGGAAGTGAATGCTTGAATTTTGAAAATGTGAATTAATAATCCAGAATGATCATCTAAGAAGATTTTGAGTCATTGACTAGAAAACATTATTTATAGTTATTATTTTACATTTTATGTGAGCCATTTGTAATATTTGTAAATTTGCAATAGTTCAATTCAAGATTAGTTGTATAGCGCTTTTTTTTTACGATACAATCGTTGCAAAGCAATAGATGCCCAAAACTTTCAAACTCGTCTACTGCTTGAATATGAACATATACACAACAGGTATAAACAACAGGAAAGATGTCCAGACTGCAAAATAAAAGTCTCTGTGAACTACTATAGTTGTATAACTGGGATAAAGGGTGATCGTGTACACTCAATAGCAGCTCATAAGACATGCTTGCTTTATTTTAAGTTCTCTTACATCCAGCTCCATGTGTCTCTCATTTTCTTGCTTTTCCCCTAGGGACTTTTGCATAAGAGTTTTATGAGGATATGAGATGCTCTGATATGGCGCTTTAATATTGCATGTGAAAATGTGTTGTGGTCAGGAGATGGCAGCATAAACAAGTGTTAGCTATAAGTGGCCTACTATATATAGAATCACAATAGATTACACAGTGTTGGGGAGTAACTAGTTACATGTAGCGGAATTACGTAATTTAATTACAAAATAAAAGTAACTGTAATCAGTTACAATATACAAAAATATGTAATTAAATTACTTACTTGTGAAAATGTTAAGGATTACTAAGGGGGTTACATCTGATTTTTTCACACACCCACATACAGATTTTATTTATTTATTTCATAAACTGCAGTGAGTGCTCTAAAAGATGAAACACCAATGTTTCAGGAGTTGCTAATATGCTTATTTGATAACCCTTTTATTTCCTATATGGGTTTATGTAAATGCTTTATTTTTAAGATTAACAGGTGTTTTCTGTAATAACTATGCAAAGATTTGATTTTAAAAAACAGTACTATTAAACTATTTCTTGTTATGATTTTAAATATGTATTTATATTCAGAATGATCTCAAAGTAAGTCTGATTTTGTGGTGGCTGTGTTTTCCACGAGGTGGTATAATTCTTTAGGGTCTTCTTGAAATGGTCTCTGTGGTCGTGTAAAACAGCACCCTTTTTACCTTGCCAAAAACAGCTCTGTTCACAGCGACTAGTTTAGCTGCATTTCTCTTTACACGATAATGAGCTCTGCTCATCCTGCCCCTCTCTTCCATGTAAGAGCAAAGGCGATTCGCAAATAATCATTAAAACTTACACTAAATTACCAAAAGTATTGGGTCACCCCCTTCTAATGAAAGGTTTGACTACTTTAGTAATTTCCATGAGTACAAATCTTAATGTTTAAGCATATAATGATATTCTAGGGAATTGTGTGCTTCTAATTTTATAGCAACAGTTTGGACAGAACCCTTTTCTATTCTAACATGACAGTGCCTCTGTGTATTTACATTTAGTCATTTTGCAGACGCTTTTATCCAAAGCGACTTACAATTGGGGAATACATAAAGCGATTAATCTTGAAGAGGCAAACAGACAGAGGAAGTGCTCGTAACACCAAGTCTCAGGCATTGTTCAAATAAGTACAAGCTAGCAAGGGAAGGAGAGAAAGATAAAGAGAAATATGAAGTGTTTTTTTTTAAGTTTAGGATGAAGTCAAGTAGTGTTGAAAGAGATGAGTTTTCAGTTGTTGCTTGAAGATTGACAGGGATCCAGCATTCCGGATGGGGGTGGGAAGATCATTCCACCAGCCAGGAATGGTGAACGAGAATGTTCTGGAGAGTGATTTTGAGCCTCTCTGTGATGGTACCACGAGGCGTCGCTCACTAGCAGATCTCAGACTTCTGGAGGGGATGTAGATTCGTAATAGTGAGTGGAAGTAGGAGGGTGCTGAGCCTGTGGTTGTTCTATATGCAAGCATCAGTGTCTTGAACTGGATGCGAGCTGCAACTGGTAGCCAGTGCAAGGAGATAAAGAGAGGTGTAACATGGGCTCTTTTGGGCTCGTTGAAGACCAGTCGTGCCGCTGCATTCTGAATCATTTGTAGAGGTTTGATTGTGTTTGATGGAAGTCCAGCCAGAAGAGCATTGCAGTAGTCCAGCCTAGAAATGACAAGGGCCTGGACAAGAAGTTGTGCAGCATGCTCTGTCAGAAAGGGCCTGATCTTTCTGATGTTGTGAAGTGCAAACCTGCAAGATCGAGCAGTCTTTGCAATGTGCTCTTTGAAGGTCAGCTAGTCATCAAAGATTACACCAAGATTTCTGACCGAAGTTGATGGGGTAATTGTTGATGAACCTAACTGAATCGTGAAGTCATGCTGTAGAGTTGGAGTGGCAGGGAAGACAAGAAGCTCAGTCTTTGCCAGGTTGAGCTGTAGGTGATGTTCTTTCATCCATGCCGAGATGTCTGCCAAGCAGCCTGAGATCCGTGCAGCTACCGTTGGATCATCTGGTCGAAATGAGAGGTAGAGCTGTGTGTCATCAGCGTATAGGTAGGAGAAGCCATGTGCCTGTATGATGAGACCCAGTGATGTAGTGTATGTGGAGAAGAGGAGGGGTCCAAGAACCGATCCCTCGGGAACCCCAGTGATCCAATTGATGTGATTTGGATACCTCCCCTCCCCAGGTCACCCTGAAAGTGAAGGGGTGTATAAAGCAACAATCAAAGAGAAATGATCATTCAGTCAGTGTGGAAGAACTTGACTGGTCTGCAGAAAGCCAAGTCCTAATCCCAGCTGAACACCTCTGATGTGACTTTAAATGTAGACCTTGAGCCAAAAACTCATCACCAAACACCCATGACTTGTACATATGGGTACAGTCATTTCATACACTTCAAAACTGTTGCAACAGAGGTGGAAATACAATTTTTAAGTACATGAATTATGTTTCCATCTTTGTTGCCACAGTTTGGAAGTGCCTTTTTCTCTTCTAAAGAAGGGGGTGTCCCAGTACTTTTGTCCATATAATGAATGTACAAGTCATTGGTGTTTGGTGATGAGTTTTTGGCTCAAGGTCTGCATTTAAAGTCACACCAGAGGTGTTCAGCTGGGATTAGGACTTGGCTTTCTGCAGACCAGTCCACACTGAGACAGTATTTTTCGATTTAAAATACTCAAAATACATAATATTTCATTTTATTCTCATATAATACAACATCTTTCTTCACAAAAAAGCACAACGCTATACATTTATTTATTTAATACACCATGCTTCTTATTTACATTTCCTTGCATAAGTACATAACATACCTGTACACACAAATACCATACATTGTTTGTTTTGTATATTGTGTTCTTTAAAAAAAATTGTTATATATTATTTCCTATTTCTTCTATTGTCTTGTCACTGACATTCTGTTTGTGCTGTGGAAGCCTCTGTCACCATAACAAATTCCTTGTATGATTAAACACCTGGCAGTTAAGCTCTTTTCTTCACCTGTGCTAATAGTACTGCCAACTATAGCAAACAATTATAGTTTTTGGCTAAATGCAAGTGATATGTTTTTGGCTAAATGCAAGTGAATATATATTTTTGATGAAATCATCAGTCTGTGGTAGAAAAGACCACTAAGTAATCCATGTCATTAAGTATATCATTAAGTAATCCAATTTCATTAAGAAATCTCACTCGTGTGAGTGAAATCTCACTTGTGTTGGAACATGAGTCATGTATGGCATAAACACAACACAAATGCTTTTTAATGCTCTCGTGAACACACAATGTAGATTAATATTTTCATAAATAAATTTGTAAATTATGTTTTATTGTGCAAATAAAGAACTCAAGTCAAAATTGAGGTTGAACAATAAAATTGAGGTTAGAGTCACATGGAGTACTTTAACTCTTTCCTACCATTCTGGGCTTTGAATGTATAAGTTGCGCTGCTGCCTATGGAGGGACAGCTCTCGAATTTCATCAAAAAGATCTCCATTCGTGTACTGAAGAGGACAGTACAGTACAGTACATAGGACCGTGTACAGTAACAGGACAGAAGAAAAAGCTGCTCTAGAACTTTACTTGCTAGCTGACAAGTGACATTGGCTTGCTTGGCAAAAGTTAGCTACTTTTCTTTTGTAGACAAATCCTTGATGGTTTTAAAATAAACAGAAATTAGAAGAAATATTGATCAATAAATTGTATATATTGTCTAGTGTTGGGGTTAAAGAATATGTTTGTTAATATATATGATGTTTATAAGTTGTTCAAGGAGGGGAAAACACGTATCTTTCTCTTCTATGTGTATATAAATGTAACGACACTGTCTCTTGCACTTGATTGCTTGTAAATATTGTTTGTGTTTTTGTATTTTAATACAAATTATTGTATTTTAATTAAATACATCTCACACCAGTATTTGTATTTTAAATTAAATACATTTGATGAGCAAGTATTTGTAATTTGTAATTAAATAATATTTTGACGTGTGTGTGCCCATCTATGTCCATAAGCTGATTGATTTGTTGCATATGTCAGATAGTTCGCCCTCTAGCGGAAGAATACCTATTAATAATTATGCTTCATGAAATCACAGTCTAATTACATTATTTGTTCCGATACTATTGTGTCCTTATATACTAACCGTCATGCACCTTCAGCCATAATGACTATATTCACAACACGTACCTTATTTCCTAATTATTTGACATGTTTTGTGACGAGTTCAATTTTGCCGCGTCGTGTGCTTCTGCTGGAGCTGGTTTACTGCAGTCACGCCATCTACGCCTAAAATGTTGTTGCGCGTCTACTTGGCGTGTGGTAGTGATAGCCATCAAGCTTCGAAACCTTTGCAAAAAAATTTTTTTCAAGAGAGCTCGCTTATCAAACCGAAACCACAGTCAGTTAATCGATAATAATAGGCAGATTAGAAAATACTTTATAGGCACTTCTTGTTCAATGGTAGGCCTATTTATATATACAGTAATGATACAATAAAACAACATGAAAATCACCTTAGTGGTACTTGGGGAGAAGCATTCTGGTGGAAAAAACAAATTATTTTTTTATATATATACAATTTTTACGGACATAAAATGTATTACCTCAGTTACAAAATAAGACTGTTGTCTGGGTGTCTGTTCTTATGAATTTTTAAAATGTCTGATTTTTTTTATAATTGTATACCAAAATCATGACAAATGCTATTTACATTGCTATATAGACATATAAAACAAAATCATAAGAATATAAATCTAAATTTGTTTTCTGCAAACTCCACCAGATTCTTGTTCTGCATCTCCCAAGTAGCCTACCACTGACTGAGGTGATTTTCATGTTGTTTTACTGTATAATTTTTTAATAATTGCATACTAAACAGCATTTGTCATGACTTTGGTATGCAGTTATATAAAAAAAATAATACAGTAAAACAACATGAACTTTCTCCAAAGCGCAGATGGCGTGACTGCAGTGCTGGACTGACTGTGGCCAGTCTTGTATGACTAGAACTAGCGCACATCAGCTTATGGTTCCCTAAATTAAAACGACATTTATCCGTCATCTGTGGGCGGATCTATGGGACTTCCCTGTGAGGTCGCTTTCGATTGCAGCTGTACGTGCGCCGTGAGCGACGGGTTTACTTCGACCTGACAGACATTAGCGCTGACTGAGGCACTGACAGCGATCCAGCGGCGCACTGAACCCTGCTCCAGACACTGCAGATCCCACCATGAGTGTCTGCTCAACACGGAGCAGCGAAGACATCGACGAGCTGGAGTCAGTCAGGTGAGGAGAGCCAGCCCGCGGTTTAGTTCTTGACCTTTCTAAACGCATATTCACAACTCATGAAATAACAATAGGCTATTGTCTATACCCGACAGAAAGCACATAAGCTCAGTTAAGCGCAATAAAAATACACTTTTTTTTAAACTCCCCTAAATTAATTTGTGTATTAATCTCTGATCCTCTTTTATGTTTCTTGACCTACATTTGTTTCTGTGAAAGTAGTTTATCATATTGTTTTTAAAGAGTTATAAGCAAATGTTAAAATGAAAACAAATAGGCTAATAAAAATCAACAGCAACGTAAGTTTATGAAAAGCAAAATCTTCTGGTCTGGTTATGCCGTTGTTTATTTGATTTGTAGCTACACCTGTTTGTTGATGAATAGCGGCGTCAGTGAAAGAATGAGGAAATACTAATATCAATTTACTCATCTATTGTGAATGAAAGGGTTGAAGAAAACTTGACTGCGCATTCACTGTTAACATTAAGTTAAAATTAAACTGTTGTTGTTGTTAAAGGGCAACATAGTAAAACAAACGTAAAGCATTATTTTTCAGTGTAGCCTATTTTTATATTAATTAAGCAAATGCTTTTTACAAAATCCCACAAATCCCAACAAGCCAGGGTTATATTTCACCCCAAAAGAAGCCTGATTTAGGACCAATAATTGAATTAATTAATTCATTCATTCGTTCATTTGCTTGTTTGCATTGTAACATTATTTCCACGGCCCGTAAGCACTTTCACCTCAATAATGCATGTGGATGTTTTACATTCGACTCTCAAAGGATCGGTGAAACAGTCATGAGAATCATCCCATCCATAAATTAGGTTTTACAACAAATATTGGTAACCCTTTACAATAAGGTGTCATTTGTTATCATTAGTTAATGTATTAACTAACATGAACGAACAATGATCAACACATTTATTACAGTATTTATTCATCTTTGTTAATGTTAGTTAATAAAAACACAGTTGTTCATTGTTAGTTCATGTTAACTCACAGTGCATTAAATAATGTTAACAAACACAACTTGCGATTTTAATAATGCATTAGTAAATGCTGAAATTAATACTAAGATGAATAAATACTGTAGAAGGATTGTTCGATCTTAGCTCATATTAACTAATGTAGTTAACTAATGAACCTTTTTGTAAAGTGGTACCCAAATATTGTTAGAACATGCATAGTTGACCGTTTTAATAGCTTATTTTATTTAATTTATTTTGCATTACAATCAAATTTACCCCACAACATTATGCTAAGGACATTATTTGATATGCAGGCATAATGACGGACAAACACACCATATCGATACCAGCATACTGGATCAACAGCAAATATGCCACTACATTATGTAATTAAACAGAACAATACAGCCTGCAGGTTATTGTATCAAGGTCGCTGTTCTGTACTATCAGTCTATTAAACAGAAAAGCATGGTACTGTGTACAACTTTCTTGAAATACATGACAATCCTAAATGGATTTCCATTTAAGTCAAATATGCAAATGACGTGTCAGCTTTTTTTTTATTGCTGCGGCAATGCAGTTAAGCGTTATCGTTGTTTTAAGTGTAATCAATATATCTATATCAATATACAAGTTGGCTTGGTGTTCAACTGCCCCATTCTGTTTCTCTCTGTAGCTGGTATCATTATGATTTGTCCCGGCATGCAGCTGAAGCTCTTCTCCTTTCGAATGGGGTGGATGGGAGTTTTTTACTCAGAAACAGCAACAAAGGATCTGACTGCTTTGCTTTGTCTGTCCGGTAAGAAATGTCCACTTCGGACAAACGTTTATAAGTAATTTGTGGTCCACTCAGCTGAATCACTTTGATATTAAAGACACAAACAGTCTTGAATATGTTCCTGTGTTCCCTCTATTCAATTTAGGGAGAAATGTACCAGCAAATACTATTATAAAAAATTGTACGCAAGTGTGCCTAGCACAATAGACATGGTAATAAGTTAATGTAAAAACATAATAAGTAAAGACATGGTAGACTTAGTTAATAAAAAAACATCCTTACTATTTTAAAACTTCTCATAGTACTTTGCAGGTAGGCCTGTCTCTTTTTTTTCTTTTCTATTTAAAAAATATTGTATTATGTAATTCATTCCTGTGATGCAAAGCTGAATTTTCAGCATCATTACTTCATTCTTCAGTGTCACATGATCCTTCAGAAATCATGCTAATATGCTGATTTACTGCTCAATAAACATTTCGTATTGTTATCATTGTTGAAAATAGTTGCGCTGCTTTATATTTTTGTACATACATGTTTTTCAGGATTCTTTGGTGAATAGAAAGTTTAAAAGAACAGCATCTATTTAAAATAGATATGTTTTGAACACTATAAATACCTTTACTGTCACTTTTAATCAATTTAATGCATCCTTGCTGAATAAAAATATTCACTTCTTTTAAAAAAATCTTACTGACCTCAAACATTTGAATGGTAGTGTCTATATTATATACTTATTTAATACCCAAGTGAACTTATCTGACCTTAGTTATTTGAAGCAATGTAGGCACTCGCCATTTTTTGAGTTTTCCTCTGACCTTTTATTAAGCAAGCAAGTTAAAATGTCAAATGATGAACAAATATGGTTTTTGTTAGTCCTCTTATTTTTCCATTTCTCTTATTTTCTGTGGTTGTTTAGATAACTGAAGTTTTTCAGTTCCCCCTTTTCAACGTATCAGCTGTAAACCTCACTTTGACTTGTGTCTTTAAAGTAAAGCTACTTATTCTGACTCCTACTGAAATATATAAATAAGAATCTGATTCACACAAGCCATAAGGCCGTAACCTGCCTGGTCACTGTGACTCTCACTGATGCTTAAACGCCTGGTTATTTGGAGCCTTGTTTATAGTGTGTGACCTTGTAGAAATAATGAACTGCCTATTTCAATACAACTAGGTGTGGTATCGATTTTATACACCAGTTCTATAAACAAGTTAACACTGAACAATAATGAGAGTTCAGACAGCAAGACAACACTTCCTCACTGCCTTTTTCCATCTCCAAACTTCTTCAGAGCAAAGGATTCAGTGAAACACTTTCACGTCCGGCGGCAGTTTGGCAAATATTCCTTTGGCTTCAATGAATTTCCTTCCCTTCAGGATTTTTGCAGTCACTTTGCCAATCAGCCCCTGCTAGGCAGCGAGACAGGTTAGCTATGCTCTTTTCATTTAGTTCACAAACTGCTTTTCAGCACTTCTCTGGCACAATGACCCTGTTTCCTGTTTCACTCGTGTAACCAAGGAAACCTGATAATGCTGCGGTTCCCATACCCACGGCAGGTGGAAGAACCATCCATTTATGAGACGGTGTGTGTGCATACGGCCATGCAGACAGGCCGGCATGAAAACGACCTAGTGCCTAATGCTCCAGCAGTAAGTCAAAGTGACATTATACAGACCTACATGCACACACACATATATTTGAAAGAGTAAAGTTGATAGTCTTTTTATGTTGTCAACAGCTTGGCACTAAAGAGGGTTATCTGGTTAAACAAGGGGCGATCATCAAGGTATGGTTACACAGGTTACTATATCAATATAGACTAATTAAAAAAAATCAGTTTCAAGCTAATAAGGTAAATTGTAACAGGGTTAAACTGGTTCTAGAGCAAACCTAGACCTAGTTTTGTTGGCTGATGGTTTCATCTTTATTTATTTTCTGGGCAGAACTGGAAGCAGAGATGGTTCATACTGAATAGATATGCACTTAAATATTTGAAAGATAAAATGGTAGGTCTGTGTACTTTGTACAATGATATTTATAATTAGATAAGAATGAAAGGTGATTGTTTATCTCACAGAACACTGTCTCAGTTTGTAGAGCCGATACGAACCCTGGATCTGACGGAGTGCTCTGCTGTGCAGTTCGATTACAGTCAGGAGAGGGTTAACTGCTTCTGGTGAGAGATTTAGAATATGCTCCTAATTCATGAAACCTAAATTATGCACGGTTTTCTTTTTTGGCAAAATTGACAATATGAGAATATCAACTTCCTAAAGTTGAAACTGTAGTTACAGCTACAATACTTGATCCTGTTGGCTGCAGGGATAATTTAGCATCATTGATATACAGTTGTAGGTTTTGTTAGTATTTTGAATTAGATTAAATTTTATATCTGATTAAATTTGTTCTTATATTTCACGTTTTAGTAATTTGTTGTTTTTGTAATTCATTTTATTAGTTCTTTAATATGTCTATATTATTTTATCATGTGTTTTTGTTATTTTAAACTAAATGAAAATGAAATAAAAAAGTTTACAATAATATTTTGTATTTCGAGTAATGACATTTTTATGGTTTTATTTGTAGTTAACTATCATAACCCTGGTTTACTGCTGTAGTTCAAATTCAGAAACGTAATCAACAAGGCCAGTTCATTTCCAAATTGCACTTTTTTTAATGACAAGGGTGGATACAGTTAAAAATATAACTCATAATAGAGATGCTTAAAATGTTTCATTTAATTACAAAAGCAAAGTGAAAAGTAAGACCCTTATCTGTTTTGCTAGACTAGATATCCTGTTGTTTTTACATCGGAAACTTCTGCAACTGGCCAACCATAAACTGTACTGGCTATTTTTGGCAACTGAGAACGAGCTTGTATATCTGCTACTATTCAAGTGTCTGACATCTTACAGTTCCTGTGCACACTAAACGAAGCATGAATCAAAATTCACATTATCTGTGTACAGACTATGAAGTAATAATAGGAAGTAATTACAATTTTATATCAAAATCCTAATATTATGTTGTTAATATGTATTATGTATCTGATGTTTCTACATGTCAGTGATTCTCCGTAATGAGGAAGTGTAGTCAGAAAGTCCTATACATGGACTTCCTCCTACCCACATGTTTTCCAGCGCATGCTCAATTTCAGCATTTTACTTCACAATACAACTCAGTAATTTTTTTGTCTTTCCTTTAGTCTGGTGTTCCCCGAGAGGACGTTTTATTTGTGTGCAAAATCTGGCGCTGAGGCAGATGAATGGATTAAAATACTACGATGGAAACTGGTAAGAGGAACCAAAGTTAACCTTGAAAGGACAGTCACTATGAATAACCAATAACAAGTCAAAGAGAATGTATTATTTCTTTGTCCCAGTGGAAATAAATTCGTCTGACCCCACTTTACCAGTCTAATCATACAGAAAATATACTTGTCTCTCTGTTGTCCTTATCTCTAATGATGACTACCCTGCTTTTCCAGTCACAGATAAAGAAAGGACGATGATGTTCAACATGGAGAGAAGTAGTAGCAGAGCAAATGCGAGCTGTGTGCTGTTATATATTTAGTAAATACGGAGGAGTCATTAACTGCATCTGATGCTCTTGGCATCATGGTTGTACAACTCATCACACCTAAAATATCTTTTGGGTAATGAATAACTCAAGTTTTTACATCTAAGAGAAGCACAGTCCCAAGGCACCATGCTATTGTGCTTTATAAAGGTATCTGGAGGCGGTGCACTACCAGTGCTGAGATTATAATTGACATAAGATATAATATAACATAGGTTTTTGTTTTTCCCCATGTTGTTATGTTAAGGTTTCAGTTCCTCTCATTCTTCTCCAACCCAAGTTAAACAGTGTGTCTGCTTTTAAACATATGTACGTTCCCTCGATGTTTTCAATATTGTTTGTTGAATCCTTTGGATGCTATAAGATTTTTCCAGAACAGAGAGCTGCTGTAATGACATATTTTTGTAGGCCAACCTGGAAGCTAGCATCACCCTGGTTCCCTCGACGAAAACCCAACAGGAATTTTACATTAATGTTTGGATTTGTTCATCATGATAAGCTTAATAAAAACACACAATGTATGGATTTGAAAGCTTAAATATAAAACACTACAAAAATACTTAATCCCTGCAGCACTCTATAGATCAGCAAAGTACATTTATAATAAAATGAAGTAGCAATGCTACTTCTAATGTGATGTGTTAACTAAAAATTAACACTCGTGCTGTTTAGAAACATGTACATAGTCCCGTTTTCAAAACAAGATGTCCCTTTTGTAAATAAAAATATTAAAAAAGTAAATAAATACTATTTATTTTTTCAAACCAAAGCTTTAGACACATTTATTCATTAGGAGACAAACAGGAGCAGGTTACATTCATAAAAGACATACAGCATCAAGACCACCCAACATTATGTATGTACATATGTATGTGTACAACGGACTCTCTTATCCTCATCCAAATGTCTGAATGTGCTGAGATGAATTACTGCTAAGCTACTTCCACCACCTGCCGCAGTTCTTCAATCAGAGGAACTAGTTCCTTCTCAAGACTGAAGATCAAACCTACATATGAAAAACATATTGATCATTCAATTGTTGTAATAATGAACATACAATTAAAGCATCTCAGTGGTTTTTGTACTACCTGTGGAGACTCACCTGTGTTGGCATCACTGCTCGCAATGAAACTTATGACTAAGGGTAATCGATTAAATTGTACAATCTGTCAAGGAAATACATAACAGGACATATTAATACCACAAATCGAGAAACCTTAACAAGCAGTAAGTCAAATGTACTTTGATTTGTGTGAAGAAAGTACCTGGTATGTGTTATAGTAACAAATGATGCTCTTATTTTTGGACAAGCCCAGCTTGCTGCCCTGGTCAGTTGCCAAAGCAAAGGTAGAGAGGAACGCCGGCCGCAGAGCATATTCAGGAGCATTGTCATTGGCAACTAAACGGGAAAACAAGCAAAATCTCAGATAATGCTTCTTCAATACATATATAAAGAGACCTGGAAGTCAGAGGTGATGCTGTTACCTTTGATTACAGGGACTCCATCTCTATCCGTCACTACTATTGCATGAAGTCCTTCAACACTGGTGATGGGACAAAATTAATAATTATTACTCAGAAGGCAAAATTAAGTAAACTAAAACACAAGACTAATCTTTTTACCTTGGCAGTTGTTTATACAAAAAACTCCTCAGATTCTGTAATTATTAAATCGAACACATTATAACACCTCCAAGAAAAAAACACTAAAGCAAATGCATTACAAATATACTCACATCTGCCATATTCATTGGATTGACTGTGTAGGTGGCCTGCTGCACCCTGAAGTAAACACAGTAAAGAACGAGGAGAATGTGACAGGAACTTCGAAGAGATGCCTCTCATTGTCTCGTTTGACTGTAACGTCTTACTAACTACTAACATTTATAATCTAGTAAATTGTTATAAATGGAGGAAACGTTTGTTAAAAATCAAATACGTAAAATTACCTTCAATTTGACCCAGTTTTATAAAAAGTTCTTCTCTTGTTTATGTGCGATCATCACATGACGGATAACGCGAGCCTTTCCGTGTACGTAATATCCGCTCAAACGTCACGTCCACGAAGCGTGCGTGCAAACAAGGCCATCTAGCGGTTAATGTTGGAGAGGGGTTATGTCAACGGAGGGATTTGAGGTTTTGCTGTTTAGTATTAGTAAAGATTACTAAAGTAATTACTAGAAACAAGAAATGTATAAAAACATCTCTCATATAAAAAAATTAAAAAATGTTTGTAAAATGTAATGCTTTATCTTACATTATGTATATTTGTTATTTGGTACATGTATCCATCCCCCAGGTTTTTCTTTTTTTTTCTTTTTTTTCTTGTTTTTTTTGGGGTGTGTGTTATGTTTGAAGTTAAGTATTTCTGTATAATAGATAAAAAAAAAAAGATTACTAAAGTTAGTTTATCTTCAGCCATTTATTTATAATGTCATTTTAATATTTATAATCATAATATGTGGATTATAATGAAAGAAAAAGTTATGATAAAATCACTTTCTGTAGCCTATGTAGTGTTCTCTTAGCTTTTTCTTTCCTTGTTCTTTAGTTTTGTTTATTTGGCCATTTTCAAAATGAATAACATTAGATTTTCTGAAGAAAAAAAACTCTTTCACCACGGTGGTCTTAGTAAAGAATGTAGTTTAAATAGCTCAAAATAAACAGATCACTAAGGTTTTATTACAGGTCTAACAATCTGGTGCACCACATTATGGGATGTTTGGGGAAAAAATTGTACCTCACACACACAAAAATGGTTCTTTTGAAAACTTTTCACTTAAAGATAATTTGGGAACCAAAAATGGTTATTCCATATTCACACCTTTTGGAACCTTTACTTTTAGGTGTGTTTTAAAAATGATCATCATATTTATCTCTGTTTTAGTATGTTATGAACAAGCAACATTTACTTATTAATAGGCCACTCAAGTTAACAAGCTCCACTTTATTTTGAACAAGCTGTTTAATCCAAACTTACAAATGCTGTAGGATGTGTTTCATTTATATGTATTACACTCAATCCTGGTTCCTGGGGTCTCAAACTTATTTAGACTTTTTAAACATTTGAACTGCTGAATTTTGCTTATCAATATGTTATTGCATTTGTCCTGTTTCAAAAACTGAAATATGTTAATGACATGCACTCCACGTTCCAACGAAGCTTTTCTGTTGCGTGGAATGAAAAGCTTTCATGTGAGGATTAGTACAGAAACAACGGTTTCTTCAGTCCTCACAAACCAAGCAGAGAACATAATTAGAGAACATAATCCAGGCCAATGCTTTTCCAGGCCTTCATTCCCACAATCACCCCGTAACCTTCTACATCCCCTAAGCGCACACACACAGTTTCATGATCTGCTTCTAGGTACGAAGAGAGGGAGTCTGGACTTCAGATTCTTTCAAGCCCCATGGTTTGTGTTTGAACAGATGTGAATGTTAGCCTGAGTGGTATATTATATATGATTATGTGTGACAAAGAGATGGCATCTGGACTCCTGAATGCTTCTGCTGAGACCGTATATGGTGGAAAGAGCGCCTTCACACAAACTGAACACAATATTGTCGCTGCATACCTCATAACCGCAGGTAAAGAGCAGAATGTGTGTGTACTTAGTGTTTTGATGTTAGCAGTTAGCTATAAATGTACTGAGACTTTAAAATAACTAATTTAGTTATCAAGTTTTTGAGTTGGCATAAGAGTTCAGTAAGCTTTGAGGCCTATGATTAGATTCAGCACAATGTTTTTAAGCATTCCTTGAAATTGACATTTACAGATTCAGCCAAGCGTGTGAGGTAACCAGCAGGGGTGTGTGTGTGTAAAATGGAAACTGAAAACTGGAAATGTTTTAAATGGACGTGAAATATGTATGAGAAAACGTCTGTGTGTGTTCACAGATGTCTTAACTGTTCTCCCTGTCTGTGTCTTTCTCTCTGGTGGCAGGAGTGGTCAGTCTGTCTAGTAACATTGTGGTGATGCTGATGTTTGTGAAGTTCAGAGAGTTGCGTACTGCCACGAATGCTATCATTATCAATCTGGCTTTCACTGACATTGGCGTGGCCGGTATTGGTTACCCCATGTCAGCAGCCTCAGACATGCACGGGAGCTGGAAATTTGGTTACACAGGCTGCCAGGTGTGCGTAAACAAACACATCAAAAAACACTAAGTCATGCTGATTGTACAATTAAGCAATGTTGTGAATATAATCATAGCTAAAGTGTATTTTGGGGGGTCAATGATGAGTAAGAGTGGTCAAAAAACATTCTTAGTTCTTAGAAATAGATTTTTTTTGCACTCACTTTTTTATAAGTTTTAAAAAAAGTTTTTTCCAACTGTAATATTTACTCTAGTGTCATTTGGTGTTATGTTATGTGGAGAGTTTTATTTTAAACTTTAAAAAATATATGTTCATTTTTTTTCAAAGAAATAACAAAAGATACCACTAACAGTGCTAGATATTAAATATATTTGAGAAAAATTTTCATTAAAACTATTATTTTATTACAATTTAGTTATTTTTGCCTAAGTCTGCTACTTTTGTACATGTGAACAACAACAGAACTCGATGCCTCTTTTATAGATCTATGCTGCCTTGAATATATTCTTCGGAATGGCTAGTATTGGACTGCTCACTGTGGTTGCCATTGACCGATACCTCACTATATGTCGACCTGACATAGGTATGCTATCCACACAACTACCTGAATGAAATATAAACCACTAAGACTGTTATTTGTGTTTAATTCTTTACTCAAAGACAGGGGCCAAATGCATTAGGACATCTATTAACGAGTGTTTGTTACAGGGCAGAAGATGACAACACTATCATACACACTTCTAATTTTGGCTGCTTGGCTGAATGCTGTGTTTTGGTCATCTATGCCCATCATTGGTTGGGCAGGATATGCTCCCGACCCCACAGGAGCCACCTGCACCATCAACTGGAGGAACAATGACACGTGAGTCAAGAATGATACTACAGGCTGTACACACACTTTTTATGAGTTTACCACTCTGCAAAGCGTTTCTTCAGAGATTGTGAATTTTAAAAGTGGAATGGGGATTTTGATTTCAGATCTTTTGTGTCCTACACAATGACTGTGATCACTGTCAACTTTATCATTCCTCTGGCGGTCATGTTCTACTGCTACTACAACGTCTCGGTTACTGTGAAGAGATACAAAGCCAGTAACTGCCTAGACAGCATCAACATGGATTGGTCCGATCAGATGGATGTTACCAAGGTAGTACCAGCAGTATTTTATTGTATTTTTATTTTTTAATAGAATAGAAATATGACCTAGAGTCTAGACAGTTAATTTAAATAAAGCTGAAATAAAATAAAACATATGTGTAAAAATATAAACTTAAACTTGAATAATAAGTAAAAAAATATATATAAATAAATTACTACTACTAATAATAATAATAATAATTAAATTAGAAATGCTGACTTAGCAAGTAAATAAATCAAGTTGAAGTATTAAAATTAGATCTAAAATAAATACAAATTAAAGCGATAAAAAATTACAATGTCAAAAGTACATAACAAAAATTACTAAACAAACTGAACTTAAAATGAAAACATTAAATTTCGTTAAAAAACTTAATTACAAATATTAATAAAATAATATATTACTAAAATAACACAGCTTGACAGCTTTTGTGTGCTCTCTGGTTCAGTTTGACCTGAACGCTCCTTTATTTTTACAGATGTCAGTTATAATGATAGTGATGTTCCTGGCTGCCTGGTCTCCATATTCCATTGTTTGTTTGTGGGCATCATTTGGTGACCCCAAAACGATTCCAGCTGCAATGGCTATAATTGCCCCACTATTTGCCAAGTCCTCCACCTTTTACAATCCTTGCATCTATGTCATCACCAACAAGAAGTAAGGCCTCCGTGTCCCATTTTTGTTGTGATATGCCACTTTCTTTTTTTTTTTTTTTTACTAATAAGTTGTATTTGTTGGTTGCAGGTTCAGGAGAGCCATCATTGGAATGTTACGATGTCAAACCCGGCAGAGAATCACTATTAGCAGCCAGCTTCCAATGACAGCATCAACTGTGCCACTCAACCCCTAAATGATGAGACGACCAGATATTTAAACATTCACAAAACATCAGCGCTGGACGCTTTCTGTCTTCTCCAATGTTTAAACACCGCTAGGCCTCAATTACTTTGAGTTTCATACAAATGCAAAGTGTCCTTATACCACGAATGTCCTTCCTGCAACTAACATTGACTTCCTTTGACCTTGCTATTCAGTATCTAGTCTGATAATATTTAGTCTGATAGCTGTTATCAGTCTACTGCAAATCCTGTGAAATTGCTGTTGTTGATACTGTATTTACGCAAAATGTTTTCATTTGAATAAAAACATTTCCACTATGATTTATCTTAAAGATTTCTATAGTTTATAAAAGGCTGGAAGACATTACATGATCATTGCATCACACACTTGCTGACTTTGTAAATGGTTACAAAGAGAAAACTGGGCATCATACAATAAATGACAAACAACATACTCCTGCAGAAACATCATGATAAATTAAATATTGTTTCAAAATATTAAACACGTTTTGACATCTCTGACTGCCCAAAATATGCAAACTGGCTCTGGCTTTCAAAACGTGTCCAAATTGAGGCAAAAATCTGTGCAAATGCAGTTATGTGGTGTATTCCAGCCCTTAGTCTTTTACAACAAAACTATATTTTGAGAATATTATTTTATTGAAGTACCTGAAAAATGTGTCATAACACATCGTGAAGAATGTAAGCATCTTTTATGACATTTATTTCACATTCACATTTTACAAATAATTAATATAATGTATAATGAACACATTAAATAATGTACAGTGCCTAAACATTTGTAATCACTAGTTCCAAACAGAATATTTCTTAATTTAACAGTCATGCCAACAGAATCCAAGACTATTTTGTAATGAAAGTGTTTTTAATTAAATTAATAATTCAAGCTGTCCTGAGCAATTCATTAAATTGTGAAAACAATTTTAGTGGGGGTGGAAAACCTGTTCTGATGCTGCAACACTAGTTACTAGCACAAGTCCTCCAGCACCACATTGTTATTCAGCCAGAACTGGATCTCATCCAGGTTCCGTTTCCTCCATTCAATATTGTTCTTCACAGTCTCTATTGCCTGCTTCCTGGGCATCTCACCTGCTCCTGCATTCGGGTGAAGTGCAAAAAAGTGCTCCATCTAAAAAGAGACCAACAAGTGTTAAAGTTAAAGCACTGTACACAAAAACAATTTACAAAAGCAAAAGCAAGTAATAAGTTCCGAACACTGTATTTGCTTCTCACCTTCCACAGCTGCAGATCAGTGTTGAATGTACTAGCAATTCTGGAGGGCAGGCGGCCCAAGTTTCTGTCATTAATGGAATACCTAAAATAGACATGACATCATATATACCATTGTTATTCTCAGAGGGAAGGCTGATTTTCTTTCAACTGTTAGATGAACTAACCTGTTCACTAGGTAATCCCAGTTGAGCGTGACCCAGTCCCAGGCCATGGTTTTGCCATTTGGGTTTCGAGATACATACTGCACTAAAGTAAAAACATCTTGACTCCTCACAACGCTTTCATTTTTAGCAGCTTCAAGCAACCTGTTACAAAAGCAAGACATTTGAATAAATGAATAATTGAGTGCTAAGTTTACTTCAATAAAGAGGTCAAAGTGCGTATCATTATTCATTTAGCAAACCCTTTTATCCAAAACAACTATAAATAGTAGTGTAAGCATGCATGGTTTTAAATTTTACATTTGTATTTTTATACATTTGCAAATAATAAGGCTATTAATTAGTCAAGTGTTCTTGTTAGAGAGAGCATCTGAAGCAGTATCAGTATCTACAGACATGTCTTTTCTTTTTATTGTGATGCATATCTGAGAATAATGAATTATCAAAAAACATCTATCATACAGAAAAAAAGAAGGATGAGGAAACTTGTTTTTATCCATGTTGTTGATTGCATTTTGAGAATCTGAGCTTGCCATCAATTATAGATGGACAGGTTTTAAGTGGACTAAATGATTGGACGCATCTGGCAAACAGAAGAAGTCTGTCATTTTGACCGAAAGACTTATGACATTTTGATTAAACATCACAAGGTCAAAAGAATAAAAAAATGAATCATATACATGGATGAATCTCTCACATTAAGATCTAATTCATGCATTTAGAAAATAGATAGGGTGAACTGTCATTTCAATCCGACCACTCTGGTCTGGGAAGAGGGAGTTTACCTATGAAGCAGAGTGATATCTTCTACTGAAGCCAGGCCGTAGAGCAGCTTGTCTTTCTCCTGGGCGAGAGTGGCAGAGATATACTTGCGGAACATGATTTCCCAGCTCTGGACCGATCCTGACTTCTTCATTCCATATCGGTACACCAGCAACCGTAAATTGACAGGCACACTGCTGCTCCCCAATCAGGAAAAGAGCCTCTTTAATACACACATTCTGATTGGACCACTGGAGGTATTTATGTATGAATGTAATTACCTAATTGTTCCATCGATCCATTTATTGAAAATGTCATTGGCTTGGTTGAGAGCTTCCTGGTCATCCATCTGACATGCAATGCCCAAAACTGTCTCTCTCAGCAGCCTGTACATGAAAAAACAAAGAAATCAAAATATTACAATATTCAAGTTTTCCATTCAACTTTTTAAGCAAATTTGTAGGATTTTTTTTTTAATTAAATTAATAGAGAATCCAAAATAGAAGAATTTTTAGTGGGCACACACATGCACACTATTCAGCACATGTGTATATATATATATATATGCAACATTTTAAAATTGAGATATCTGGTTTACAAGAATGATAAATTCAAGAATGTGTCATTGGCCTGCTGATGGAAAGCCTTTTCAGTTATTTTTGCCAAAAGCTAATTCTCACCGCTGTGTTTGCGTCCCCTCATCACTCCACCCAAGCTCTTTGGATATCTTCTGCACATGGTCATGGAAGAGTTTCTAAACAGAGATGATGTGAAACAGACCGTTCGAGTAACCAAAAATATCAAATAGGAACTTGCTAACATTTATAGAAAGAATATCAGTTATACATCTCACACTGGGAATAAGGTCACATTTTAACATTGTATATTGTACATCCATTTTTCATAAAATTGATTATTTTCATACATTAAGGTATTTAGACTACTTTGGGATCCAACCTGGAATCTGCAGTACAGCTCTTTATCTTCAGCCAACATGTCCCTCACATAGGAGATAGAAGTAGATAGTCTGTCCCACACAATATACTCAGTTTCATTGGCCAGATATCTTGTTAAGTTGAAGGCATGTCCATAATCGATAATATCTGCCCTGTTAATGCAAAACAAAAGGTCATCATCCTTACTTTATGACCTCCACTATAACCATAAAAAGCAGTGCTATGAAACATAAGTTCAAATGTACTTTTTTGCCCGTCATCAAGTCAAGATTGAAAGCTTAAGCTTTCTGCAGCTGGAAGATGTTTGTACTAACTTACCGTCCAAATGCAAATACGTCATCAATGTAGCTGCTTCGGTCAGTTGCATCATACACCTAAAAAAGATCAACATTATGTGGATTATTATGTATCACACAGCTCTTTGCAATACTTGATCCTGATTGGTCGATCTATTATCTTTTTTTGTGATCAAATATTTATTCTTGATTAGTCAATCTCGATATTACTCCGTCATCCGTGGTAACTGTCATTTAATTCAAACCCCAAACGTAATTAGCGCCAGTGTTGGGGGTAACGCATTACAAGTAAAGTTTTTTAGGGAGTAACGCAATATTGTAATGCATTACTTTTAAAAGTAACTTTACCCAGCACTGATTAGCGCAACCCCATATACAATTCTATAATGTTACAGTATATCTTTTAATATATTGCATCTGTATCTATATATCTGTTTTTCACAGTGGAATACATGAAGCATTGGCAAACAGTACGAGGCTCTGGCTCTGCACACAGATAAGACGATAAAATATTAGTGCTGTCAAATGATTAATCGCATCCAAAATCAAAGTTTTTGTTTACATTATATATTTGTGTATAATGTGTATTTTTATTATGTATATATAAATACAAACACATACATGTGTATATTTAAGAAAATTAATGTTATGATTGTATATTAAAAATATTTATATATAATATAATATATAATAATATAAATGCATATACATGCAAATATTTCCAAAATGTACACTGTATGTGTGTATACATAATAAATAAGTACTGTACACATACATATTTTATGTAAACAAAAACTTTTATTTTGGATGTGATTAATTGCAATTAATCGTTTGACAGCACTAAAAATAATTAATAGATATATAATATAAATAGATAATAGATTAGGAGTGATATTCATTATAGGAATGTACAATAAGATCTATAATAATGTATTTCTGCCATTATCATTGTAATGAGCTTCTTTTCTTTTTTTGTAGCTACAGTTCTGTTACTTAGTTCTGACAGAGAAGTTCATATGAATAATAATACCTGATGATTTACAGAGAGTTGCTCGGCAATAGCGCTCCACACATTGTCGTGGTGATTTACTCGGTAAAAGCCCATGTGGTCTTTGTTGACTTTGATGAGACCATCAGTAGCAGGGGAGTATCCAGCAATTACTACCGCTAATTAAACACAGGAAAATGACAGAAATTACACAGCAGAATACCTCAATTAAAGCAACCTACTCCTCAATGCCAAAAAATAGAAAAAGTCTGAGCATCTTGCTCACCTGTTTCTCCCTTGTCAAACTGGAAAGAGGCGTTTTTGGAGTCAAGTGTGCGCCATTTCACAGGAATGGTCCATTTGTAGCTGTGGGACAAGAGTTAAAACATCTGAGTGAACTAAATACAAATCAGAGTTCAGTTCATTATCTGTGTTCCCTCCTGTGAAGAATAATCAGGGGAATTATTATTTGTGATCATGCTGTAGAGCTTAATAGGGTTAGATAAAGGATACAAGAGCAGTGCTTTTCAACTGCTGGGTAGTGACAGTGAGGGAAAGATGGGTCACAGATCTGTTCGGATTGCAGACAGTATAAGGATAAACTAACCACATAATTGTAAAGAATTCAGAAAGCAAAATTAATGGACTTATATACTTTTAAAAAGGAGGAAAAAATGTACTTTCCGTATGTTTTGTTCTTGACGTCAAAGGCTGTGCATTTGATTAAACTATATTTTCGTCACTTGGCAGTATGGCTAATACAATATTTGGCCAAATATATGCATTTTCCTAATGTGTGCATGTCATGTTAATTTTTGCAAAATGTTGGGCATATTTGGTTCATGGTAAAATGACTGAATTTCAGTGTTTGTTTCCATTGATATTCTCATTGCGTGGCACAATCAGGCTCACCCCAGGGGAGTGCTGGGCTGGCCGGGGTCAGCTTTGGGGTCCAGGAGAAACCTGGTCTGGGTGAGTTTAGCTTCAGTGTCTGTGTTGGCCAGAGTCAGCATGGGATAACCCATCTGCTTGGTCCATGTGTCCATGATGTCTGCCACAGGTACCCCACTCTCCTATGACCCAAGAGAGATGTATATTGTCAGTTAAAAATGCTTTTGAAAGAAGTCTTTTGTGCTCACAAAGGCTACATTTATTTGATTACATTACAGTAAAAAGAGGAATATTGTAAAATATATTTTTGTGAACCGTGATACACTATTGTTTAAAAAATTGGGGTAATATGATTATTTACAGAAATGTATAAAAAAATGTATTAATACTTTTATTCAGCAAGGAAGTAAGTTGATCAAAAGTGACAGTAAAAATATAATGTTGCAAAAAAACTATTTCAAATAAATTCTGTTCTTTTGAACTTTATATTCACCAAAGAATGCTCTGGATACTAAATAATACAGAGCAGAAACAGTTTTCAACATAAAAAATTATAAGAACTATTATTAATAATGGAGTAACAATAATAACTTATAATAATTGAGCACCAAATCAGCATATTAGAATGATTTCTGAAGGATCACGTGACACTGAAGACTGGAGTAATGGCTGCTAAAAAAAATCAGCTTTAATAATAATAATAATAAATAGTTAATACATTATTGATCAAAACCTGGACAAAACATTAAAATGCCAATGTATGGTCAATAAAAGATATTTACATCAGCCAAGGCTTTCCAAAAGTCTGCAGTCTTTGCATTCTGGAATGGATAGTCTTTTAGATATCGCTGTGGTAAAAAAGAAAGGGGTCTTATTTCCACAGCATCACATGTTTAATATATAACTTTGGAGTTATTGGAAAATATATGTAAAAAACAAGGCGTCTTACTCGACATCCATTCCTAAATGTGTCACGGCCAAGCAAGTCCTCCAGCATTCGTAAAATAGAAGCGCCCTACAATAGAATGAATTTACAGTTATCAATTCATAGCCAATAGAGTCGACAGATTAACAACACTACACTCTTAAAAATAAAGGTGCTTCACGATTGGAACAGAAAGGTTCTTCACGATGCCATAGAAGAACCTTTTGGTTCCAGAAAGAACCTTTAACATCCGAAGAACCTTTCTGTTCCACAAACGGTTATTTGTGGCGAAAGAAGGTTATTCAGAGTATAAAAAGGTAAGAAAGAGATGGCTCTTTAAAGAAACTTTGACTGAATGGTTCTTTGTAGTACCAAAAATGGTTCTTCTATGGCATCGCTGTGAAGAACCTTTTAAGCATCTTTAATTATAAGAGTGTAGGTTAAGCATCACTGACTTAACCATACCTTGTTATATGAGATTGCATCAAACACAGATGTGATCTCAGCAGGGCTGGACACATCCACGATAATAGGATGGGACGAGAGAAGAGCATCATCAACCATGACAGGAAATACATCATTGATAAGCATGATGTCCCGCTGAAAACACACAAGGTCAATTGGCATAAACATCCAGCCTCAATGTAACTGAATGGTTTGAGGGAGATATTGCCTATTAAGGAATATATTTGAATGATTCAGGCATGTGCTTACCATTCCCCAGTCAGGCTCGGCTTCTTCCACTCCCACATACTCAAAAAAGCTGGCAAAGCCCTCGTTCAACCACAGGTCGTCCCACCAGTCCATAGTCACAATATTTCCAAACCACTGCAAATTAAAGACAAAACAGTTCCTTAAACGGTAGACCCCAAATACCTTGTGCTTATTCAGCCCTATACTGTTCCGGTATATTGTTCCTTTCATAAAATGTGTTCATTCTAGGAAAAAGGCAGTTGTACCATTTTGTTTAAAAGGACATTTTGTCAGACATGTATATATATATATATATATATAATACATTAAAAAATTCAACACATGAACTATGCAACCAAAGTTGGCAGCATCAGCAGCAAATACTTTGAGTAAATGTCTTTACAAGGAAAGCAGTTACAAATTATCTAATTACATCATGATTTTAGACCAGCTATAAAAGGTTATATCATCATATAATATTTTCTTAGCCCTGTGTAACTTTGGATTGTTTTTTTTTATTCATACTGTGTCCAACAACCTTGGACCTAGCCATAAAAAGATAATCTTATCAGTGTGCAATGTGACTGCAGTCATTATCCCAAAACACATCTCTGTATTGGATGCTTCTGAGAGAGAGTGTAATATGTAACTGTGTGATAATAATCTTTATGGTAATCATATTTTTCTCTGCCGGCCTTGTTACTGTAAATGGATCTGATAAATTCACCCTCTTTGATTGAAAATGCATTTACAGGAAACAGCAAAATGAGATGCATGCTCAGCACAGGGTGTTCTGCCAATTTGTTTCTGGTGTGACTGAGGATGTACTGTATACACGATTGTACTCGCTTTGCGCAGTGTTTTGGACAGAGCACCTGGCCCTGCTGCATGCTATGAATGATATCTAAGCTGCAGTCTCGATATAGTACAAGAGATTAAAAGATCTAGAGTCGTAACTTTTCCTCTTTCACTAATCAGCTATGTGATAGAGTTAGTAACCTGGTGAACAAGCTCATGTGCAATGACACTGGCCACTCGCTGTTTGTTGACTGAGGAGGACTCGTTCTCATCGAACAGCAGGTTAGTTTCTCTGTAAGTGATCAAGCCCCAGTTCTCCATCGCTCCTGTCCCAAAGTCTGGGATCGCTATCTTATCTGCAACAGAGACAGAATACATCCAATGTTCTTTCATCACAATAATCATTGCATAGATAGACAAGATATGAATCAGTTGATAAGATGTTAAGTCTTTTTTTCAAATTGTATAAGGGTCAATGACAAATAAGATTGTCTGCTAATTTACCAAGTTTCTCTATAGAATATTCCATGTCAAAATACTCCTCAAAGTAATCAAATATAATCTTGGTGACATTTGCAGCATATGCAGCAGTTGAGATCTGCAAAGGCTGAGCATAGATCCGCAACTGTGAGGAGGGAGAGAAGGAGATGAATAATGAAAATCCACAGAGGTTTAATTATACTGATTGTCAGGAACTATTTCAGCAAATTCTGGATTCAGAAGAACAAACATTGAAAAAAGTGCTTACTGGAATATTTCTTTTCGAGGTGCGCTCCACATAGTGGAACTGATGAACTGCAAAACATACCAGATAGGTACTCATCTTTACAGACTTTTTAAACGATGCTTTTGTCTTTTGGTCCGACACTTTTTCTATTTTCTGTGAAAGAGTTTTAGTTAGTTAGATAGTCAAATGTATTATCCCCGAAGGGCAATTTGTTTCACAGCCAGCAATAAACCATATGCAACAACAAACAAGCACAATTTAAAAAACCGATGGCAGCTGGTTATAAAATAATTGTTAAATCTATTGGTCCTACATAAAGGCAAACAATACCTGCGAGAAGAAGGAAGCAACTTAAAAACATTCTGTAAGGGATGGCTGGGATCAACCTTCTTCAAAGTCCTGGCCTTATACAAGTCATTCAAATCATTTAAAGTGATGCCAACAATCGTACCACACACTTTAACAATACCTTGCAGTCTGTTTCAGTTTTTAACATTAAGTGACCCATACAACACACAAATGAGAAAGTAATGACAGATTCAATACAACAAGAGTAAAACATCTTCATAACATTACTGTCCACTTTAAAACTACAAAGCTTTCGCAGATAGAGCATACGCTGGTGGGCTTTCGTACACACAGCATCCACATGAGCCTCAAAGGTCAACTTTTCATCTATTACGGTACCAAGGTATTTACATGTATGTACAACCTCAACGACGTGATCATTAATAACCACAGGAGAGATGAGATGACCATGGGATTCTTCCTAAAATCTATAATCATCTCTTTAGTTTTAAGTACATTAATGTCTAAAAAGGACAATTTACACTAATCAATAAAATCTGGATTCAGTAGATTCAGTAAGATTTAGGAGTTGTAGTTAACATCTATCAACTGAATAGAATGCACGCATATGAATGCAGCCAGACCTCATTTACCACAGCTGTAAGTAAAACCACACATAACACATAACATACAAGCAGACCGATGGTTCAAGACTTGGTTTAAAAGTTTAAGCTACCCTTTGAAACCTTCAATAATTGTTTTGAAGGCTCAAGCAACAAGGGAACATACTTCCACAGGCATGTTGGACAGCGCGTCATACGCACTGTCATGGGTGATGGAGATAGTGTAGGTGGCCTTTTTGTTGGGCTCATCAAAACAGGGAAAAGATTTACGAGCGTCTGTGGGTTCATGGTCTGTTGCAGCGATTTTCCTGTAAAAGATCAGAGAGGGGTTCATAAAACTCAACTACTGGTTTACGTTTACCTCAATAACCTCATGTGGAGAAAGTCCAACCACATTTTCATTAAAATCTAATCAAGTTTGATTACAACTAAATTAAACTCACTGTCAGTTCTGTGTGAGTGAAACTAAATTGATTTGGTAAACAGAATCTATTCCGATGTGGTGTGAGTCATAGTTCTTGCTATTCATCATGGATAATAAAGACTTGTTTGTTAATCATATATGATAAATAATATTGTTTGCTTGTTCAGCTGTTAGTGACAAAGCTTAAAACCATGTTACTTCATGAATAAATAGGCTTTAGCAGATGTAGATCTTTCATTCTTGGCACCTCTCAGCTTTCGTTCCAAGAAATGAGAGTGCGTGTCAGTTCAGCGCATTTGTTAAAATTTCACACCATTCCCAAACCAGATAATATATAATGACCCCATCAATGGCTAGTATCCCACATCCACAAACATACCAGGGAGTGCGTTTGAGTATGTTGCATAAGAATCAGTTGCACTTAGAGAAATAAAAGGGAACAGCTTGGCAATACTCAAGCTCTGAAAATAAACATAGAAGCATATTGCTATACTTAATGCAATCTCATTGAGATTTTCCAGCAGTTTGATATCTCCCTCAGAGACTATAATTCATTTTCTGTGGAGCAGAGGTCTCAGATCAACTTATTCAAACTGTGGGCTACATTCAGACATTCATGTCCTGTGTAATCTGTTCTCTGTCAAATCAGAGGAGCTACGCTGTAAGGGTTTGAAAATTGAAATAAAAAGACCAAGGCAAGAGATTTCTGGGACATGTTGTAATATGGTAAAAGGTCATTTGCATTAGTGAGTTCTGACTGTTGAAGCCTAACTTCAAGTACATTTTGGGAAGATTATCCTCTGATACATTAACTTGGTTAATATCTGAAATGATCAGTGCAACCGTAAAAGGTCACTTGTAGTTCAGATAGATAACATCTACTAGTCACAGCGGTCAACATATTTGTAATTAGGGCCAGGTCACCTAAAGTTTAAGGCAACAAAGTTTTGTACAAGAGTGATGATGGTCCTGATAAAGAATTTACTATTTGGTGTTGCCTGATGGCCCTGAAACGGTAATGGATGAGAAGCTCTGGAACAACAAACTGATCTGAGTGCCTAGTTATAATAGCAAAAAACAAAACACAATTCATCTCACCAGGCAATCTTTTACACACTGGGCAGAGTTGTAAAATAACGTAATAACGGTAATTTATTATTACTATACGCATTATTCATTAGTGGAATTTGTAACTTGCTTGAGTAGTACTAAAACCAATAACTATAATAATTGTTTTATATTGAGGAAATTATACTTTTTTTCTCCTTAAAATTTCATTTAGACCTTCAAAATGCCAACCATTTTTGCACGTCATCATAACCTAAATCTGTCCTCATTTTGTCAATTTTACTGAGCTTACAATTATGGTCAAATTAAATAAAAAAAAAAAACTTTACAGCTAAAGACATCCATTTTCCGTGTAAGTAACTATATTTGGAAATAATGATGATCAGTCAGCTTAAAGAAGAAACATTGGACAAAGACAAACTTATTTTATAAACAACTACACTACTGTGCAAAGTTTGGGGTCAGTAAGATTATTTTGTTGTTAAGAAATTACTTCACTTTTGATTAATTTAATGCATCCATATTGAATAAAACTATTAAAGACATGTATAATATCCACAAAAATATTAAGCACCATAACGTTTTCAACTGATATTATTAAGAAATGTTTCTTGAGCATCAAATCAGCTTATGATATAAGGACTACAAACCAGTCATAAGGGTACATTTTTTGAAATTGAGATTTATACATCACCTGAAAGCTGATTAAATAAGCTTTCCATTGATCTATGGTTTGTTATTTTTGGACAATATTTGGATTGAAAATCTGGAATTTGATGGTGCAAAAATAAAATCTGAATACTGAGAAAATTGCCTTTAAAGATGTCCAAATGAAGTTCTTAGCAATGCATATTACAACTCAAAAATTAAGTTTTGATATATTTACAATAGGAAATTTACAAATATCTTCATGGAACATGATCTTTACTTAATGTGCTAATGATTTTTTGGCATAAAAGAAAAATCTATAGTTTTGACCCATACAATGTATTTTTTGCTATTGCTATAAATATACCCCAGCGACTTAAGACTGGTTTTGTGGTCCAGGGTCACATTTCTGAAGGATCATGTGACTCTGGAGTAATGATGCGTTGCCATCACAGGAATAAAACTAAAATATATTAAAATAGAAACAGTATTTTAAAGTCAAATAATATATCAATATTATGTTTTTACTGTATTTTTGATCAAATAAATGCCTTGGTAAGCATAAGATACTTATTTAAAGAATCTATCCAAATAGTAGTGAGTCTATTTAAACGTACTATAAAATTTTGATTTTGTTTTATTGTACTATAAAAAATATATAGTTCAGTAAATTGTGACAGTACACATAATTTCAAGTATTTACATTTCTACAATAGATGTCTTAACGCTTACTTGGTAACTTCATTCTCCTGATACGTGGTCCTGTAGAAACCGACCAGAGAGCCGTTGAGCCAGCCCTGGAAGTGTAGAGTGAGGACGTAGTGCTCGTCTGGACCAGTGACACTCAGCTGCTCGGACGCCTCCACCACCACATACTCCTGTGGCTTGTACTCAAAGCATTCCTTCACCCGGACAGAGGTCAAGCCGGATGGGCCACTGCGCTGTAGAGAGGGCACCGCGGTGACAAAAGTCTCTCGGATGTGGAGCCACAGGTGCTGACTGGGCTGTGTCAGGTTAAGATGGATGGACACGCTCCCGGTGTAGATGTCTGTGTCGAGGTTGGGCTCCAGGTGCAGGTCATAATGGAAGGGTACCATGTAGTCAGGTAAGCGGAAGTTGTTCCAGCCACCGTTTGTGTTGTCGGATGGTTTACAGGGACCCCGGTCATCTGGCGGCATTGTAGGTAATGGTGTTGTGGGTAATGGTGTTGGTTCCTCTTCGGATGAGGAGGTCTTCTGGCTCAAACCAACTCCGAGCCCCACAGCAACACCTGTCACGATGACGACGGCGCAGATGATAGCAGCATGCTTGCCTCGGATAAAGTACCGCTTTTCCTTCTTTTCGAACTCCAGGCTTTCCATGGCGAGCCGTCAAACGCTGAGAGTCAGAATGTGTACAAACACTCAAAGTTCAGAAAGTCAGAACACTCTCCCTGTGAACCCACCCACACACACACACACACACACACACACACACACACACACACACACACACACACACACACACACACACACACACACACACACACACACACAAACACTCACACACACTCTATCCTTACACTTCCTTTTGCCTCCAAAGAGAGAAAACAGCTGTGTCTGGATTCCCAAATGTGTGGACATATGCACACACTCAAGCAGAGCAGCCTGTGGGAGGCACAGAGGTTAAAGAAGGAGTTAAGTTTCACCACAGTCCAAAAAATTGCTCTGATCTCTGTAAGATCACGGCCACATGGTTGTCATACGTCTACGCCGGGAGGTGATCCTTAAGCTGTAGTGTAGCAAGTCCTCACTCACCAAATCTCATGCTGACAGCAGTGATACATAGGGGACAGGGGCTCAATTTGTACCGCCCTTCAGTTAAACATAAATCAAAATATGTTAATCAGCAGTCAAAGAGGAATGATCACAAACAAGCATCAGAGAGAGAGAGAGAGGCGTGGAGGAGGGAGGCATAGGAAAGCAGAGTAAAAATGGAAAGAGTTATTATGAGGAGAGGAAGGGCTTATAGGAAGGAGAGATCTGGGTAATGTTACGAAACTGTCGCAGTTATAAGTGGCTAAAGAAATCATATCCTGGACTGAAACTTTAAATTATGAACAATTTTGTCAGACATTAAATGCTACAGCAGCTTTAAGTGGAGCTTTAATCACAACATCTTACTTTTAAAGTGACAAATGTTGTGATCAGAGACCTTGAATAAAGAGATACATATACAACGACTTCAGATCACATGCACGTTTCCTTCCTCAATGCAGTTTTATTCATTCAACACAACTGATTATAATAGAGGTTTAATCTATCTATGTATAGAGTCTTTAAAGCTCAGGTTAATATTTTTAAACATCTATACACATATAGCAAGGAAAGTATTTGTAAATCCTTTGGAATAGAGGTGCCAAAACGTTTTACTCTGTAAAAAGTTATTTAAATAAAAGAAAGATTATTCTCTTTCCATTTCAAAATGTAATGTTTAATTCAATTTGTCACTTTCTAATTATTTGTGAAATACTTTTATTTTGTATTTTTTTTCAGTATACGAAGGGCTAAAAATCTAACTTGATTGCAGAGTATAATGTTCCATTATATCCAACCATATTTTATATATATTAAAATAAAATTCACTCCTCCACATTTCAAAGCCCACACACAGAAAAAATAAATACAAATAATATGCTATTATGACATGTTTTTCCACTCTTTTTGTCATAGGGAATGACAGGCCAATACAAAGAGCATCACAGGCCAACTTTGCCATCTGTTTTTCGAATAATCTGCCCTCAAATCTGTGACTCTCATCTGAAGCACATGAATCCATAAAGACTAACTAGGAATAACTTACTGCATGTCTTTATTGAATTTGCTTCAAATGTAAGAATTTTACATCGAAGTGGATTCAAAACATTTAAAGTAAAAATTAGGATAATTGCGTTTTGGGAATTTGCACTAGATAATACTATTTAGTGTGATGACAATCAGGTGTGAGTTTGAGTTTTCAAAAGAACCATCACAAAAATGGACTATTTTTCTCATCGTGAATGTGGTGTAATATTTTACAGGAGTAATCAGGATTTATTTATAGGAGTGCTGCAATGCTGATATGACAGATTTAGTAAAATAAATTATCATCAACTTATTAATCATAATCATAAATAATTTGTTATCATCAGTTTGTGTGAAACCTTTCTGGTAAATGTAAAATAATAAGGAGTGGTAACAATGGTACTGTAAATGTTTTATCTGGGTGTGTGATAAAAGTAAGATGGGAACTGTTACAGCTGATGAATAAGCGCTCATTGAATTTCATCACTCTATTTGATTCACTATAAACGCACTAGCAGAAGAAATTAGATCAGCAAAATGGTCATCTTGGCCCTTACTGTGACACTCAGTGTGTTAATCAACAGCTGCTGTTCAATTGGATCTATATGGCCAGCTACACATTACAAAAGAGTCATTTTTTATAAAGCATTTTTTTCTGTAATACTTGATGTAGCCAATGTCAATACTGTATATGGATGACAATAGGTTATCTATAAGCCTAATACTGTTGTGCTGTATGTGACTTTTATTAGACTACTGATATGACTAGTGGTTCGTGTGAGGGAACATCCATTTTAACACTTTTCAAAAGTACAATTTCAGTTCACTAGCTCTTTTTGTCCTGGTGTCTTTAGCTCCGAGCTGCCATCTGGTGGAGTAAAAAAACAAACAACAACAACCTCTCAGTTGAGGAAATATACACAAGGTTATGGTCATTCATATGAAAAAAAAGAAAGTTCCTGAAAATATAATTACATAATTTGTGTCAGGTGTGAACTGACATGGAGACATGAGGTTTTTGTCTTCTGTGCAGTGGATTTTCAGAAGCGATCTGTGGCAGGTTCTGTACAGCTGTCCGGTCTCTTTTCATTTTGTCTCTGCTGGCTTTGGGGATTTTCATGACTCTCTTTGGAGGGGAGAGTGGTTCAGTCATGTTTCGAGGCAAGAGAGAAGGTATTGCCTTAGATTTCCGATTGGGTTTCCTCTTTGTATTGTTTGATTTTGCAGCTGTTTTCTGTTGGTCAGAGTTTTTGGAATCTGCATATTCAGCCATTACCCCGACCACATTCAGACTGACAATGGCCTCTGATATCCCCGCCATGTTTTGTGCTCTGCACCAGTACTCCCCTGCATCGCTATACGATATTCCATTCAGACTGACTGCTGACCAGCGGATTCCCACACGTGGAGACTCTTGTACATCTGCAGGCAGTGAAGTGATCATGTGATCAGACATTAAATCAAATGAATGAAGATAACACTCACTTATGTGACAGTTTACTAGCTCATACATTTGTAAAACATTCGCACCAGTGTGCTTTGTAAGATAATATTTAAACACAAAGTTTTTAAAACCAAGTACACTAAAACTAAAAAGTTAATTATTTTAAGTGTGCAAAGTTCAAATGGTAACTTACAGCCAGAAAGTTTTCTGGGTAATCTTTCAGTGTCCATACTGCTTTGCATCTGCTCACAACAACCTTAAAATAAAGGAACATATACACTGGAGACCAGAATTCTGAGATTATCAGTAATTTACTCACTCATTTAATTTTTTTTTTGTATTCATATCATCATAACAATTTAGTGAAAAGTATAACTGAAAAATTTACATATTTTAGAAGGTATTCCATTTTATTTTCACATTTGAAGTCTTTAAGCCTTTCTAATAAAATAAGAAACGCGATACATACAGAAAGAGACAACATTGCGTATGATTGCTTTTATATTGTTTATATACTATTATACAGTATATTTACTATTATTACATAGTACTATTTACTATAGTACTATTATACTACTATTATTACAGTAGCTTTTATTTTATATTTTTAGTTTATTAAATGATAGTAATAAGATTTTTAAAACATATTTTTAAATAAATATTAAATATTTATTTAAGCTTTAGTTTAGTAACTTAAATTGTATTTAAAATAAGTTGTCAAAGCAACATTTCTAAAGGTTTTTAAGTTTTCATCTAATATTTATATTTTATTTAAGTAAGCTATATTTCAATGAACAAAAAATATTGTAATACATTTTAAGACATGATTTTTACTGAACAATAATTAAATACATTTTGAATTATTTCTATATTTGAATTGTGGTAATTTTGTTTTGTGCTTTTTTTAATTAGTTTCTGTATGTTCCTAATTATACTTTATTCAGTTAATTGCCAAAGCAACGTTTCTATTTTTTTCATAATAATTTTAGTTAACAATAACAACACTGATGTGTATGAAAATATGCCACATGAGTATATAAGAAGATACCTTGTTTATAAATGTTGGGCATGGCAGATTTGATCCACGTAAGTGTTGGGGTGGGGTGTCCTGTAGCTTCACAGCGAAGTAGGACATTGCTACCCAGTAGAGCTGTGATCTTGGTAGCAGAGGTCACCACATAGGGCCTGCGGCAGCGAGTGAGCTCCACGCTCTGAAAGGGAACTCCAGCAAGATCCGGTGGTTCACTACAAGCCAGGAAGCGATCCAACAGGACCAGAGAAGTTTCTGGAGCTTTACTAATGTCAAGCAACGTGGAAAGCCTACAGTCACACACCCAGGGGTTGTCCTGAAGACCTGCGGAAGGGATGAAATGAGTGAGAGAGGGTGATGACACATTAGTCTAAAGAGGTGTGCACTGATTACATAACCTGTTCTCTCCAGCATGACTGGACTAATCAGAGTGCAGGGCTTTTGTTTCTTGCAGGAACGCAGTGAGCCATCAAAAGACTGAAGACTCTCAGATCGCACTTAGATATCACGTATGTGTCTGTGTGAACCAGTCAGGTGGAGTAAATATTTAATTGCCATGAGACATTAATGACTTAATTTGGTTTCACCGACTTTTGCAGTGTCTGTGTGCATGTGTGTGGAACAATTTGTCCAGTAGTTTAGTGAGAGCCAGTCGGGGTGTGTTTACTATTTATGTGCTAAAAACATTTTCCTATTTATCTTGGCTCACTAAAACAGCAGGATCCAAATATCAGAAGCCACACAGAAAATCTGGGATTCCGATTTTAATTTAAAAGGATAGTTTTTACCCCAAAACTGGTATGACTTACTTTCTTTTGTGAATCAAAGAAGATATTTGAGAAGAAAGAGGGTTTTTGTCCACACAATAGAAGTCAGTGGTCACAGAAACTGTCCATTTACCAACATTCAGGCAAGTTTGGAATGACACGAGGATGAGTAAATAATGAGAGAATTTTCATTTTTGGGTGAACTATCCTATTAAACATAGGTTTAAGGACATTGGAAACGTAAAAAAACAGATGTCAAATGAATGGGAAATTGTTAAAAAATATAAATCTGTTCTTTTTCTTAGAAAAATCCAATTAAATAATTAAGATACAACACACATACATTTAAATGTTGTCAAAATTGTATTTTTTTTATTAATTAATTTAAAGTATTATACTAATAACAGAAGTTTTGTAAAAAAAAAAAAAAAATTTGATTAAACAAAAAAAATTGAGTCTTACTAGAGATATAAACTTTGAACCCCACTGTATATTTCCACTACTTCATATTGTTGCCAGTACCATATGCTATGTGTAGATCACTGACAAGTAGTAGGTTATCTTTTTATCAGTGACATTTGCTTTCTTCATTCGTCTTCTAATTATCATCCTACAGCCTAACAAATGATCTACAGTGTGGAGTTTCACCTAAAACCACTGAGCGCTGGGTCTGAGTGCTGTCACTGAACGGCCAGAGAGCAGTCAGATCGTTGGGCAGGGTGCTCAGCCTGTTGCTCGAGAGGTCCAGGTAAGTCACATTGGCAAGGCAACGCGCAGCCAGGGGTGGGATTCGTGCCAGGCGGTTATTGTGCAGTCCGAGCGTTCGGAGGCGGGGCACATCCCTGAGTCCCTCCCAGGGGAAGGAGGACAGGAGGTTCCCATCCAATCGTAACTCATGAAGGAAAGACAGGTTTGTGAAACTCCTTGGATGAAGAACAGTGATGGAGTTATATGTAAGCCACAAATAAAGCAGTTCTGGCATGGCAGAGAAAGCACCTCTGAAGATCCTGGAAACAGAGGTGCGCTCCAGACGAAACTTGACTGCATCACTTGGCAGATCTACTGGAATGGCAGTCAAGGCTGGGCTTTTACAGAGCACAGTTCTAAAGACAACACAGGTTTAATGTTAATTCTATTGTATTGCTATGCACAAAAAAGTTCTTAAAGATTGAGCCCAATGTACTGTTAATATAAAAGAACTTACTGTATTTTTTTTCACAGGCGTTTTATTAATATTTTGAATTATACACTGCATTGTGTTGGGTTTTAGGGTTGAAGGAAATGTCTATAAACTTAACAGAAAAGGCACTGCTAATTTCCTACCAGAAAATAAGGTTTTTATACTGATTATTTCTTACAGTATAGAATCAAATCAAGTTATATTTATTTAGAGCTTTATATAGTAAAGATTGTTTCAAAGCAGCTTCACATTAACAGGAAAATTTGTGTTAATGTTGGAAAATTCATTAATTATGAAACAATTTCAGCTGTAAAGCAGCTCTACATAACATAATAGTGCCATTATTCATCTAAATTCAGTTCTTCAATTTGGTTCAACAACTGTATCAATGTTGCAAAGTTCATAATTTATGAAACAACTTCAATTCAGCTATGAGCAGCTCTACTGAAGACTAGTGTCAAAATTCAGCTCAAGTCACTTCAATATTGACTTTTTGCAAAGTTAGTGTCATTATACAGCTCAACTCGGTTCATCTGACAGTGTCAGTGCAGTTAAAACTCTACAACTTACAAATACATCAGATTCCCCTAAATTACACTAATGACACACTGCGAAAATTTGTAACAAAATAACAAGAGAGTGGATCATGATAGAGTGTGTGGATGGAAGAATCCAGGAGCAAAGACTTAACCAGACAAAAAAAGATTACAGAAAAACCCATATGACTGTACCTGAGTCCCTTGGCATTGCTGCGACCATGGAGCACACAGGTGCACAGAGACGGACATGATGGGCTCTGTGCACAGACCACCAAAGCCAAGCACAAAGTGAGGTCTGCATACAGAAGTGGACGCATCGCTTTAGAGACACACTAAGCAAAGAAGTCCCACTCTCTATGTGAGCAGGAGTGTGACATTCCCAAACACTGCCGTAGATTAAGACAAACACTAAAAGGATTAGTTCAGATTACTGTGGCGAGGAGCAGATCAAAACCTAGTCGGTGTAGAAAAGAGAAACATGCCTGGGACTGATGCTTTACAATAACAATAGAAGTACAATGGAAGATTAAATCAATATGTGTATCTGTATAGTGCAGGGTGGCTGATAATGCTTATACAATTCACTGATACATAGCACAATTGGATATAGCTACACAAAATTTAAATACACTTGCAGGGCAATGCAAACTTCACAATGCAAGTTTGCACATCTATCACTTTGATTGCAGTTGTATTAATTATTCCATCTTTAATTATAAATATATCGTTTTCTCTCATGTATGAAGGGGGAAGCAGGGTAATTTGTATAATTTGGCCTGTAGCTAGTGATGGGCTCTTTTGAAAGTCATGATTCTTTTGTTTTTAATCAATGGCTTGGAGCTTGTTTCAAACCTGTGTCAAATCACATGATTCTTGAAAACTGGTCTTTGTTACATCATAATGTACAGAATGTTTGTTTCAAAACATTTCAAAATTCTGTTTTGGATTGACTTTTCGAATTTTACTAAAAAAAACTTTTGTATCAGTGAAAACATGTTCTTTCTGGTGACTCTTTTGAAAGCAGACCCTTTCATATTAAATGTATAATTACTTTATTACTGTTTCTTGCAATATTCTAGATTCATGATTGTACATTTCAAAGAAAATGCATTTTTATTTTCCAAAAAGATATGATGTATATTGAATTATTTAAGGAACTCTGACAACTTAAAAGCTGTCCTTTGCGTTGTATGTACACCATTTTGACCTGCGGGTACCGCTAGTCTGTGGTGTTTCGAGCGCTTAGTAATAGTACATATGTTTGGTAAGCAATTGTTTCAGTTGATACAGAAAGATTCGTTTCTCTCAAAACTACTTGTACCGAGAAGTTTGAGCGTCCGTGTTTTCTCAGGTTCCAGGACCGCTCAGAGCTGGGTTTCTCTCGCTATGGGGTGTGAGGAGTGAAAAACCCGGAGTGGAGCCACGGCGGCGTGATTACATGGTGCTTTCAGCGGAGTTGAAGAACTCTCTCTGCCGCTCCGCTCCACTTGCATACTGAGCTCCACTCCGGCTTTCGGTCTGTGTTGCTTGGTAACTACCTTTATGCTTTGGCTTCTTGTGGAACTATTTTCGTTTGCTGAGAAGAAATAGTCGGACGAGCTAACTTTCCAGTTTCGACTGCTCAATAATTGTGGCTGCAATAAGGTAAATTAAATAGATCGATAAATAAATACTCCATCTTGCCATGATTCACGAGGTGGTGGTGTTGGAGTCCCTCCCTCTGCTCTCAGATGACTGCAGCAGCAGACAGTAGCGCTCTCTCTCGCTGACCGACAGCAGCAGAAGCATGGCGGCGATGGAGACACGGGAGTGCGAGACGGAAGGCTGCGGCAGCGAAGCTAAGCTCCAGTGTCCCACCTGCATCAAGCTCGGAATTCAAGGCTCATACTTTTGCTCTCAGGTGAAGCTCTGACTCTTAGCTTTAAGAAACAAGCGAAGCGCTCGGGCTTTCTCGCTCATGTCTCGCTGCTGGCCTAACGTTACTGTACTGGCCTCAGCGTTAGCTAGCTAGCTGCCTCACATCACAAACAAGCACTTTAAACACTACTCTGAGCTTTGACGTTTACATCAAAGTTTTGTGCGTGATGATTTTCATTATGACAGATTTATCTGAGATGTGAAAACCTAAACACGGAGTGGAAATGTCATTAGCGAGCTGTTTCTTTGCTCCGCGTGCTTTAAATGACTTCAGCTCAACGTGGCTCGCGTGCTCCTTTATTAAATCATCATATCAATCCTTCAGTCATTTTATTTTCCAATTTCTAAAGATTTAGGACAAAAAAGATGCATAAATCGGTGCAACCTGTAAGGAAATGTAGATCTAACCCTACATTTTCATTCTAGTATGATTTTGCTAGGCACTCCTAGCCTGGGCTGTGTCTCAAACCCTAGTGAGCTGCCTATCTAGACAGCATTGTGGGCACCATAGGTGTTTTATAAGTCACTTACCTATTATGTTCAAAAAGGCTGTCTAAGTTGGCAGCTCACTGGGGTTTGAGAGACAATCTAGAAGTGCCTAGAAAATTGAAATGTGTACATAGACAGTATTTTTGGGCGTCATATAGGTTTTTGAGACATATGCTCAAAAATGCTGTCTAGGTAGACAGCTCATTACATTTTGAGACTCCTCCCAGGACTCTAGCACCTGTTGCAGGGCAGATCTGCTGTCCTGCTTGCTGAGTTGAGAAGCTGATATGATGACAGGGTGCTGCCAAGCCCAATATGTCTGATTCGACATTTCCACCGATTCCATCTGATTCAAACATTGACCCTAATTAGATGACCTGCTGCAACTCCCCCTCATGTAATTCTAAACCTGTATGCATTTCTCTCTTCTGTGGAACACTTCTATGTTTCATGCATTTCATAAATTGTAAGTCAATTGTGTTCAATGTAGTTTGTCCCCCGACATTCTTGAGAATATCCTGTTTTATGTTCCACAGATGAAAGCAAGTCATACATGAGAATTTTTTATTTTTGAGCGAGCTATCCATGATACCATAAAATGGTGCAGAGGTTTGTGATGTATTATATGTGAAGCTTCAATTATGTTTATCTACTTTGTTTATGTGAGCTGGACATATCAAAATGTTTCTGCCTTTTTTGTAAAATAACCATTTACGTTACAATTGTGAACCTTGATTTTTTGCTTATTTGTTAAGTAGAATATTATTATTGTTTTTGCATTTGTTGGAAGATCATCTTGTCATCAAATTTATTTGATCTGTTTCTGGGAAGCCAGCAGTGGTGTACATACTCAAGTAAAAGTAGATACCTTACCAGAAAATGACTTTGGTAGAAGTTGAAGTCACCGTTTAGAAAGAAAGAAAGAAATATGTTTTTATGTCACATACACAATTATACAGAGGATAACCAGCAGTGAAATGTGTTCTCTGCATTTAACCCATCCAAGTGCACACACACTTGGAGCAGTGGGCAGCCGACGCTGCGGCTCCCGGGGAGCAGTTGGGGGTTCGGTGCCTTGCTCAAGAGTCTCACTTCAGTCGTGGACAATTCCTGCCGGAGCTGAGATTCGAACCCACAACCTCGGGTTACAAGTCCAACGCTCTATCCATTAGGCCACGGCTGCCCCCTTGGCCTAGAATATTACTTGAGTAAAAGTCTTAAAGTATGTGGTATTTATTGTACGAAAAGTATTTTTTTAAATCTTAAATGTACTTAAGTATTGAAAGTAAAGGTACAAGTAAATGTAAAAGAAGCAAATAAATACATATACAAAATGTTCATATCATACACAGCTTGAGTAGCAAGATTGTTTTCAATATTAACTCTTCAATTTTTTATTTTTAGGTATGAATAAGAAGCACTTCATCTGGTACTTAGTGTCTTTAATAATAATAATGAATTATTGATTACTAATTTGAATCAGTACTTTATAACGAAAATCATATCTTAAAATGAAAAGAAGCAGGCTTTTGCAATCACATCATTTTAAACCGTAAACTCTGGAAAGTCCAAGGATCCAGTGAACGAATTCAAACAGTAAGCTCAAAACAGCGCTAATGCAGAGAAAACATGGCCGATTTCATCAGCGATTACAGAGAGAATAGTGACTTACGTCCAGATGTCAGTAAAATTATTATTTTCAGCGTGTATTTGGCTTAAAAGCAAGAGTGTTAATAATGAACGCTGATTATGCGGTGGTCAGAGATTTAGCGATTCTGAATGGAACCGTATATTAAAGGCAGGTGATTTAGTGGTCTTTGGCGTCTCCCTGTGGTCCTGTTTGGTATTGCAGCTTGACTTGTGCTAATTTGTATTAAAAACTTTTATTTAATTATTCATGGATTGATTGTGGCACTATACATACATTGTGAATTATTAAAAAGTACTTATTTATATAAAATATATTAAATAATTAGGGGGGGGGGGTTGTCGGGTGAGTACCGGCGTGTACTTGTTTGCACATGAGCAAATGTGCATTTAGGAGTCCAAGCGCCAGACCACTCATTCTTCAAACCTGCTTTCCTGCAGTCCGTGTTTTTCTGACTTTTTGAATAAAGTGCATGTATGAATATGCTGTGAGGAAATGTATCGGAGTAAAAGTATACATTTTAATTAGGAAATGTAGTGGAGTAAAAGCAAAAGTTGGCTGAAAAATAAGAACTCAAGTAAAGTACAATACTCCCAAAAAATACTTAAGTACTGTAACAACATATTATTACTTCATTACAATACACCACTGGAAGCCAGCGTCAGTGTTCAAAAGCCAAAGATTTCTATATAGCTTTTATTCAAAGTATTAATCTATGCGAGAGCCATTTCAAAAACATAAGAGAACGGAAATCGATGTTGTTTATTTTGACATGTGACACTGCGCAATCGGTTCTGCATTTAAATACGCAAATAAGAAAAATATGCCAAATAGTTTTCATATATTTTAAATTATTGGCATAATATATAAATCATACAAACGTTTGTCTTTCTGTGCTCTATAAATAGATATGTAATAGATCATCAATAACATACATATAGTATGTAAACAAAAACTTTTATTTTGAACGATGCGATTTATCATATTGACAACACTAAAAATAACTATCGTTTTCTATCTTTTATTATATGTTCAAATATAATTATTGCATTCAAAATAAAAGTTTTTGTTTACATAAAAGATGAGTGTGTACTGTGTATATTTATTATGTATATATAAATACAAACGCATGCATATAAGAAAAATATGCTATGTTTACATATTACATATATTGATATAAAATATAATATTAATATGTAAATGTATATACATACAAATATCGAAATAGATACTGTATGTGTGTATATTTATATATACATCAACACAGTACACATACATATAGTATGTAAACAAAAACTTTTATTTTGGATGCGATTAATCATTTGACAACACTAAAAATAAGTGAATTTGCTGATTTTTTCAGCAGTCGTTACTTCAGTGTCACATGATTCTTCATTAGAATTTGCTGATTTATTGCTCAGAAACATTTATTTTTATCAGTGTCAAAAATGGTTGTGCCGCTTAATATTTTTGTGTGGAAACTGTGTTATCTTTTCAGGATTCTTTGATGAATAGAAAGTTCTAAAGAACAGTGTTTATTTGTAATAGAAATCTTTGTAACATTATTCATGTAATTATTGTCTCTTGTCCCAGTTGAGTGCATCCTTGTTGCATCAAAGTAATATTTTCATTCAGAAAACCTTTTGAACAGTAGGGTAATTTTGTACAATAACATATAAATGCTTTAAAGCTAACAGCAATTCAATTTGATGGGTTCTTTAAGAATTAACGCTGTGTGAGTAATAACTTGAGTTTTGTATGTTTTCAGGAATGTTTCAAAGGCAGCTGGGCCACCCACAAACTGGTCCACAAAAAAGCAAGTATGTAGTGTTTTATTCAGTTTCAGTGTTGAGTGATGTTCAGTTCTGCATTTACATTTTGTATGTGTAATACAAATCATGTATTGCATAATGCCATCATTAATTTCCGGCTTTTCATTTGCAGAGGAAGACAAAATAAATGATGAGGGAAATAACTGTGTGGAGAAAGAAATCAACACCGACCCGTGGCCCGGGTACAGATTCACTGGTAAACTGCGACCCCACTATCCACTGGTAAGGACGCATGATCATTGACAGCATGAATACAGCACACATACATTATCATAGAACAAAACAAATGTATGCATTCAAACGTTTAGTTTCATCTCTTTTTCTTGGTTGTTTTAGACTCCCATGCGCCTCGTTCCTAGCAACATCCAGAGACCAGACTATGCAGATCATCCTTTGGGTAAGATTGCAAATCCCTTCACACATAATTTGGACCTCATTCTGTAAATTATGCACTGCAAAATTCAGATCAACCTCTATCATCTGGACTAGCTTTCTTGCTCCATGCCCTTTATCGGAGTCATTGCACTTTTCTAACAGACTGCCCTTCATTATTACGCCTGTGTGAAGTTTAAACTTTTGACCATAGAAACAGCCCACTGACATACAAGCTTTTAAACTAATGGCCTCCATCTCATCAGCTGAAGTGCCGTTCGATTTTTAAATGGAGGAGTGTTTGCTGCAGTAGTGCACGTCTGACCAGATTAACCACACTTTCATGTAAATGTGCATCAAGAGTAACCTCTGTTTACAGAAAACTCTAACTTTGGTATCTCGTTGGTGCATCTGTATAATCATTATTATGTGGAGTTTAATGCTCTCATAATCATCTGATTATGAAAGAAGGCCCAAATGCTTTATGGTGTGTTTTAGTTTAGTTAATCTAATTGTATTTATTTGTTTAGTTAGTTGAATACACATCATGATTAAAAGGTTTCATGTGTTGTTACATATGTGGCCCTAGAACGTATGCGAACACATAATTTACACCTACTGTATGATTTTCACAAGTCCTATTTAATTAGGACTACATTTAACTTGAGGAGGTTTTGTAATTTGTTTGTGAAAGTGTTTTTGTGGTCCTCATCTTGTCTTAAGCAAATCAAACCTTTAAGAATAAAAAAGCAATATATTGTGAAATATTACATGTTGAAATAACTGTTTGTTTTTTATTTTAATTAGTGCTGGGCAATGATTACATTTTTAACCGCGATTAATCGCATGATTTTTCTGCAATTAATCACGAATAATCGCATTATGCACAAAATTCAATAATGAATTCAAAAGTAGTGTTGTGTAAAAATGTAGTGCACTTTTTCATTTAGAAGTACTGCTATATGAACTAAAGTGCAATAACCTTTGGTTTGCAAACACTTAAAAAAATAAGATGCTTTTTTACAGCAGTTTTCCTTTTACATAGAAGCAGTTAAAATATTTATTGTAAATCTCAACTTAAACTTTAATGTAATCAAATTAAATATAAAACCAAAGCTATTTGCCACTGCCAGGGCATTAAAGTTTTAATAGAAAATATTTAATAGTTTTTTATAGAAAATCAAGTTATGCTCAGAGTCCAGAGCCTCGATCACAACATTATAACGTGCACCTTCCGAGTAGAGACCTGTACTATCGCGCGACCCGACGCAGCAGAGCGCGGCATGGGACAAAACTTGATGGACGGGTGCAAGTGGGGGCGCTGGCGGGTAGAGACTCGTGTGCTGGGATGTGGGAGAATAAGTGTGAACTCGCGCTAGGCAATCTTAAAGGCACAATATGTAACTTTTTTTTATTCAAATATCCAAAAACCACTAGAACAGCGTTATATATTTAGCTGAATTCTGTACTTACATTATCTTAAATGTTTCGAAGAATGTTTAAATCCAGAGAAATAAGCAATTTTAGCTAGTAAAACGGACCGTGTCCATAGTGCTCTTGCGTCGCCTGCCAATGACGTCATACACCCTCGATTTCCTGATTTGTAGAAAACATGGAAACACCAAAGACGCATTAATATTTTATGCGTTTTATTAGACAGGTGACGAACACACATTGTAGCATTATAACAGAATGTTCAAATAAAACGTATCCAGCATGATAACACCCTCGATTTCAGTAGAAAACATGGAAACACCAAAGACGCATTAATATTTTATGCGTTTTATTAGACAGGTGACGAACACACATTGTAGCATTATAACAGAATGTTCAAATGTATCCAGCATGATAACAGCGCTGTTTACCTCCCATACACTCGACCGGAAGAAGCGGAAGTGGTCGACTGTGGCATAATAAAAGCTCCGCTGCTTTCGCACTGTGTCACGCTCGTCTAAATCTTTGCGCTCGTTCAGCAGTCTCGTTTCGCTTCGACAGCTTTCTGCCTCACTCTGCTTCATACTACGATGATAATACATCTTTAATACATTAGCTCATCCATGAACATTATTTCTGCCCGAGTCGAATCGGCTGTGGGGATGAAGACAACAACTCCCATGATTCCACACTTAGTCACGGCATCATCAAACTACGCCTTTGAATGCACAGCCGCTAATGGTGAAAATTACATACTGTGCCTTTAACCGTGCCCGAGCGTGTTTGACCCCCAAAGCCCGGTTTGTTTGACTAGTGTGATCGCTCCGTTCCGAGCTCCAGTACGGTTTGTTTAGCCGTCCCTGGCTCGGTTGGAAGAGGTGTGCCAGTGCATGATTCAGTTGGGCTCGGCGTTGTATGCATGTAGTGCGAGTGCTAACCGCGCCGGAGTGCGGAACGTCTGATATGTGCAGCATGATTGCGTGCACATTTCTGAGTGTCAAAAGTGATAGATCTGTAAAGCAATTTATTGTGAGAGGGCTGTGTTACCATGTCCCAAACGACTCCAAATAATAAACTTTCTATTTCCCACTTATGAAGCCTTACGAGCACGTTGCATTCTTTTTTTTGTTAAAAATAACAGTAAACAGTGGTTTGTGAATGTTGATACTGCAGTCGAGATGCGTGAATGTGATGACACCCATCCCAAGCCAGTACTGATCAACACACCACCCCTCCTTTGACCCATGGTTTGTCTGTATGTTTATTCAGAGCCAGTGAGCAAAGGGCTTTCAAAATAATAATAATAACTTAATAAAACTGCATTAATGTGCAATAAAATGATTGTCGGCATTTATTAATTAACGTGATAATAATGCGTTAACTTGCCCAGCCCTAATTTTAATATATGTTAAAAAATAATTTATTCCTGTGATGCAAAGCTGAATTTTCAGCAGCCATTACTCCAGTCACATGATTCCTCAGAAATCATTCTAATATGGTGATTTGCTACTCAATCAATTCTTATTATGATCAGTGTTGAAAACAGTAAAGCATAATAGTTTTGTGGATACTGTGATATATTTTTTTTTAGACGAATAGATTATATAGAGGGCCCTATTTTAACTATCTAAGCGCATGGTCTAAAGCGCATGGCACAAATGCACTCAGGGCGTGTCAGAATCCACTTTTGTCAGTTTGACGACGTGCAATAAACCAATCAGAGTCTCATCTCCCATTCCCTTTAAGAGCGAGTTGCGGATTCGCTATTTAAAGGGCGTAATTTTAAGGCGCAGAGACTGAACGCGTCTCCAGAGAGCAAACGGATCTGCTCATGCGCGAGCAAATAAGTAGGCTAATTCTGATACACGCAATGACTATCCATTATGACATGTATGACATTTTTATATTTATGTAGCCTACATAATAATATTATTTTACACTGTAATCCTATCATTTTTTAATATTTGGCATGTTTGTGTGCTGCTGGGCAGTAATAAGCAAAGTGAACACACGTTGTGGACCTGCCCAGAGGGGCATTTTCTATCAACGCGCTCTTTAAATAACAAAAAATATTGTGCCATTTACCTTAGACTTTAGACCAGGTTTGAGTTGGTCTATGGCGCAGTCTATTTTCAGTTCCACAAAATAGCAATGCGCCAACAATCCACCTGAACACACCTCTTTTTTTAGACCAGCACGCCCATGGGCGCACAAATGAGAACTGCGTCGGGCAGAAACTAGCAAAAACACTTGCACTGAGCCTTGCGCATTGCGGGTGTATGATAAGGCCCAGAAATATTTGATGCAAAAATCTTCTCTAGCATTGTAAATGTCTTTATCATTTTACTTTAATTTAATGCATCTTTACTGAATAAAAGTATTAATTTCTTTAAAAAAATCTTACTGACTACAAACTTTAAACATTAGTGTATAAATGACATTTTTTTGAAGACATCTGTGAAAAATGTGAAGCTCTTAGAGAAGGTAATATTTATTGCAATGATGATGTGTGACTATTAAGTGTACGAATACTTTTTTGGGGCCCTGTAAATGATACTCATGATAATGATGGAAGGGTGTCTTTGTATAGAAGAGAGATTACACAAACACTTTCTTATGGAATAGAAACATCTCTCATGAGTCACTGTTTAGTGAATAAATGCTTATTTGTCCTTCATTACCGGATGCTGCAGAGTCTTCCCGTAAGTAACCATTATGGTGGTGATTAGTTGCTATTAGACTCCTGTAGTAACAGCCTTTCATTCCTTTGTTATTAGCTCATCCTTGAGTCTCTGGGCCCCGGCTTTCAAACAGTAGAAAAGTGATGTATTGAAAAAGCCTAATGTCTTCAAAAGCATCCAATGGTTAGGTCAGGAGTGTGTGCATTTCTTAAGGATTTCTTTGTGAGAGCGTGTGTGTGATGGTCCTGAAGTCACCTTATACACGTTTCCATTTACCTCCGTGTGTGTGTTGGGGGTGGGCTGCTGCAGTGTGTGTCTGAAGCTCTTCTCTTGCTCTCTGCAGCTGCAGAGGTTGGGTTGTTGGCAGGTACGAAGTCCCGCCGCTTCCCATGTGTGTCCGGACGGTGATGTCCTCTTGTTTAACAGTATTACAGGGAGCGGTTTGCTCCTCAGTGAGTGTATGAGTGTATTTTTGTGAGCAAGAGTGTGTCTGTGTAGTAGCATGGCTTTGTCTGTTTCTGCATGGCTGATGTCGTTAATCAGCTAGGGGTGGGTGATATGACCATTGTTGTATTTGTATCAATAGTTATTTTTGTTGGGAATTCAATGGAGAATGGTTAAATTTGGTTTGCATTACTTCCCTTATTTTTATTTATTTATTCATTTTTAGCACATCCTGCTCTGTCTTTTTCCATTTCTCTGAATTCCTTTGTTGCTTTCATGTAAATAAAGCAGTTGTGCCAATTTATAGCAAGGCAAATGTATCCACCTCGGTGCAAATGGTACACTACAGGTCAAAAGTTTAGAATAATTCAGATATTTTGATGTTTTTGAATGCTTACCAAGGCTGCATTTATTAAAAACAGTACAAAAATAAATTATGAATTTTCAGCATCATTACTTCAGTCTACAGTGTCACTTGATCCTTCAGAAATCATTCTAATATACTAATTTGCTGCTCAATTTATTATCATCAATGTTTAAAACAGTTGTGCCACCTTATAATTTTAAGCAAACGGTGATGCATGTTTTCAGGATTCTTTGACACAAAGTTCAAGAGAACAGAATTTATTTGAATTTGAAATATTTTGTAATATAAATGCCTTTAAGGTCTCTTTTGATCAAATTAATTTCTTACATTTTTACCACAAATTTGTCAGTGGTGGTGCATGATTTTTCACAAAAATGTTAAGCAGCAAAAACTGTTTTCAGCATTGATAATAATAATAAATGTTTCTTAAGAAGTAAATCAGCCTATTATATTGATTTCTAAAGGGTCATGTGACACTGAAGACTGGAGTAATGATACGGAAAATTCAGCTTAGGAATAAATTACATTGTATAATATATTAGACAATAAGTCTCTTATAATGAGGGTATGAGTCTTATTTCAATAACATAAAAAAAAATCATAATTATTTCAAGCCTTTGATCGGTACAGCATATAAAATCTCTTCCTTCACTACCATGCGATATATAGTCATATCACCCAGCCCTAGCAGGACCTGTCCGTGATTACGTCATTGCCAAACTGTCATGTCCCAGACCTCACTGGATCAGCGACCGCGTGCGTGTGTGTGTTTATCTGTAAGAAGTGGTTGTGTTGTGTTCATTAGATGACTGGAGACTGTGCTGTTGAGATTCTGTTGTGGTGAAGGTCAGTAGGCAGAGCTAGTCCATATATTTGAGTGATAGTGAGATGCTTTTGTGGGTAGATGGGTATCTGTGTATTTTACTGCTCACCAATTCACCAATTCATCACTGCTTGCAGGAATGTCAGAGTCAGAGCAGACCATGAAAGGGACGTCTCAGATTAAGATCCTCAATGCTGAAGAGATTGAGGGCATGAGAGTTGTCTGCAAGGTAAACCAACATCATGACGTCACACATGATAGCTTTGTATAAAGAATAATAACTGAAATGCAACAGTTGAAATTTTGGCTGTTGCAAGAGCCATGGAGAGCCATTTTCTGCCTCTAATTTGAACGCTAATTGCTCTGTCACTGTTTGTTTTGCCACCAGTTTCTAATTTCAGATTTTACTTAAATGAACCCCAGAAAAACACTTGGTTACTCAAGATAAATTCACAAAATGTATGCAAATATGCTGAAAATTGTCTAGTGAGATGGCAGCCTGTCAAGTCTATCATGAGCACAAGTGCATGAAAGACATTTGATTTTGTAAATATAAAGACAATGTTTGTTTCCTTCAGCTGGCTCGAGAAGTCCTTGACATTTCTGCCATGATGGTGAAACCTGGAGTGACGACAGAGGAGATCGACCATGCGGTGCATTTGGTAAAATTTCACAACCTTTTTTTTTTTCTAATCTAAATTTTACAAAGTAGTAGTCTGATCAGAGCAGTACGTTTAAATACAGGTTATCTAAGGGAAATGTGAAATTGCTTATGCATTCAGAATTTTTTTTTTTTTTTTTTTGTTCTAAATCAATGGTTTTGACTCCAAGACCCACTTTGTCCAAGAGGCCCTCCTATTTAAACTGTACATCTGGTACTTTTGTTATAGTAAAAATAAAACCTCAAAAATACGTTGCCAGTTTAATATAGCACATCTTTGTTTTAGCATTTTTAAGGATTTTTATTAGGATTGTTATTATAACTCAATTTAAATACATTTGCCGAGGCCTCCTAGTGGACCCTTGGTTGAGAGCCACTGCTGTAAATATTTCCAGAGTTTCCTTCTGGAAAAATGCATAATTTTTGACAGCTGTTTACAACTATTTTTGACAGTATGTATAATAAACACGTGGATTTTTTTTGTTTATTCCTACTGTCACTGTCATTCAAGTAGGACAGACTGTGTGAATGTTGATGCTAATGGCAAAATATTTTTCCACATTTATTGGTTAAGGCATGCACAGCGAGGAACTGCTACCCCTCACCTCTGAACTACTACAACTTTCCAAAGTCCTGCTGCACATCTGTTAATGAAATCATCTGTCATGGGATCCCTGACCGCCGTCCCCTCCAGGAGGGGGACATACTGAACAGTATGCATCAACATACATTTGAACATACAGTATATGAATGCATCTTACGTTCTTTACTTTATGGGAGATCTGATTTTTGCACTCAAGAGGGCTGTTTTAAAGGGATAGAATCGCCCTCCCTCTAAATTGACATTGTATTTCATATTTCAGTTAGTCCAGATGTCAGATAAACATTCACTGGAGATTCAAGATTTGTGTGTGACTGATTTTTACACATGCTCACATTTCTGTGAATGCATTGGCTTGCTCTTGCAGAACTCTGTCCAGACTGATGTTTTTTCCTTTTGCTCATTTTAAGTCCCATTGTCAAAATGCCATGTTTGTTCTTGTTAATGCCATAATAGATAAGTAAAGGAAACAAATGGCCAGTGACATGTATATCTCGTTATTCCTAGCTACATGTTTTGTCATTGATCACCTTAATTTAAATATTATAGGCTATAGCACTGCACCAAATTTACACTGAACAGACCTTACGCTGAAGGCAGTATCCAGAGCCAGATGGAATCTGCAGCTTTCTTTGCACAGAGTGTGAAAGTCTGTGGAATGGATTTCTGTTAAATGCAGAGTCCTTTGCTCATAATAGGAGCTGAAAGCATAATCATATAATTTTGGGTAGATTTCTACAGAGTTCTGTGTAACGTATGCATAAAAAAGTCTTCAGACTTAAGGTAAATTGCTCTAAATGTTACATGTTCACTTGGCCAATCATATGTTACTTTTTCCCCTGCAGTCGACATAACAGTTTACCACAATGGTTACCACGGAGATTTGAATGAAACCTTTTTTGTGGGTGAGGTGGATGAGGGAGTCAAGAGATTGGTTCAGACCACTTATGAATGTCTTATGCAAGCCATCGACTCTGGTGAGTATGAAAGCACATTCAAACACACTATCAATTCAATTCTATGTTATGCGAGTTTGACATTTGGCCTACATGATATAGTACAGTATCGTATGAGGGGGCGAGGACTGGGATTGGGAACGGCTGTAGTACAGTATGTTTGTCTGATGTGATGCACACTAATGACCTTTAGAGGGCAGACTTGCACAGAGGTTTATCTGTGTTGTGATTTGAAGAAGCTTGTTTCTGTCTTGTGTCTAGTGAAGCCTGGTATCCGCTATCGTGAGCTGGGAAACATCATCCAGAAACACGCGCAGGCTAGCGGTTTCTCTGTGGTACGGAGCTACTGTGGCCACGGCATTCACAAACTGTTCCACACGGCACCAAACGTACCGCACTATGCCAGTGAGTAACATCTTGTCAAAAAGACACGGTCTTAATGATACAGGCATTGCACATGTGATGTTATCGAAACTGCAAAGAGTGCAAACACCCATAAAGCTTGAACTATCCTTGTTTTATGTATTTTTACAGAGAATAAAGCAGTAGGAGTGATGAAACCTGGTCATGTGTTTACTATTGAGCCCATGATCTGTGAAGGTAAGTAGCTAATCACAAATTATTTTCTTAGCTATCCTAATTGTGCACTTATTATTTAGAATGATTTTTTCTTTTAGAAAGGATTAAAAAATTAATAAAATAGGGCTGTCAAAGTTAATGCATTCAAACGTGATTGGTTGGTTCATTTACATTACCCCTTAAAGCTTTGGGGTCAGTAAGATTTTTGTTTTGCAAGAAAAAATTACTTTTATTCAGCAAGGACAAATTTAAATTATCAGAAGTTCAATTTTATATAAATACTGTTCTTTCAAACTTTTTATTCATTGAAGAGTCCTGAAAAGAAAACGTCTAATTGTTTCTCAAAAATATTAAGCCACTCAACTGTTTTCAATATTAATGATAAGAATAATTGTATCTTGAGCAGAAAATCAGCATATTAGAATAATTTCTGAAGGATCATGTGACGCTGAGGACTGAAGTAATGATGCTTAAATTCAGCTGTGCATCACAGGAATAAATTGCATGTTAAAATACATTCAAATAAAAAAAACTTATTTTATATAGAAAGAATATTTTGCAATTATTTTTACTGTTTTTCTGTTCAAATAAATGCAGCCTTGGTGAGAATAAGATACTAAAATATATTGTAAATCATGATTTTACTTTTGTATACGCAGTGTTCCTGTGTATCATGCACATTGCTCAACCTGACAATTGCACATGCAGGTCTTCTTCTTTTAACAGATATTGTTATCTATACAAATTTGAGTCTTGATGCGATTCAATATTGTAATAAATTGCTTATTTAAGAGTCTTTGCTCTGTGCAGGTGGCTGGCAGGATGAGACGTGGCCAGATGGTTGGACTGCAGTCACTCGTGACGGTAAACGCTCAGCCCAGTTTGAGCACACGCTCCTCGTGACAGAGACAGGCTGTGAAATTCTCACACGTCGGCTGGAGGATAATGGCTGTGCTCACTTCCTGTCCCAAATGTAGAATGGTGGGGTCATATCAGCCCTATTCTGCAGTGGAGGATATAACCGCTCTGCCCCATATCACCAATCAGCCAATCACACAGTGGTTCTCTGTTGGGCAGGAGATGATTGGCCATGTGGCCGTGACAGTGGATTTGGGCAGGAGATGGAGATTTGTTTACTTCTGAATATGTCACCTGACAGTCACATTAATCAGCTTGGATCTGAGTAAATTCAAAGGCATTGACCTTTAACATGGTTACAGTGCCGCCACACTCTGTCTTCACGGCAGAGGTATCTGTGCGAGTTGTTTTGCGTGTGCGCACCTGTGTGTTTGAGAGAGCTGTGTGAAGTCTGCTGTCTCTGTCTGCTTCAGTGTGTTTGTATGCCTGGCTCGTTGCGATGTACCATGTTTGTTTTGTTGGGGTTCGAGATGCAACGAGTGTATGTGATAAAACACTGGAGTCTCTCAATCTTATCAAATCATGATTGATATATAAAAACTCTTTACAGCTGAAAGAGTGTCTCATAACGTTATTGAACATTGTACAAATGTTTTTCATGAACCTCTACCAGCGTTCATAAGGTCCAATTAAATCGATCTTGTTTGAGTGACTGTCTATGAACATTCTAGGAAACATTAGGTTAAGTACAATGTTTTAATTATGTTTTGCCTGTTTGATGACTTTTCTGAAATGTCCTTTTACTGCAGTAATCCTTAGTCAATGAAAAGATGATTTTTGTTTGTCTTTGGTTGTTTAATGCCACTTAAAGAGCAATGTGAAAGTCTGAAAAGCAGTTGCAGGCCTCCTTGTCTGTTTGACACATTTATTGAAATCAGTTTCAGTATTCAAGCTGAATTAAAGTATATTTTCTCCTTTATTTTGTGTACAACAAATGCCAAACATCTGTCGATCATCACAAAGGAATGCAATTTCAACAATGACTTATGAAAGCAGCTGAAAAGATGATCCAAGGCATTCATCTGTATTTAATTTGTTTTGCTTTTTGGTAAACAATCAAAATTTTAGACAGGCAGAAGATTAATTCAATCACTGCAGTTCTTTCTACACCTTTCAGAAATAGTTACAGTACTTTAAACTAGTATTGAGTGTGTCTGCAGTAAGTCTGAGCAATCAATTTACATCTGATTGTCTGAAACTGTGGCGTAGAAGTTGAGTGGAGATGACTCGATTCTCATTTGGATATAGTGAGGGTGCATCGAATGCTGTAAGATAGGGGGAAAAAGTTTGAACTTTTTTCCTTAGGATTAACCTGAGATAAAATTAAAAAAAGTGAGAAATGTACATTGTCCAGTTTCAGCTTGACGGCATCATTGATCTGCTCCAGGTCCATTTTATGGGTTATGAACTTATGCATTATTTTGCCTGTCATGTAGTCATTAACCAGTTTTGGAAGAGAGTCCTTGATCTTAAAACCTTTTTCATGTAAACAAAAATGAATACTGCACAACATACTCTCAAAGCCATGAAAGCATTAACTGACAGCTGGTTTACCTCCTATAGGGTTTCAGGTTTTCCCAAATTGAATTGGCATGCTGAAAAGTCTACATCAGATAGCCAACCAAAACACTGACATGCACCCTCTGATAAACTCACACACAGAAGGATTGCAATACTGAATTTTAATGGTAAGTAAATACATGGCTTTCTACATGTGTCAGTTGGAGAGTTGAGGCTTACATACTCATTTGCCCACACACTCTTTATTGAGAAATCCACTGTTGGCCATTTCTGCCAACCTCATGAGATGGCATCAAAGACCTTTGCCAAAACTAAAGAATTTCATATCCTGAGCCAATATTTTATTCACAATAGTTTCTTTTTATAATTGGCACAAAAGTAGCTAATTTCAAATTGATCAAATTGGAACGGGGCATGTTTACATGTGACCACAAATATCTGGGCATCAAGAGTTATCCATTTTACTCAGGAGGGCCCTGGTGATGGGCTCCCAGAGAGGCCCATGGATCATATGTTTTATAGATATTTAATGGTAACTAAATTTAGTGGTTCCAGTTGTCTCTAGTCTGAAATCATCAAAACATGTTTTTAGAGCACAAATGTCTGAACTAAAAAGATATCTCAATGACACTGCATATGTAATATCAATTTGTTTGTGTATTTGTTTAAAAAACATTTGGGAATAAGTTATAATATCAGACTGCTTTATATTTAGTCTTTAGCAAAATGTAAATTGCTGGATGATGTAATACAAGTTTTTTGTTTTTTTTCTCAATCACTAACCAGTGTTTGTCAGGAGCAGTGGGGAGATGGGGGTAATTTGTGACAAAAGTCCTGGGGTAAGTTGAGCCAGCGGCTCACTCATGATCATAAAGTATTTTACTGTAATTCTACATTAAATTTAATTAATTTTTAGGCCAAACATTTTTTATTTTGTTCATTGATTTTTTTATGAAAATTGACCATAAAAGGTTTGGATGAATGGCCAGTCCATCACAAGGCTCACTCATTTTTTGGAAAACCATATTTTCAAAGCAGTTTATTTTAGATTGAAAGTGACTAAAACAAGGATGCGCCACATCCTAAAATGCATGTACATATTTAAGTTCAACTTGTTATTGTTATGTGCTTGCTTTAATTCAATTCAAGATTATTTGTATAGCGCTTTTTACGATACAATCGTTGCAAAGCAGCTTTCCAGGAAATTAAGTTTCTACAATAGATTTATATATTGCAGAAACTTAATATATTTTACTTATGGCAACATGTGGTTAATTCTGTATACTGTCTGAGGGGTTTGGCATCATCTCTTCTCAGGTGTTCGGTCATCTCAGATCATTTAAGGGTTGGATCCAGACTGAAGCTTGTGTAATTCCTAGTTACCACAGGATGTTAATCAGAAACAGAGAAACAAATAGAGAGATAATTAGCGTAGCTGTTGTTCCATCCAGGCAAAAATTATTTGTTCAACCCAAGCTAAAGAATAATAATGTGCGTTCGATCAGATATAACTGCAGTACAAGATTATGTGATACATTATACGAATGCTTGGCTAAAGAGATGTGTCTTTAATCTAGATTTAAATAGAGAGAGTGTGTCTGAACCCCGAATGTTATCAGGAAGGCTATTCCAGAGTTTGGGAGCCAAATATGAAAAAGTTCAACCTCCTTTAGTGGACTTTGCTATCCTAGGTACTACTAAGAGTCCAGAGTTTTGCGACTTCAAACTTTAAACATGCCATAGGCTAAGTAAACTGGCTCTACTCACCCTGCTCTCCCCTATAATTGGTCTAAACAGATGTGCACTGAGCAATGCAATTTTTTTTCGTATCAGTTATTTTCAATAATTATTAGAATTTATTTGTAAAAAGTTATGAGTTTCAAATCTTGTAATTCTCTCTCGGTGCATTGCTATTTTTGCTGTGGTGAAAGTTAAACTGCAACACAGCAATTTTATGATAAAAACACAGTCCTAGTTTTCATGACTTTAAATACTAGATATGTCCAGATGTCAGACAAAACTTTGCTAACAAATCCAAGTTGAAATCTAAGTTGTCCAACTCAAAACATGGCAGCTCTGGTGTACAGTATGTCTGATGTGATGCACACCAATGACCTTTAGAGGGCAGACTTGCACAGAGGTTTATCTGTGTTGTGATTTGAAGAAGCTTGTTTCTGTCTTGTGTCTAGTGAAGCCTGGTATCCGCTATCGTGAGCTGGGAAACATCATCCAGAAACACGCGCAGGCTAGCGGTTTCTCTGTGGTACGGAGCTACTGTGGCCACGGCATTCACAAACTGTTCCACACGGCACCAAACGTACCGCACTATGCCAGTGAGTAACATCTTGTCAAAAAGACACGGTCTTAATGATACAGGCATTGCACATGTGATGTTATCGAAACTGCAAAGAGTGCAAACACCCATAAAGCTTGAACTATCCTTGTTTTATGTATTTTTCTAGATAATAAAGTAGTAATAGCAATGGCCGGTCTAGAAATGTAATTATTTGGTGAAAAAGAGGTGACATGAGGACTATGAGGGTTGGCAACACCAAAACAAGTGTCTGTGATAGTTCTTGTGGATTTTTTACCTGACATACTTATTGATGTCCATGAATATGTGACCACCAGGTAATTATCTTACTGTTTAGAAATATCAAGCATGTCGGCTGTGTGAGGTCTGCTGTCTTGGTTTCCTTTAGTGTTTGTATTCCTGGCTCGTTGAAGTGTACCGAGTTTGTTTGGTACAAACTCTCCAAATCTTATCAAATCAAGATTGATACATGAAAAGTCTTCACAGCTAAAAGAGTTACAACTTGTAACATTATTGAACATTGTTCAAATGTTTTTCATGAACTTCTACCAGCGTTTATAAGGTTCAATTAAATCGATATTGTTTGAGTGAGAATGTATCTGTGAACACCTAAGGGACAAATTAGATTAGTAGGCTACAAATGGTTTAATTATTTTCTGATCATTGCCACTTAAAGAGCAATGCGAAAGCCTGATAAGTTGCAGACGTCACTGGTGCTCTTTCTTTGTTTAATGCATCTCATGGAAAAAATGTAATGTTTTTTTACAGTCTGCAAGCTGAATTAAAGTACAAACCCGATTCCAAAAAAGTTGGGACACTGTACAAATTGTGAATAAAAAGGAATGCAATAATTTACAAATCTCATAAACTTATATTTTATTCACAATAGAATATAGATAACATATCAAATGTTGAAAGTGAGACATTTTGAAATGTCATGCCAAATATTGGCTCATTTTGGATTTCATGAGAGCTACACATTCCAAAAAAGTTTGGGACAGGTAGCAATAAGAGGCCGGAAAAGTTAAATGTACATATAAGGAACAGCTGGAGGACCTTTTTGCAACTTATTAGGTCAATAGGCAACATGATTGGGTATAAAAAGAGCCTCTCAGAGTGGCAGTGTCTCTCAGAAGTCAAGATGGGAAGAGGATCACCAATTCCCCCAATGCTGCGGCGAAAAATAGTGGAGCAATATCAGAAAGGAGTTTCTCAGAGAAAAATTGCAAAGAGTTTGAAGTTATCATCATCTACAATGCATAATATCATCCAAAGATTCAGAGAATCTGGAACAATCTCTGTGCGTAAGGGTCAAGGCCGGAAAACCATACTGGATGCCCGTGATCTTCGGGCCCTTAGACGGCACTGCATCACATACAGGAATGCTACTGTAATGGAAATCACAACATGGGCTCAGGAATACTTCCAGAAAACATTGTCGGTGAACACAATCCACCGTGCCATTCGCCGTTGCCGGCTAAAACTCTATAGGTCAAAAAAGAAGCCATATCTAAACATGATCCAGAAGCGCAGGCGTTTTCTCTGGGCCAAGGCTCATTTAAAATGGACTGTGGCAAAGTGGAAAACTGTTCTGTGGTCAGACGAATCAAAATTTGAAGTTCTTTTTGGAAAACTGGGACGCCATGTCATCCGGACTAAAGAGGACAAGGACAACCCAAGTTGTTATCAGCGCTCAGTTCAGAAGCCTGCATCTCTGATGGTATGGGGTTGCATGAGTGCGTGTGGCATGGGCAGCTTACACATCTGGAAAGGCACCATCAATGCTGAAAGGTATATCCAAGTTCTAGAACAACATATGCTCCCATCCAGACGTCGTCTCTTTCAGGGAAGACCTTGCATTTTCCAACATGACAATGCCAGACCACATACTGCATCAATTACAACATCATGGCTGCGTAGAAGAAGGATCCGGGTACTGAAATGGCCAGCCTGCAGTCCAGATCTTTCACCCATAGAAAACATTTGGCGCATCATAAAGAGGAAGATGCGACAAAGAAGACCTAAGACAGTTGAGCAACTAGAAGCCTGTATTAGACAAGAATGGGACAACATTCCTATTCCTAAACTTGAGCAACTTGTCTCCTCAGTCCCCAGACGTTTGCAGACTGTTATAAAAAGAAGAGGGGATGCCACACAGTGGTAAACATGGCCTTGTCCCAACTTTTTTGAGATGTGTTGATGCCATGAAATTTAAAATCAACTTATTTTTCCCTTAAAATTATACATTTTCTCAGTTTAAACATTTGATATGTCATCTATGTTGTATTCTGAATAAAATATTGAAATTTGAAACTTCCACATCATTGCATTCTGTTTTTATTCACAATTTGTACAGTGTCCCAACTTTTTTGGAATCGGGTTTGTATATTTTCTCATTTATTTTGGCCTATTGGGACTATTTTTGCAGTCATCCAAGAGGTGCATCTACTGAATTATTTTTGCTGCTTTTCACATCATGTATCTTTTAGCCAGACAGAACTGGAGTACAAGATTCATACCTTTAGTTTGATCTACATCTTTCAGAAATAGTTTCAGCATTTTAAACTGGCATTGAATACATCTGCATTAGGGCTGAGCAATCTGTTTCCATCAGTTCATCTTAAACATTTTTTAGAAGAGTCTGGAAAAATGGTTTCTGCCAGTTGAGACTGAATTGTCCAGTCAAGACAGACATATATGAAGAAAGCATCTGAGAAAGACTTGATGTAAAGTATTTAGAGTGTTTATCAGTGTTTGGTTTCAAGCTGCAGGCTTCAGCTGCATATTTTCTGGTGCTTCCCAACATTCCCACGATGGTTGTGTAAGCAAGACAAATGCTGGAGAGTCTGGCTCAGAGGGAGAAATAAACTATGTTGACAGCATCATAAATTGGTTATACAAAACCACTTGACATGATTTACATGCTTGTCTCTCTTTTTATTTGGCGTAGATAGCATTTTCTTGCAAAACTTTTCAGAAGCATTTTTCCTTGCAGACGAATAGAACCGTTTTGTGATGTTAAACATTAACGTTTACATGCACTTGAGAATCACTCAATAAAGCAGAAGGCTGGAATATGCTATTAAAGAAGATCCTTGAATGCACCCAGCTGTTGCTCAAATACAGCAAAGACGGCGAAGTGAATAAGCTGAATATAACTGGCCTAGAAACTGGTTGGGTGAGGAGGATTTGCTTCTCATTTGGATAAATTCAGGATGCATCGAATGCTGTAAGATAGGAAACAAAAATTAGGACTTTTTTTTACAACATTAACCTCAAATACAAAAAGATACGAGTGACAAATGTACCAGTCTCCAGTCTTCATGAGGTTAATGGCATCATTGACCTGCTCCAGACTCATTTTGTGGGTTATGAACTCGTCAAGCTTTATTTTGCCGGTCATGTAGTCATTAACCAGGTTTGGAACAGAGTCCTTGCTTTTAAAACCTTATATACATAACCAGAAATGAATGCACTGTATGCAAAAGCATGTACTCAAGTTGAAAGTCAGAGAAAACATTAACTGACAGCTTGATTACCTCCAAACAGAGACCCTTTCCAGATTTTCCCAGATATGAGCTGAATTGGCTTTGCAGAGAATTCCTTCACATCAGTCCAGCCAACCAAAACACTCACACCCCAACCTTTAATACACGACTCCAGCGCAGCCCTCTGAGGTCAAAGATGCATCAATTCACACACAGACATTTCAAAAGCTTTTATATGAGTTAGTAAATAAATGCACCTTTCACAAGTGTGTCAGGCAGGTCTTACCATTACTTCAGTGTTGCCCACACACTCTATTGAGAAATCCACTCCTCCATTGGTCATTTCTGCCAGTACTTCAGCGATGGGTTTGTTATATGCCTTCGGATTCAGAAAATCAGTGGCACCAAAGATCTTTGCCTTCTCAAACTTCTGCTCATTAATATCCACAGCAAAGATGCGGGAGGCTCCGGCGTTTTTACAGCCCATGACTGCAGCCAGACCTACTGCACCCAGTCCAAACACTGCACACACTGAGCCTGGTGTGACCTTCCCACAAACACAAATCAATTACTAGTGTAAAGCACCGTAATATTCACCTTACTGTTCAAGCCACAAAAAACATTTGGTCATTTAGTCATACAAAAATGCATGAATTTATTTGCATGAATTTTTTTTTGCAATTATTTTGCATATTTTATATATATATATATATATATATTAGTTTTTGTTTACATAATGTATACTGTGTATATTTATTAGAAACACACACACACACACACACACACACATGCATGTATATTTAATAAAAATAAGTTATGCTTGTATATTAAATATATTTATATTTTATATAAAATATAAGAATATGAATATATAAATGTATAAACGCAAATATTTTCAAAATATGTACTGTATGTGTGTGTGTATTTATATATACATGATAAATATACACAGTACACATACATTACATTTAGTCATTTTGCAGACATACATATATAATGTAAACAAAAACTTTTATTTTGGATGTGATAAATCGCGATTAATGTTTGACCACACACACACGCACACGCACACACACGCACACGCACAGGCGTAACTGTACAAACACTATTGCCCTACACGCACAGGAGACATGTACACACTGACATAAATCACAATACCTACACATGTCATTATACACACACACACACACACACACACACACACACACACACACACACACACACACACACACACACACACACACACACACACACACACACACACACACACACACACACACACAGTGTTCTTTTATATAACAGTATAACAATTAGTTCAAATCCTCAAATCTAATTGGTAGAGCAGTGTTCCAACTGTGCAACTGTTTTTTTCTTGTAAGGCTTATTTAATGTAATTAATGCAATTTCTCACTCTTGAATATAATGGTTGCATTTCTAAAATGGAACAGCTTCAATAACATGAGTCCAAAAATGCAACCTACTTAGGCCACAGCCTTTGAAATGAGACTCTTGTAATGGGAAATGAGAAACTTCTATAAATGAGCCATTTAATTATTCACTCAACCAAATTGTTTGAACACTGACTCATTCTATAGCACACTGGGGTTTGCAAGTGTCTGGGGGTTAGTGAGTGAACTGCCGGGGGGTTGTGAGTTAATGATAAGATAATAATTGATTAAATAAAATAAAATAATGATTAAAACAATCAAAATAAAACACTTACTAAAATAAATAATATTTTATTTGTTTACCTGCGTCTCTTGTGACCATTAACTGACTGAGCACCGTGGATATTGGAATGTGTTGATCAATTATTGAAATATGAATGTCTAAAGTAAATATTTTAATCTTGTGTTAAAAATGTAAGTTACTCAATATTAACTTCTTGTTTGTTTATCGGTTGTATAGCACAGCTGAGATAAACATTTAGCCTTTAATTTTTTTTCTTAAAGTGTCCTTGTGCTCTCTTTCTTTAAAAAGAATGGCTCTTGATTCAACATTTTGTTATATGAAGCAAAAACATTAATTCAAGGGTGGCTTAAGTGTCCAGATACTTCTGGAGTGCACACAACATGTTTACACACCCCAGCTGTGTTGACAGCAGCTCCATAACCGGTAGAGATGCCGCAGCCGAGCAGACACACGCGCTCGAGTGGGGCATCATCACGAATCTTGGCCACAGCAATCTGGTTGATGACAGTGTACTCAGAGAAGGTACTGGTGCCCATGAACTGCAGAATAGGCTGACCACGGCAGGTGAAACGTGTTGTAGGTTCAGACATAATGTCATGATATTTACTTGACCTGCCAGAAAAAAAAGATACATTCCCAAAAAGCAAGTGGATGAAGTAAGTTACCCTGGACCACAAAACCAGTCACAAGGGTCAATAGTTTTTTTTTTTTTTTTTACATCAAGTTGAATAAATAAGCTTTCCATTGATGTATGGTTTGTTAGGATAGGACAATATGTGGCTGAGATACAACTATTTGGAAATCTGGAATCTTAGGGTGCAAAAAAAATCGAAATATTAAAAAATTGCCTTTAAAGGTTGTCCAAATAAAGTCCTTAACAATGCATTTTACTAATCAGAAATGAAGTTGTGATATATTTACGGTAAGTGTAGAGAAGTTTTTGTGTCCCTAAGCTGCACCCTCAAAGCAGTGCCACACCCCTCTTAGCCCGTTCAGTTCCCTGTTAGCCCAAAGCTTCACCCACCCAATCTCAAGCCAATTAGAACTATCTCACAGACTTTATTAGCTGCACCTGTGTCCACACCTTGCCCTTTTGCTGCATGTTTATACAGTGCAGAGGACTGAGTTTTACTCCTTTGTGTTTTTCCTGCGTGTGCGTAATTGACCATGTCAGTGCCTTTGTTTGATGCTTAAATATCATAAGTTTGGCCCAAATGTGTTTATTTTCATGCTTGCTCTAGTTCATGTTAGGCATGTGCTTTAGTTATTTAATGTGCAGTTGATGTAACATTGTGGTTGCCTTGTACCTTATTTAGCACTGTTAATTGGTAAACTAAAACTCTGTATATCTATTCCCTTTATAGAAACCACATGCACATCTAGATGCACAAAATCTCCTTGGATGTACAATAAACTTTCCTATACCTCGTTTGACTAGACTGGACCTGTTCTTACCGACAGCCCCACTGGCTTCAAGCAAGCCACCTAAGCACTCTGCTACCTCCTTTTCAGTAAGAACGTTACAAAATATATTCATGTAACATGATCTTTACTTAATATCCTAATGATTTTTGGCATAGAAGAAAAATCGATCATTTTGACCCATACAATGTATTGTTGGCTATTGCTACAAATATACCCGTGCTACTTAAGATTGGTTTTGTGGTCCAGGGTCACATATAATGTGAAAAGTTGTTTACATTTCTTACCAGCTGCAGTCACACAGGTTTGTTTTTGGACACTTGCAGAACCTGCATTCTCCACACTGAGAGAGGAAGAGTGGAATGACCTTATCACCTGTTCAGCAGAATACATAGACTTATTTTTTACGTAGTGTTTAATTTGAACAAATTAGTTTGGTAACAAGATTCATGAAAACATTAAATTCAGAAGACATGAGGGGTGAGCAATTGATGATGGAATTTGTATTTTTGTGTGAACTATCCCTTTCAAGAAGAAATAAAGACTTGTAAATGTGTATGAATATGTAGTTCTATTTCGTGACCTGGTTTGAAATCAGTGACTCCAGGTCCCACACTCTCCACCACACCGGCGCCCTCATGTCCCAGGACAGTGGGAAAACCCCGCTTGTCCTTCCCTTCAAACAGGTGGTAAAGGTCGGTGTGACAAACACCTGTAGCTACAACCTTGAAAACAGGAGAAAAACATGTTAACTAATAATGTTAACAATATCAATGCGATTTGACAACTTTCATGGGACATTTCCCACCTTAATTCGTATTTCTCCTTCCTGAGGTGGGGCGACTTCTATTTCCTCCATCATCAGGGGCACATTGGGCTCCCAGGCAACAGCAGCCCGACATTTAATCACCTTCAGCACACAGAAGAACTTGGTTCAGTATGTTTTATAGATATTTAATGGTTGACTACAGATGTTTATATAACCGCTGTGCTTGAGCGGTTGCATGATCTCTGCTCTCTAACCGTAGTTGGAGGTTGTCCAGCTGTTTGGCTTAAGCCAATGGAAACATGAAACATCTGTTTTTAGAGCCACACATATCTGTGATTTCACAATCAAAGGTAAATATTAAACTCTCGCGTAGCCAGACCTTCAGACTGACGGCTGAAGGTCTGGAATAGATGGCAGCATTCATTGGCCAAGACCCGCCCATGATGCCGTTTGACCGACATGTCAAACAAACAATCACAGTTTGTTTCGTTCAGCATCATGTTTCGGGGCGTGGACATGTCGCCAAAATATCAGACCGGTGTGTAAAACTTGCAGACTTATTATAAAGATTCTGTGCTGCGAACTTTAAATATTTCACATACATTTCAAATTTCAGCGTTTAATTGACCCTGATAAGCGCTCGTCGTCACAGTTGTAAACACAACGGCTTTCTTCTTTCGTGAGGGGGTTTGGCTTCATGGCATCTTTGTTTCCAGGCGGAACGTTAAAGAACGCGACACACGTCTCCCAGAAATCCAGTATAATTCAACCAATCCGACGACGACTTCGAAACTCCTGAAGTGTTTCCAGATAAGTGTGCCTGACGAAGACCTGATGGTCGAAACGTTGCAATAAAGGATTTTTTTATGGAGCAGTCAATTCAGTGTGCGGACATTACGTTTATTCTTCTGCTATAATTTGATCTTTTCGTCCTGCTCCTGAGCCCTATTTTGAGTTTGTGGGATGTGCGCACCTTTTTTCACTTTGGCTTTCCAGATAAGTGTGCCATATGCATCAGACGTTTAGCCAACGTTCAGTGGGCGTCTGAGGCTGAGACCAATATTAACCCAATGAAAGTGCCAGAGCACATTTTTTGTAGTTGTAGCATAGTTTAATAGTTTCCATTTGGCAGTAAACTGGCAGAATGACCAATAAAAACAACAGAAAAAAGGTTTAAAAAAATCTTACATACAATTGTCACTTCATTTTTACATGACATGCGTACTTTATATTGTCTATTTATGATATATTAAATAGCCTTTATATACACAAGTTATATATATATATATATATATTGCATTATAATTAGAAGTGCAGCAAGTCAATTGTGCATTGCAATAATTACATACAAGCTATCACATTTGTTAAAAGACATTTATCTTGCATATTTTTAAGAATAAGTTATACTGGATGGCTTAAAGCATTCATAACATTCGTATGAGAGTCTCATTAAAATGTTAGCATTATATTGCTCAAAATCTTATTTTTAAGATGTATTTGCACTGTAAACTGTTCCTCATCAATAGATCAATTGAAATAAGCTTAAATGTATAAAGGGACTGGAGTCGTATTAAAATGTATTAACTGCTCTGCAGCACAAATGAAAAGAGACCAAAAGACAAGTTTACGAACCTTCCCTGCAGTGGCCATTTCCCAATGTAGTCGTATTGCTGAGATGACTGCAAAGAGAGGCAGAGATTCTCTGGTGCTGTTTTATACTCTGGTATTATGTGGATGAAGCAATCTCCCCCTCCTCTCTCTCTCACCTCTCTCTTTCTTTTACTGAAATAAGACTGCAACTTATTAATATAGTAAATATATATTAAGAGTATACGTTTTTTTATTTTAAGCATTTATGTCTTCACATTTTACTTTGGGTTAAACAGGAAATACATTCAAAGATACTGCATATGATGGTCTAAATTTACTTGAACAATATTGGTAACCCCTTGTCAGGGCTGCATTTCCCAAAAGCATTTTTTAAAGACATAGATATGATTATGAACTATAGGCTTACAGTGCTTTTGGGAAACACAACCTAGAAGAATTGTATGTAATTCTGTGGCAATAATTGAACTATAACAAAAAATTATTTAAAACAATGATATTTTTTATTAGGATTACCCAGCTTTAAAGTTAAATTACATTGCAGAATGTTTTCAAATATAAATTCTTTCAAAATAAATGAATCAAAGTCCTAACAGCCCACCACAACCCAAAAATACAGCATTTTGGCATACAGAAAATGATATGTTGGACTTGGTTGAAATGAAATTATGGCACAGAAGATGCTAATTAACATTGAAAAGAAACAGAAACATAAAAGCGAAGTTTTGGCATTGTATCCGCAATTATGAATTATGAATTGGAGTATTACACACCAAATAAAGCTTTTAAATCAGTACCAAAAATAATCATAATCAAACATGATTTTCATGAATATGAAGTGATGTCATCTTGCAAAGATATTCACAGTTACATAAAGAGCAGCTTAATCTTGCTTAAAAAAGTTAGAGTTCAATTCAATAATTTTCAAATGTAATCATTCATAAAGAAAACGCTTAAGTGCAATGAAAACAGACCTTTTCATACTTCTGATTCTGAATATGGGTCATACAACACATTCTACTGTAGCAAAATTTGCATACTAAATATTTCCCTGTTATGAAATAATCCTTTGATTTCATTGATACTGATATTGCAACATGAATCTTTGAAAATAACAGACAACATGAGCAGATTACAGTAAAATCAACTAATAAAAATACCAAATTGTAATTTACAGCACATAACATAGGTCTTTTGTCATAAAAGGTTTGATTTTAATACAGTTTTTTCCTCTGTTCAGACTATTAGAGCATTTTATTTAATTCATACTTTCAATCCCAGCAGCCCAAAAACATTCACATGCAGTAGTATTTCAAGTTTTAACATAATGAGTATTATTCCCTGGTATATTTCCCAAGACTTGTTTAGGGTAAAATGAGGAAGGTTGCCCTCTAGTGCAATTGTGTGGAGAATGCAAGACTGACACCTGGGCGAATAAGAGTAATACATTCAACAACTGTAATGACCGTATAACTGATATGTACAGCTGTCATTAGAATCTGGTTAACCTTTGATAGTCAGCATATGAATATGCACCCCTTGTGTCGATGCAAAAATTGAAGGGACGCATGCTTTTCACAAGTACCTTTCACAGCTAACAGTTCACACAGACCGGAGGAATCATTCCAGTAGTTTAAGTAAATCCTCTGATTATCTTCATTAACTCTCTCTTATACGTACCCACAAAAAAAAGAAGGCAAATGACACAGGCACAAATATAAGGATCGGGTAAAACTTTCAAATGACATTCACGAAGCTCATCTTTTATAGAAAGGAGCCTCTCCTCTCTTTCACTGGCACTGGTTGTGGGTGGAAAATGAACCTTCATGTGTCTGTCTAGCTTCACGTCTGTTATTTCTGGATATAAATGATAATAATGCATAGAGTTCCCACAAGACCGAGGGCTTGGATACCCAGGAACCAGAGCAGCATCCAAAACACCAGCACGACCACGGGCTCCACGATCTTCTCTCCAAAGTAAAGCTGAGTAAAACCAATGCCCCTCAAACACTTATTGAGCTCCCCAAAAAAAGTGCCAAGCTTCTCGCAGTCGTCCACCAATGGAGCCTCTGGCTGTGGCTCTGCTACAGAGTGACTGTGTGGTGTTTCTCTTCCCCCGAGGTCAGTCTGAGAGCAAAGACAGTTTGACTATATTACACAATGCTTTTTTAAGTCATACAAATCAGAAAGATGCAAATACTGTACAAGATGACACCATATGACAGTGGCGTGAGAGTATCTGTGGGAGTGTGTTTGCATGTTCTCATGCTAAATATAGGCAGGCAAAAAAACAGGTTGGGATACTTGGGTTTCATTATTTAGCTAAAGTAAGCTAAAAAGAGATCTTGTTGAGGCTTAACACATTAGACTGAATGCCAAGAATATCTTATGTTATAGCTAACGAATGTGACAACAGGCTGCTGTTTGATGTAGAAATCTTGATAAAGAAAGGGAGAGGAAGGGCAGAAGTATGAGTTACTGATAAAACCAATCAAGTATTTAGCCATTGCCGAGCAAAAGTGAAATACTCTTAATTGACGCCAAATACTCTCATGCAACTTTATTGATTTTTTGTTATTATATTTAAATATAAAATGAAAATAAATCACAGCTAAATGTTCTTTAGTGCTGGATCAGATGTGATACTCTTACCTGCTCTCTGTGTGCAGGTCTGACAGCAGCCTCATGTTGGCAACGACACCCGCTTCGTTCTCGCGTTCCGTTTAAGGCATCACGATGACGTGCCTCCGTATCATTTACGATACGATTCATTCTTGACATGTTTTATTTTTTTAAAACGCAAAATGATTACTTCTGACCTGAGATAGGGCCGAAGGGCTGAGAACCAGACGGCTGCTGGCGATACTTCCGGTCTTGGCTGTCAACAGAAGGGACAACTTGACGTCATGAGTAACAGTGCGGGCAAAATAAAAGATTTATCATCCAAAATAGTAGGAATAATTGCAATATGTTTATTATAACCTTCATAATGGGAAAACATTAATTCATTCAACAGAATAAACTATATATGTCGATTACGTAGGGTTGATAGAAGCAGCCATAAACATAAACATTTTCTTTATTTTTGCGAGGTTTAATTTTCTAGCCGTTTTCATAGTATAATTATTCATTTATAGATATGCACTGGAAATGTATACAGTTATTGAAGCGCACGGCTGTTTGTCAAAACCTCATTAACCACCCATGCAGACAACATTTGGGGGCGTCGTTTCCGCGAATCGGTTCTTTTGAACCGTTCATTTCAACGAACTCGTCAAAAACGATTCAGCAAAACGCTCGAGTAAATTCACATATCGTTACTTATTTCTGTTTATTTTTATAATAATTTTATAATTGTATTCAGTTGACTTTATGGCATCCCTGATTTAGCTAATAAAACAGAAATATAATTTGCATTTACATTAAACTGTACTAGAATGTATATAAATCACTTGGCAAAAAATTATTTTCTGATATTTAAGTACATTTTTTTTATAAAATCGAAATTATATATTATATAAAATATTTATAAAATTTAGTTTTAATATAATTGTATTACACATTCTTTTTATAGATGCAGTCTGTGATTCAATCATTTAAATCATAAAAAATGAACATATCTGGGTTTTATTATTTATTATCATAGAGTCAGTGATTTGAGAATTGCGATTCATGACTGTGAACTGGTCGTTGTTCATTATTAAGTTCCGATTCAAAAGAATGAATCTTGTGTTCCGGCTGTGGCTCAGTGGTAGAGCATTGCGTTAGCAGCACAAAAGGTTATGGGTTCAATTCCCAGGGAACACACATAGTGACAAAAATGTATAGCCTGAATGCACTTGTTAGTCGCTTTGGATAAAAGCGTCTGCTAAATGCATAAATGTTGTTCACAGATAAACAGTGTTCGAATCCTCTCTGGTAGGCGTCTCGCTGGAAAGTTGAGGCACAGCTTGTGATTCGCTCTCAGCACTGCGTCAGCCAATCAGAGCGCAGCACTGCAGCGAAGCGTGAGCGTCCCTTATGAGGCCTGCGAACGACTCACGTAAAATGGCGACGGCGGAGCCGGTGAGTCAATAAACTTCTCAAAGATTATTTTACACTTTCCAGTCCTTCAGCGTTACACTACAAAACTACCGCCCCTAACAATGTTTATACTTCTTTTTAGGTGAAAATTAAGTTTAAGTGTCGTCCTCTATGAACTTTGAAAAAGTTTTTGGCATGTTTGAATGGGATGGCTCAAAAAGTTTGGCTGAAAGTTGACAAGGCTTGTTCCAGTCGCGTAACGTTAGGGGGCTTAATTACTTTTCCAGATGTCTGTTCGTCACCACTACCCTATATACATTCAGTCACACTTTTTATCTTGTTTAATTTTCTTTCGGGAAAAAGGCATCACAGCACAGCTGTCAAAAACTAAGACAGCGAATGAGGAAAGTGAAGTGAATTGTAACGACACCATGCTGGATCAAACTAACGTTATATAAGCTGTGCCAAACCATAGTTTATTAACAGCTGTTACAATCTGCGATTAAGTTTAAATATTGACACGTTAAATTAATTTAAATTAGAATCTACATTTTTCTAAACCGCTCACACTAAAGACCGTCGCGCTCAGAATAATGAATGACTGTAAACACTCGGAGCTCTCACACAAAGCTCATGTTAGGTTCCAGTTGAGCAAAACTAACAGTGACTTTAGTTTTCAGACTAACATCAGATACAACACAATCACATTTAACTGCCAGGTATTGCACTGGTCCCAGCTGTTGTATTAGTTCTAGTCTGGATGCTTAAATAAATGAGGATAATAAAGGGACGGTTGCCTCCAGTCTTTCTCTTTCTCTGGCTGCTGTGATGTGAACTTGAATGTATTGGGTTTAAACTAATCTTTTAAAGGTCCCTGTGCAGGAATTAAACTCAATTTCTTGTAAAAGAGAAGAGGAGAACTCAGAAGAGGCCAATCAGGAGATTGTCAGCCCTGAGAGCTACATCAAACACCCCCTACAGAACAGGTCGAGTGAACGAATGCACTTGTTTTTAGAGATGAATGCACTCATTTTCAAATAATGTGCTAGCTTCTAAATGTAGTTTTTAGTATATTTAGATGCTGTCTTTATTTATTTTTTTTCTTAAAGATGGTCTTTATGGTTCTTCAAAAATGACAAGAGCAAAACATGGCAGGCCAATCTCAGACTGATCTCCAAATTTGACACCGTAGAGGATTTCTGGGCGTAAGATTGATTTGGTTTTCCGAGAGATATGCATATATTAAAACACCCCCAAATTAATTGATTTTATGAACCTCTTCTTTATAGGCTTTATAACCACGTTCAGTTCTCCAGCAATTTGATGTCAGGATGTGACTACTCACTTTTCAAGGTAGGATTTCATCATAACTGCTGCCATTTTTATGTTATTAAAGGGTTCACCCAAATAGTTCACATCAACATTGAAAATTCAGTCATCATCATCATCATTAAAGCTCTGTGAGATTTTAGCCGATATATTATATTTTATCCGATATTATGACTTCAAGAACGAATTGACCCTGAGTAAAGCTGCACAAAAACATTGCTGATCAATCATACTGAAGCATTTGTTGCAGTTTGCCTTATTATCAGATAAGCTGTTGCTCTTTTCTAATGTAAGTCAATGTGTTAGGACTAATTTCACAGAAATTATCCAAAAATATGGTGAAATGTTTCTAGATAACTCATAGAAGAGACAAAAGAATATATGCATGCTCTATGCATGTCTCTTTTACAAATCTTACATCAGGATTTGAACTCAAGAACTTGGCTTTGCTAGTGGCATGCTTTACTGTTTGAGCTACAGGAAATAAACAAAGTTCATGGCGTCTAGTTAATGTTACTTATTTAATGTCATTTATATTGTGTATTAATTCTGAGTATTTTAAAATATATTTCACTCGTTATTCTGTAAAAACAAAAAAAGCAAATAATGCTCTTAAATTTCATCATTAATTCTAATAACCCACATCATAATATACTATATTAGCATTTACCTTTTTATTACTTTGTTGTCCTATTTATGGAAATCTCTGGGATATTATAAAGAAGGGTAGAGTATTGCAAAAATATCAGTTGCCAAAAGCGTAGCATTTGGAAAACATAAGATTTGTGTATTTCTGCTTCTTTTTGGTAGCTTTTTACTGTTGCTTGCTGCTTTTTGGAGGTACTGTACGAGATTCTCCAGATTACCGTGTGTACTTTACTTTGTGCTTGGGTTGCAGGATGGTATTGAGCCTATGTGGGAGGATGAGAGGAATAAGAGAGGAGGCCGCTGGCTCATCACTCTCAACAAGCAGCAGAGGAAGTATGACCTGGACCGCTTTTGGTTGGAAACTGTAAGAGTTCTGAGTTAGTCACTGAACGCCCCCTCAACATACGCACAAGTAATTCATGTACTTCTGTAGCCCTGGCTCTCTAACATTCACCTGTGTCATACCTACAGCTGCTGTGCCTCATCGGTGAGGCCTTTGACGACCACAGCGATGATGTATGCGGGGCTGTAATCAACATCCGAACAAAAGGAGATAAAATCGCTGTCTGGACAACTGACTACGAGAACAGAGAGGCTATAACGCACATAGGGTGAGACTCTCACGCATTCACGCTACATGTCAACGAAAACATACTCAGCTGGTCACAATGTGTTATTGTGTTTGTTTGGCAGGAGGGTGTACAAGGAACGATTAGGCATGCCTATGAATATGACCATTGGATACCAGTCTCATGCTGACACAGCCACTAAGAGTGGCTCCACCACTAAGAACAAGTTTGTGGTCTGAATATCTTCAAGGGCCTGAATCTTCTCTCTCTCTTTCTCTTCAATCTCTTTCTCTGCCTCTTAAAACCAAAGCAACAAAAAAACAGACTAGACTGGACTGAACTGCCATGAACCCCCCCTTGCAAGTACACTTGCACCCAAAAGCCCTTCACAAACACACTCCTGGACTTCAACTCGCACAACCAATGAGGTTTACACCACAGACAAAAGTTTAAAATAATAGTACCTCTGCTGCTTGTTACATTCACACACATTTTAAGTATTACTTCTGTATCATGCTACACTACACATGTTCTCACTTTAACCCACCAAACATTCACACATCACTACACAGTTTTCAGCCTGAGAAAAAAGAAAGAACATGCGCATAATGAAGTCACATTCAGTGTTTACCCCTGGCAAGTCTTGGTCAGAGTTTGTAAAGTATTTAATATTGTGTTTTTCTTTTTTTGGAAATTGCCAATTTATTTAATGGCAGAGGAAAGGAAATGTCTGTGTTCTTTTATCCAGCAGCTTTGCTGCTTCAGTGCCTAATGAACATAAACATTTTAATTTATTCAGATTAATCGTCAACAATTCATTGAGATGGTATCTGGCCATTGAGTGAATGTAATCAAGCTAATCTTCATAAAGCTGCCTTACGTCTTTAAGCATTAACTTGATTAAATGTGGGGGTTTGCAATTCAAGATAAGTGTTTTATATTGTGAATTTTTGATGCATCATAAGTTTACATTCCTTGTTAGAATAGTAAACTGTGGGATTTGTTTTGCAGTGCTGTAACAGATGAATTGTGCTTGTCTGGATGTCATTGGCTTGAGTTGGCTCTTCAATAAGATAGCAGCATTATCAAATGGGCCCTGAAAATAAAATAGATTTATGCTGATTGATTCAATTTATTTCAAAAGGCATCTCAGTATTCATCACCAGAGTTGCAGGATGTTAATGGGCAATTCATTATTCAGAACATACAATAGTAGACCAAAGAGGTATCATACATACACTATATTGCCAAAAGTATTGGGTCACCCCCTTTTTTAATGAACAAGCTGGACTATTTTAGCAATTTCCAAGAGTACAAATCTTAATGTTTAAGCATATAATGATATTCTTGGGAATTGTGTGCTTCTAATTTTATAGAAACAGTTTGGACAGACCCTTTTCTATTCTAACATGACAGTGTCTCTGTGTATAAGACAAGGATCAAAGAGAAATGATGATTCAGTCAGTGTGGAAGAACTTGACTGGTCTGCAGAAAGCCAAGTCCTAATCCCAGCTGAACACCTCTGGTGAACCCCCAACTGCTCCCCGGGCACCTCATCGTCGGCTGCCCACTGCTCCAAGTGTGTGTGTGCACTTGGATGGGTTAAATGCAGAGAACACATTTCACTGCTGGTTATACTCTGTATAATTGGGTATGTGACAAATAAAGCTCATCTGAGCATAATCTTTATTGTTTTTTATTTTTTTTTGCTAGAGCAAGGACGAAGGGTTACTGCAAGCACATAAAAAGAAAATAAATGATTATTAGAGAGGACTTTTTTCAGAATCAAACTGGTGTTCAAACTGAGATTTTGTTTTGTCTCAAGGACAGGTGATCAATATAGGCATTTTTGTGGTTCTGTGCTTTTTTCCCCAACTAAGATTTCGAAAAAGACATCTCTTACCCAGGCTGCATTTATTTGATCAAAAAATACAGTTGAAACATGAGATATTGCAATTTAAAATAATATATTTGTATTGTCTTTGGTGCTTAAGAAACACATTTCTTATTATCAATGTAGAAATGAGTGGTGCTGCATTTTTTACAGAATAGCATTTATATGAAATATAAATGTTTTTATAACATTAGAAATGCTTTACTGTCACTTTTGACTGTACAGTCAATGCATCAATTAAATGCACCCTTGCATTTAAAATGTAGAATTTTAACGAAATATCTGAGTTACTTTTTTCAAATAAGTAAGGCCAGTTACTTTGTCTCCCATGTCTTGACTGACAGCTCTCGTGTTGCCATGTTGAGAGAAATGCAGAGGCATTGCGTTTGCTGTGTGAACATGATGCTTACTGTAATTCTTAATATGAATGTATTTTCTCATCTCACCTGCACAAAAACAGATTCATTATTCTCAAAGTGAATAAAAATAATCAAATGCAAACTCAGAATATTATACAAACCTGCAATAATGAAATGTTAAACAAGACAAATATAATTTATGTATTTAATCCCATTTTATTAACCAATGTCTTTGCTACTGATCTTCAATGATCCAGTTCAACCATACTAAGCCAAAATGACACATTTGTGTTTCAATTTTGATATTGCTGAATAGTGTTGAACTTTCTTCTCCTGCGTCATATTCTTCATGCAATTTATTAGAGTTGCGTCCTCTACTGTACAGACATGAATTTACTTTTTTTCGGCTTAAGGCACATTCACTTCACTTTTGTTGTGAAAAGGGTTTTTACATTTGCAAAAGAAAGCAAGCCCCGCCCAGATTTAAAAATGAACTCTAAAGTAATGTAATGCATTACATTTTCTAAAAAGTAAGTAATGTAATTATTATTTTTTATGGAGTATTATTGTAATGCATTACTTTTAAAAGTAACTTTCCCCAACACAGTTGATCAGTATCAGTGGATGAACAGATGCTTTAATAGTTAAACAAACAACATGGCAGGAAAAGGGAATCAACTTTGACAACTTCAAATCTAATTTAGCCGTTAATTAACAGATTATTCTGGCTTATTTAATGGCTGAGATCCAGGGTCACTAATAATGGCAAAAATAAATGCATGCAGGTATCAATAGTCTTTAATATCATTTTGATGTCCTCTGGTTGTTTATGTGGTACTGGACATCAGGATAATGAGATGACAGTCTGATGTGCTGTTTGAGCTTCCTCGCTTCACACCTCTAGCATCTCTAATGAGAGACCCTTGAATCAGTCTTAGTGACCCTCACAAAACTCTAATGAGGAGCACGCAGTTTGTTCACCAATTACCGGTCTCAAGCAGATGGAGATATGCAGTGCTGAAATCTTAATTTAGAAGTTTTGCATGTGGTGTGAATACTTATGTGTGCACAGATACATAATCTGAGATGAAAGGTTGGTCTTTGAAAATGGAGAACTCATTGGAAGGAAAAGCTAATAGCAGTCAGACCTCTGAACTGAGATGAGACTAAGATGGGCAGTCAGGGTATTATACAACCGCTCTAAAAAGGAAAAGAGCCACTAGGCATATCTTTGACATTAAACCCCGTCCGACCTCTGAATACCATAGTATAAATGGTTATTCACTAGGCAGGATGCTCTTAGGCTAAGTCATGTCTTATTACTTTACATGTTTGTTCTTGCCTCTAGCTACCAAAATGCACGAAAGCATCTTCATTGTTGCAGCAATCCTGGCATGTGCCTTGGGGTTTTTGCCAAACATTTTCAGTATTTCAACAGTGGATGGCAGTGATATAAGCATGCATGGAGAGGGCATATATTATCACCATAACAATGACTTTCGGAATTTCTCGAAATCTGTTCTCATAAGTATATTATGTGATTTTAGGAGAAATATACGCAACGGTTCATATCTTTGCTATTGTAACTGACTCTTTTGGTCTTTGCTAGTGCATTTCAAATGGCCCAGTGTCAAATTCATTTTTAAAAGTATAAATGTTTCATGTTGCTCAATTAATATGAACTCATAAAAGATGCAAGCAAAGTGATTACTCAAAGTTGCAGGATACCTTTGAAAATAGTTTTAGGTAGATTTTAGCATGTAGTGTGTGTATTTGTGTTATATAAATATATTAGGGCTGTCAATCGATTAAAATATTTAATCGCGATTAATCGAATAATTGTCATAAGACTACATAACTAGCTCTCTATTACAATATTTTAATCTGCACAAATCCTTATAATCGAGCCGTTGTCTGATTAAATAAAACACCCATAAGATAATGACAATAGCAGTGCTGTGACTTTGGCTATACTTACATGTAAAATTAGAGAAGCAAGCAACTAATATCTGTGTTTAACTGAATTAAGCTCTGCTCTTCTCTGCCGCGCGCTGAACAGAAACTGAGCAGATGCAGAGAGAGAGAGACATCTGGAATCAAGGCTTGATAACACCAATCTTTAAAAATGGAGATAAATTTGATCCTAACAACTACAGAGGCATCTGTGTGAGCAGCAACCTGGGAAAGTTATTCTGTAGCATAATAAATGCTGGACTTCTAGACTTCATCACCCCACACAATGTACTGAGCAGAAGTCAAATCAGATTTTTACCAAATCACCGTACATCTGATCACATCTATACATGAAATACTCTGATTGAAAAACACGTTAACCAAGATAAAGGTAAAATATATGCATGCTTTATTGACTTTAAAAAAAGCTTTTGACTCAATTTGGCGCCAAGGACTATTCTACAAACTTATTGAAAGTGGAATAGGAGGTAAAACCTATGACCTTATCAAATCAATGTACACTGAAAGTAAATGTGGCGTAAAAATCAACACCAAACGTACAAGGTATCTTTCCCAGGAGCTTGGAGTGAGACAGGGCTGCTGCTTAAGCCCAACATTATTTAACATTTACATCAATGAACTGGCGCTCAGTCTGGAGCGATCTGCAGCCCCTGGCCTCACTCTACAGACTCACAGATCAGATGCCTGCTGTATGCAGATGATCTGGTTCTGCTGTCTCCCACTCAACATGGTTTACAGCAGAACCTGGACCTGCTGGAGCAATACTGCCAGACCTGGGCCCTGACAGTCAACCTGAAGAAAACAAACACTATGATCTTTCAGAAGAGATCCAGATCCCAGGGAACACATCACACATTTACATTAGGCACTAACCAGATAACACACACATCACACTACAACTACCTGGGTTTGAAAATCACATCCACTGGAAACTTTAATCATGCTGTGAATGAACTGAGAGATAAAGCACGCAGGGCCTTCTATGCCATAAAACGGCAATGTCCTATAGAAATCCCTATTAGAATTTGGCTGAGAATACTAGAATCAGTAATTGAGCCCATTGCACTCTATGGCAGTGAGGTGTGGGGTCCACTGACAAATCCAAGTCAAGATCTCACCAAATGGGAAAAACACCCAATTGAGACCCTGCATGCAGAACTCTGTAAAAATATATTACACGTGCAACGGCACACAACAAATAATGCATGCAGGGCAGAATTAGGCAAATATCCCCTAATCATAAAGATACAACAAAGGGCAAATTAAATTCTGGGAAACATCTGAAACTCAGTGATCCCCAATCATACCATTATAAAGCCCTGCAATACCAAGATATGAGCAAAGAAAGCAAGCCCTTCCTCCAGCTGATCCAGAGCTTCAGTCCTGATGCTTCACTAACATCTACTGATGCTCTGAATCACAACATCAGAACCAATCAGATCACTGCACAAATCAAACAGAGGTACATCACTCATTGGCCAAACCCAAACTCAATAACAGAGTAAAATGCAATGCTATCTGTCCCTAAAGAGAGAGTACAGTATGGCAGAGTATCTGTTCACAGTGTCAGATAAGAAACTGAGAAGCAGATACAGACTCAGCGGACACAAGCTGATGATAGAGACGGGCAGACACAGACAAACATGGCTGCCCCCGGAGCAGAGATTGTGTTCACACTGTGATCTGAATCAGATGGAAACAGAACTGCACTTCCTAACAGAGTGCTCCAAATACACAGATATACGGACAGTGTTCTATGACAAAATACAGCAGATCCATCCCACATTTAAAACTCTTCCAGACCAGGAGAAACTAGCGTATCTGCTCGGAGAACACAAGACTTGCTGTGTGTTTGCTGCTCAATATGTGTCTCTCTGTCACCATAGAAGAGAAGACACTCAATCTGCCATGAGCTGATGTTTCCAGCACACGTAGTTATATTATGCCATATTACTCTATTATATTATTTCAATGTATATTTTGCCTCTGTAAATCTTATACTTTATCTTATTTAATGTAAACACATACTTACACTAGTCATTCATTTTGCACTACATGCTTAATACTTTTTAAATATTTGTATTATTCCTATGACTATTATTATTTTTCTTTCTGTCAATTCAAATGTGCACTATTTGTTAGCAGCCCAGCTGCAATTGCTTTGGCAATACAAGCCAAATAGTGTATAGTTTTTTGTCATGCCAATAAAGCACACTTAAATAGAAATTGAATTGAATTGAGAGAGAGAGAGAGAGATGTGGGTGCGCACGCTAGGGGTTGCACAGACTAGTCGACTTCAGTGCTCTAGTCGACTAGTCGCTGATCCTATAGAGGGCGCAATAGGATAATAAATCCACATTTACGCTCCGTTTCCAAACAGTGAAAATTACAAACTAATTCATACTCTGAATGCGCTCCACAAGACATGTGTGATTATATTACTGGATGCTGGAAATTGAACGGCAGAATGCTCGTTTTAAACAGCTTATTGTACAGGTAAGTTAATCACGTTCTAATCTAGTGCGCTGCTGCACTGTAACGCACACACATAGGCTACAGTAGTGCATACAATACATCATGCACAGATCGCGCGCACAGAATCATTTAGCGCAAAAATGTATTGTCAACACTGTTCTGTGATTTCTCTGTAAAATAGCTTAGAAACTGAAAAGTTCAAGCATATATTTCTTAGTAACTAAATCCCACAGCTTCAGTACTTGTAGAGAGACGCTGCCAGGTAGAATTAATTCACACACGCAACTGCTCTCATTATTGCATTCGTTCATATGAATGCAATCTTTACTGTACTACTTATCTGTATCTGATTTAGAACGAGCAGGAATCTGTGAGAAATATGATGACCCAAAGATAAAAATAAGCTGTTATAGGTGCAATAGTCATGTGGGCAGCGCTGTGTCATATTTCATAGCTGTGCACAAGGCGTTTGTCACAGCTCCAGAATTATTTGTTCATTGATGACGTCATCAGCGACTAGTCGACTTCGACTTGACTTTCATCACATAAAAGTCGACTTTAAAAATCAGAAGTCATTCAGAAACTGAGCAGACGCGGAGAGAGAGAGAGAGAGAGGTGTGTGTGCGTGTGTGCTGGGAAAGCAAGCGCTCGCGCGGCAGTACCGGCGATTCTCGGAGACTAAATAAGGTTTGGGCGCTTTTTTGAAGGGAAAAAAGTCGCTAGTGGGGTCTGCACTATTGCTAAGTTGGCAAGACTGTGCATCTCCAATTCTCCAACTACAGGTTGGGCCACAGGTCAAGCAGAAAATACGCGCCGCGTTAATCACGCGTTAATAAAATGAACGTTAGTGCCGTATATATATATATATATATTCACACACACCCCCCACCTTAAAGGCGCCATAGAATGCATTGATACATACAGTATTTTAAATTGTTCTCTGATATCTACATAAGAAGTTATGTGGCTTAGGTAAGGGCAAAAAATCTCCAGAAACGATTTACAACCCTAGAATTTCTCCCTAGAATGAAACGGTCTGTTATTGGCTTATTTGGCAGGGTCACGAATAATAATGAGCTCTGCTCTGATTGGCTGTTTCACAATGCCAATGAAACGGTCATTCTCTCGCATGTACTTGCTTATATTATGGCAGTCACACAATTCACAGTACTTACCACACATTTCACAAGATCAGATTGGCTTGTCAGTGGTGCTCAGGATCTGTAAATCATTCGCCATCATCCTCATCTCTCCTTACTCTGTTTATGTGGTAAGGAGCTAACCATATCTCTTTAGTGGCTCGCGTTATTTTATTAGAACGCGTTATTTGCTTTCCATGCCTTTCTGAATAAAGACACCAACCCATCCCTGCACTTCACATGCCCTGCACAGCCTGGAACATTACATTTATTTCCATGATCTGCCATTTTCGCTGTTGTCCGCACTTGTTTATTTACAACACCTGCAGAACTTCTGATGGTTCGGCTGCCGCTTGCCTATGGAATGATGGGGCGTAGTGATCCCGACTGTTGCGTCACAGTCGGTGTTATGTTCTGATTCACCTGTTTTTCAGTGGTCTTTTTTAATCACGAGATTTACATAATGAGGAAAGTATGGTGTCTGAGGCTTACTGTATGTCATTTCCATGTACAGAACTGTTATTATTTAACTATGCCAAGGTAAAGACAGTTTTTCATTCTATGGCACCTTTAATGTAAGATTTTGATTGCACAACTTTTAGATTTAGTGGTATCCTCATTTCCATGCTTCGATAATTGTCACTTACACGATATGCACTTTCCTGTGCAGCATTTTCATCTGCCAATAACCTAAATGTGAAAGTAATATACTTGAAGAGCATTTGGGAGGAAAGATTGTGAGATACACATCTATGAATATTATGATTAATGGCCACAAGATGGAGACTCAACCTTCACTTAGTATCTGCCAATTAGTCACCCCCTCACTGACTTGAGGAGCTGAGGCCTGTAGATCTACAGCCTGAGATCACTGCCACTGTGTTCCAGGGCCGTGCAGAGACCTTTGGAGGGGCAGGTGCTCAAAGTATAAAAGGGGCACATGGAACACAGCTTTTAATAGGGCTGTGCTCCTTGCTGATATGTGTATCGAAATGGATGCTTCTGTATTGATACAGCAACAAATGCCATGACACAGGTTTGAAAAAGAAACACAGAACAGAAAAGACAATTTTTTGCACCTCTTAATTACTCTGGAATTATATTATTATTATTGTTGTTGTTGTTATTGAGTTTACAAGGTATGGTGGTTTGGCTGTTGTAAACACTACTGTTGTTGTTAAAGAAAAAATATTCCTGTCTTATTTAAAATAGAATTATATTCTAATCCTGTTCTGAATTTATACATTTTTTGAACGATAATGATCATAAAAACAGGAATGATAAGTATAATTCGGAGGACGAGAAAATCAGTATAAGCCTGTTTTACCAGTGTTGTGATAATTATTTTTAAGGCACTCTACGTTTTTAAATAAAAACTGTAATAATAATAGATCAAAGTATGAATAGTTTTTAGTCAGATAACATAAAAAATACAAGACACCTCGACGCGCTTTAAACTTTTCCCAATTAAACAGAAAGAACGAAAGAGAACAAGCACCTTTGTTTTTATTGCTGTGTGTAGAACTACATTAGCTGCATTTTTTATATTTAATATTAATTTTAATAAAATGTAAATTCGTTCCCCCGCACTTTATTCAAGCTCCAGCAGGTGTTTTCACATAGAGGTTTGTAGATTTAAATCTAGATTTAAATTAAAAGAGATGTGACCTGATGTTGTATTCGTATTCCAAAATGAGGAGATATGAATATCAGGAGAGCTGAACACTCTCGTGCAGTGCATGTTTCATTCATACTCGAAGCCAGAGGACGCTCTCGCGCAGAATCTTATGATGTGCAGGAAATCTCTAATATGGACAAATGCACACGGCTATCCTGTAGCTGAGCTGAATAAAAAGCTGATGAAACATGAAGACGATAAACACACGATTGCGAAAATATATGGTTTGAGTGTGTTTTTCAAGTTATCTCCAGTTAATAAATAAATAAACTATATGAAAAATGCAGTACTGATTGACATACATTTTAATATAGAAACTATTAAATAGATTCCCTGAATTATTCTGTGATAAAAATGGGAAAAGGGTTTTCGTAGTAGTCTTTATTAACCAATCATAAAATTGTCATTAGGAAACATCATGAACAAAAATATTGTAGCCCCTTGCTGCAGCTAACCTTGCTTCCACAGGCCACACACAGCAATATAAACAACAGCTGTGCATGATCTCTTCACGCCGTTAATAATAATTAAACACGTAATAATAATTCAATAATATAAGTTACCCAGCACACCGCTCCGCTGAGAACTCCACTTACCGGCAGCCGCGGCCGTTATTGAAGGCATCCTAAAGGTGTCTGAACGTGCGGGATTGTCTCGGATGAGATCGTCAGGTGAAAGGTCATCATGTGGACAACTTTATTTACGGCTAAATTATTATTAATTAATTTGACTAATAGTTAGATTGGGCAGGCCTTCATAAAAGGGCATTTAATTACATACAAAAAAAAAAAAATGCCTTGACAAAAGGGCACTTTGGCCATCAAGGGGAAAAGGGGCAGGTGCTCAAGCACCCATCGCACCCCCCTCTGCACGTGCCTGCTGAGTTCACAGGACTTCTCTGTTTGTTTGAGGAATCATGTTTCTGTTCGATTTACTTTTTATGATGAAATTTAGCACAGCATTTAATTGTAGTAAATAAATGTTAAAAATGTATGTTTTAACTGAATTCATCATGCCTTGTTCAGGTATAAATGCTATGCCTATTTATAAATGCTACATAAATCACAGTCCAGGTCTCACTGAAGGGTGATTCATGTACAAATTTGTATCTATTTGCCTTGTTCTTTAGATTTATATTTGTACTGCCCAATAATTATTCCATTTTCTAAAATGTCTCGCTCAATATCCGAGCACAGCATGACCCCTAAATGCTTTCCCAGCCATTATTAGACTGCTGACAGATGAGTTTCTATTTCTTTTCTGAGGCAAGGGGTGAGAAACCGAATTGTCCGCATCTTGGAAACGGCACTCTGTCACACACACTGTTAAGTGTGTTTCAGTGGATAGGATTGCTCGTGGCAGGAGTCCCTCGAGGGCTCGTTTTGATGTGCTCTGATGGTTTCCCATAGCAACCGACTGGCCAGTGAACAGCTAGTGTGTGAGTGTGTGTGAGAGTTGAGGAAACGTGTTCTGTTCACACTTAAACTCTGACACACGATGCTGCACGATTCTCACAGGTGCTTTTTTGTTTTGCACGGCAGATGTGTGAAGAGGCATTAATAAATGCATCTCACTCTGGGCTCCTTTTTTCACGTCAAAGTGAGCCGTTGTGTCTCTGCATCTCGGTTTATTGCTTTCAAACAAAGACGGCTGAAATGATCAAACATGCAAAGAAACATCAAAGCGTCTCCTGCATAATTAAATTGGTTGTTTTTACATTTGTTTGCTTTAGAATGTTTCATACTTTATTCATAACCAAGAAGTAAAACAATTGTCTCTTCAAATGTTGTCAGTTCAGTGCATCAAGCCTTTTTATTGGTGAATTCAGTCATGGCTATCTGCGCCACAAGCAGAACGGAACAGAATTGTATACAATAAGAGTGGAATTGGAAAAATAGTTTTTGCTCTCGTTCCAACCATTCAATATCGGTTCAACCAGAAGGCATTATGTATAGCTAAGAAAGCAATTAGGCAGTTTTGTGAGTGATTGCACTCAATGTTCAACTTATGTGTGAACACACTACAGCAGTCACTTCTGAACCATCTGGCTGCCCTAGTGAAAAACAAAAATGTTAAAGTGTATTTGAAATACATGTATTTCATGCTAAGTATACTACAAATACATTTACATACAGGTGCATCTCAATAAATTAGAATGTCGTGGAAAAGTTAATTTATTTCAGTAATTCAACTCAAATTGTAAAACTTGTGTATTAAATAAATTCAATGCACACAGACTGAAGTAGTTTAAGTCTTTGGTTCTTTTAATTGTGATGATTTTGGCTCACATTTAACAAAAACCCACAAAATCTCAATAAATTAGAATACTTCATAAGACCAATAAAAAAACATTTTTAGTGAATTGTTGGCCTTCTGGAAAGTATGTTCATTTACTGTATATGTACTCAATACTTGGTAGGGGCTCCTTTTGCTTTAATTACTGCCTCAATTCGGCGTGGCATGGAGGTGATCAGTTTGTGGCACTGCTGAGGTGGTATGGAAGCCCAGGTTTCTTTGACAGTGGCCTTCAGCTCATCTGCATTTTTTGGTCTATTGTTTCTCATTTTCCTCTTGACAATACCCCATAGATTCTCTATGGGGTTCAGGTCTGGTGAGTTTGCTGGCCAGTCAAGCACACCAACACCATGGTCATTTAACCAACTTTTGGTGCTTTTGGCAGTGTGGGCAGGTGCCAAATCCTGCTGGAAAATGAAATCAGCATCTTTAAAAAGCTGGTCAGCAGAAGGAAGCATGAAGTGCTCCAACAATTTCTTGGTAAACGGGTGCAGTGATGTTGGTTTTCAAAAAACACAATGGACCAACACCAGCAGATGACATTGCAGATTGAACTCGTCACCTAGACAGCCATCGGGAAAAGACCACTGGAACCAGTGGAGCCCTTACAATCTGACTTTGCTGCAGTTGGAACAAACTACTGGTTCGTCTGGCCAGAGGGGAACTGGCCCCCCGACTGAGCCTGGTTTCTCCCAAGGTTTTTTTCTCCGTTCTGTCACCGATGGAGTTTTGGTTCCTTGCCGTTGTCGCCTCTGGCTTGCTTAGTTGGGGACACTTCATTTCACCGACTTGATTGCACAGATACTATTTAAACTGAACTGAGCTGGACAATGACATCACTGAATTCAATAATGAAATGCCTTTAACTGAAAAATGGGCGTTTAATCTTATCATTTTACATTAGTGATACACTATTTTCCTATTTTGATATTGTGCAGTTGCTTTGACACAATTTGTATTTTTAAAAGCGCTATATAAATAAAGGTGACTTGACTTGCACCCCAAATCATCACAGACTGTGGAAACTTAACACTGGACTTCAAGCAACTTGGGCTATGAGCTTCTCCACCCTTCCTCCAGACTCTAGGACCTTGGTTTCCAAATGAAATACAAAACTTGCTCTCATCTGAAAAGAGGACTTTGGACCACTGGGCAACAGTCCAGTTCTTCTTCTCCTTAGCCCAGGTAAGACGCCTCTGACGACAACTGTAGCCAAATTCCTTGACACGTCTGTGTGTGGTGGCTCTTGATGCCTTGACCCCAGCCTCAGTCCATTCCTTGTGAAGTTCACCCAAATTCTTGAATCGATTTTGCTTGACAATCCTCATAAGGCTGCGGTTCTCTCGGTTGGTTGTGCATCTTTTTCTTCCACACTTTTTCCTTCCACTCAACTTTCTGTTAACATGCTTGGATACAGCACTCTGTGAACAGCCAGCTTCTTTGGCAATGAATGTTTGTGGCTTACCCTCCTTGTGAAGGGTGTCAATGATTGTCTTCTGGACAACTGTCAGATCAGCAGTCTTCCCCATGATTGTGTAGCCTAGTGAACCAAACTGAGAGACCATTTTGAAGGCTCAGGAAACCTTTGCAGGTGTTTTGAGTTGATTAGCTGATTGGCATGTCACCATATTCTAATTAGTTGAGATAGTGAATTGGTGGGTTTTTGTTAAATGTGAGCCAAAATCATCACAATTAAAATAACCAAAGACTTAAACTACTTCAGTCTGTGTGCATTAAATTTATTTAATACACGAGTTTCACAATTTTAGTTGAATTACTGAAATAAATGAACTTTTCCACGACATTCTAATTTATTGAGATGCACCTGTATTTACGTACTTAATAAAAAATACCCTGCAATTTTGCTTTTGTAAGTGTATACTACGCTGGTATAAAAAGTTTGCTAAATCGGAACAACAAATTTTGTGCTTAATGCACTTTAATTGTGCGGAAGTAGTGGTGAGGTCCAACTAAAGATATACTGATGCTAAAGTGGAACTTTTGCAAGTATACTTCAGGTGCATTTTAAATATCTTGCATTTAAAGACCTTTATTTTTCAAAAACCATACAATCCTCATCAATAGTGACATTAAAACATAAAATGTGCATTGTGCACAAGCAGTACTCTAAAGTTTAATTATAATTTTTATATCAGCAAGTTTTGAGTGATATCATATGTCAGTAAATATGTTAATATATTTTAAGTATACTTAACATGAAAGAAAACTGTTTTAAATATAATGAATTTTTACTAGGGTGTTAACAAGAAACATGGATGCTAACAGATTGTCCTGTTTAGCTATTTGTGAGCGAAGTAATATTAGCAACCTGAGGCGTCTTCATCATCTGGAAAGTTTTTCTTTTCATTTAGCTTCTCTTTTTAAACTGCATGCTCTCTTTGGACAATAATGGATATAGCCCACAGGGCTGGTAGAGAGCGACAGGAGGATGTCAAAATTTGCGAATAAGTCAAGACACCTACCTCAGTCTATGTAATTTGCCAGCACTGCTCAAGGTGAAGGAAGACCCACATTGACGAGCTGTCAGTGTCCAAAAGAGATAGAAGCATTGCTGCATTAACAACTAGTTGCTCAGTTTGGTTCTGTACACAGTATTCCGGTTTCATATTCATTTGGTTTAGTCCCTGTTGAAAAAAAACAGCATATGCTGGTTAGGTATGGCAGCTGGTTTAAACTGGTCCTGAGCTGGTCCTAAACAACTAGCTCCTGCTCAGAACCCATAACCAGCTCAGAACCAACTAAGGACCAGCTCAAACCAGCTACCATGCTTCAAAAGATACCTAACAAGCATATGCTGTTTTTTTCAACCTGTATTTTTCGAGTAAATTCGGTTGTAGAATGCAGTTGTTCCTCTCATAAATAACCAAATTTATAGTGCACAGAACAAGATGAAGCAGTCAAGTGACTCTGGATTAAGCTCCAGTGTGAACATAACGTTTACAGACACCTAAAAGCAATAGAGATTGCACTTTTGCTTGCACCAAACAGAATGTGACTTTCTTTGTATTACTGTAATGTGGTGAAGTCTAGCCTGCCCAGGCTTCACTGTAATTGTCTCTGGGTGTATCCGGCTTTGCATGTGTGGGATTCCTGCTCCTGGAATGTGCAATCACAGTAAGCTTTCAGCTCTTTGATATCAGATCAGCATGACAGAATCAGATGATAGAGCTCTACAATTACAGCTGCACCTTTGAAAACACATTTGGCATTCGGCAGAGCACATGCTGCATACATTGACGCCCCAGATACTGTCGACTAACTCGTTACTATCAGATCATATACATCAAGGCTTCATCTATATGGCCGACGACCTCTTCAGTCAATTATTCTCTTGTTAGCGAGGCTTAAACCTGATGGGGAGTGGCTTAATTATAACACCCTCTACACTGTGCACAATTACTGGCTGTAGCATCCTTTGTTTAGTATGTAGAATGAAGAGCCTGTCATACTCCCAAAGGCAGATTGCCATCTACACCATGTTAATAGGAATTAGACATGGCATTTTCTGTTACCTAAAGTACCATCAGGGAATCTGCCCTCGCTTTGTCACCTCAGCAGGGTTTCGTATTGAAGCTCACATTGCTGGACAAGCGAGTGCTTTGTAATCTTAGAAAAGGCGGCGGGTTTAAGGCATTTGGCTGCAGCTATTTTAATCTGAAGGCTGGAGCATTAAGTCAGACGCACGATAGAGCAGTAGAAGCCCCCCCCCCACCCCCCGAGGGCTAGCCGGTTACACGAGTAAAGCTCAGGAGGAGGAAGCGAGAATGTGTGCATGCAAATCAGCACGAATCCCTCTTTTAGCGAGATGGTTCTTCTCTTTCATGCCAAACTGAATCAAAAGTGCCGTACAGTTGTGTCGTAGGGCTTCACTAACGCCACTTCTTTCTTTCTATCTCTATCTCATACCATTCACCCTACACTCCCATAATGGGCGAATATCTCCATGACGACCCCATCCTCTGTCTCTCCATCTCCGGTCTCTTTCTCTCTCTCTCTTTGTAGTGTGCGTTATGAAGATGAAAAGTGCCTAATCCCCTTGTGGAACTCAGTCTAACAGACACACATACAGAATCCCTGCTTTTGGGAAGACGTCACACACAAGCGCGTCACTCTCTCCGAGTGAGCACGGCTTTACAGCGGGAAGCAGCGAATGGAGAGGGAAGAAGAGAGAGAGGGAGGGTGGCAATAAACGCTTATTGTTCTTGAGGAGCCTGAATTGGAGGTGTGGCATCTGCCGGGCGTTGTCGTGGAGACAGAGAGCTGGCTGTTCCCTCTTCCTCTTAGCTGATCGCTCAGATGCTGATCACATGAACGCTGATCCTTATGGCACCTAGAACAGCAGCCACAGGTAACCAGCAGCACGCGTTGAGCACATAAGCCTACCTACGCCGTGAAGTGTGCTTGTGATAGGGTTGAAACTATTTAAACTATAGTGCATGGAGGTCTAGGTAAAGGTAAAAGAAAGTGCGCGTTGGTTTGTGACGCTCCGCATGTGGCAGGTAGAAACGGATCAGAGGTGTGTGTGTGTGCATTGTGACTCATAAAGGGGAAAGTGGTGGTGTATTCTGCCAGGGGTTTAAGCACAGCAATTTCCACAGCCTGCGCTTTAGTGGAGAGGTGGGAAAAAGAGAGAGGCACAGGAGAGAGGGAGACATCACTGCGATATTTCATCAGCGCGGTGCACGGAAGTGTGTCACTAGTTCACTTTGTCTGTGACGGACGGTCAGGTGTCGTTAATGCGCTCGGTCTTAGCGGTGCTCCTTCGGCAGACGGCAACCACTGTGATTCTCCCTTCAACGCCTCCGACCACACGCACTGATAGACCAGAAGAGCTCCGGACAGTGATGGATGCTGTTCATAGGTAAAAGCAAAAAGTGTGGATTTCAGGGGGTGGAGAAGGACAGGTTTGGGGCTGTCAGACACAATAAAGAAGACCTGCCTTCAGGAGAGCTTTTGACTGGCTGACTGACTGCATAAGTAAGTAACTTACAGGATGAATGTGTCGGTGTGATTCACCCATTTGCATTTTCATCTGATCAAAGTGTGTCGTCACATGTGGTGAGAGAACAATTATTTGGTTTAAATCACATTAAGACAAAATATAAACTCAGCAGATCTCCGGGATATGCAATTCCATTTTCACATCCATTAGGAGCTGAAGGAAGAGGGGAAAAAAGAGAGATTGAGAAAATGGACCTGGCAAGTTGATACGAGGCTATTTAGAGGTGTATAGCGAGATAAGCTCCTGTATTGTAGGAGTGATGTAGGGAACATTGGGTAATCTGTTCTCTTTTTAAAAAAACATAACTTTTTGAGCTTGCTGTGAATTAGTACATCCATGACTGAGAGAAGTGTGTAGGCTGTAACCGAAGAGTACATACTGTTTTTGAAAGTGTGAATTGGTGTTGTCTTGAGGAAAAGTTTGTAACAGCTTTAACCAAAAGACTCGAGATTCATAATCCATATCAGGAAGGCAAGCATAACTAACCCTAAGATCATGTTGCTGTCTACACCCTAACACCTTCTGATGCATTATATTATCCTTTATGTCTGACCTAATTAAATCACAGCATCATGTGTCGCATCACCCCCCAGAGAAACGGCAATTCTTTACCTTCAGAAAAAAATGTGTTCTACCTCTTTAAACATCTTAGCTCCTAATTAGGCTCTGGGGGAAATGTTCTTTAATGTGGTATATTACATGGAAATTACCATGTAATTATAATGTAACAAACGTAGCACAAATTTCACAGTGTTTAATAGGTTTAATCTCTTCTTTATTCTCCTTGTAAGCTACACCAACAGGTCTGTATTTACGTTATGTGCATACTGCTGTTATTTTGCTGACACCTTGTACTAACTGGACCATGAAATAAAGTGTTTTGTTTTTAAGCAAAGCAAAACGGTTTACATAGATTAGTGCTGCCATATTTCAGGAAAGCCTCTAGACTGCTTTTACAGAAATTCACAAATGCTGCAAGAACTGAATGGAATTTTAAATGATTTCTCAGTTAATTAAATCAACTTGTTTTAAATGTATATGTAAACACTGAAGACATGCTTCTGCTTTAAATGCTTTCATGAGGCATGCAGAAATGCATTTACATTAACATAAATATATTTTTCTTGTATACTTTTTGCACACCGCGTCTTACACTGCCAGTGACTTATTAGAATGTGCATAATGTATTGTTAAAATTACTCTTCAGCAGAACGCAAAATATATGAATCAAGAATAAAGCCGGAGTGGCAATTTAGAAAGTGGCACTGAAAATATAGTGCTGTCTGAAGAAACGGTTATCTGATCCAGATTTAGTTAGTAGATGTGGTTAATAATGAGTGTATTTATTTTCCTTGCACTTTCTTATTTATTTATTTAGTTTACAGTTAATTGGATGTATAATATTTACACTGCTTAATAGGAGGTTTGGTCTGTAGTTGGTTTACTGTTTTGCTTTAATTGCCTGTTTCACCATTTATCTTAATCTCTTAATGATTCGTCAATCACTTCGATTTTTCGATTATAAGCAGTTCACTTCCCCATAATCTTGGCTCAGGCTCAGACAGGACATGACTGTGTTTGTTGGGTGACAACATGGTTGCAAACAAGTAAATAGCCATCTAGCAACAAACAGCCAACTAAGAGTAAAGACGTTTCTAGATGCAGAATGGTGCACCTCTCACTGTAGAGAAACGCAGCTTAGTCACAGCAAACTGGCACAGATGTACTAAGATATTGAAGCAAATGAGAACTAGTGGCAAGTAATGTAAACCCTACTTCCCCTGGGGATTGTTAAATCACAAGTATGTTTCTCCAGAGTCAAGCCTAATAAGTCTGACAGTTTAGCTGGGTTCATTAAGGAACTTTGAGGGAAGCCAACAGGGTTACAATTAGACACACAAGTGTTAACAATTTGTAGTATATACCAGGGGAATATGGGGAGGATATGCAGGAGATGTCTATCAGAGCAGTATTTTTACAGAATTTTTACCTGCAGTTCTTTGTTTGTTAGTTTTTTTAAGTTAAGAAAAATCTATGTTCTCTCTTACTCCAAGATCAGTCTAGTACAAGCATAATACAGTTGCATGTCAGCAAGAATTCTCCATTAAGAATTTATATTTAACACTGTTAATAGACAATTAGCAGTCAGAATGAAATGGAATTTGTTAAATATTATTGGAAAACAATTCTTAAAAATACAAAACATTAAATGAAAATTCATGATTTTGAAAATGAAAATTAGCATACAGTATAAAAAATTCAGCAAATATCAAAGATTTTTTTTCCACAAATATGGAAATAAAATGTAAGAGTGGTTAATACGTAACTTCCTCAACACCTTTTAGTCTATTGAACAATCATTTCATTATACTGATCAACATGCAACATATCAGTACAATATTGGTTTGCCAATATATATATACACTCACCGGCCACTTTATTAGGTGTTGAACACCTGTTCAATTGCTTGGTAACACAAATTGCTAATCAGCCAATCACATGGCAGCAACTCAATGCATTTAGGCATCTAGATGTGGTGAAGACGACTTGCTGAAGTTCAAACCGAGCATCAGAATGGGGAAGAAAGGGGATTTAAGTGACTTTGAAAGTAGAATGGTTGTTGGTGCCAGATGGTCTGAGTATTTCAAAAACTGGATCTACTGGGAGTATTTCAAAAACTGCACAACCACAACCATCTCTAGGGTTTACAGAGAATGGTCTGAAAAAGAGAAAATATCCAGCGAGCGGCAGTTGTGTGGACGAAAATGCCTTGTTGATGTCAGAGGTCAGAGAAGAATGGGCAGACTGGTTAGAGATGATAAAAAGGCAACAGTAACTCAAATAACCACTCGTTACAATAAATGTAGCCAGAATACCATCTCTGAACACACAACACGTCGAACCCTGAAGCAGATGGGCTACAGCAGCAGAAGACCACACCGGGTGCCGCTCCTGTCAGCTAAGAACAGGAAACGTAGGCTACAATTTGCACAGGCTCACCAAATTGGACAATATCGAGTCTCGATTTCTGCTGCAACATTCAGATGGTAGGGTCAGAATTTGGCGTAAAGAACATGAAAGCATGGATCCATCCTGCCTTGTCTCAATGGTTCAGGCTGGTGGTGGTGGTGTAATGGTGTGAGGGATATTTTTTTGGCACACTTAGTACCAATTGAGCATCGTTTAAACACCACAGCCTACCTGAGTATTGTTGCTAACATGTCCATCCCTTTATGACTACAGTGTACCATCTTCTGATGACTACTTCCAGCAGGATAATGCACCATGTAACAAAGCTCAAATCATCTCAGACTGGTTTCTTGAACATGACAATGAGTTCACTTTACTCAAATGGCCTCCACAGTCACCAGATCTCAATCCAATAGAGCACCTTTGGGATGTGGTGGAACGGGAGATTTGCATCATGGATGTGCAGCCGACAAATCTTCAGCAAATGCGTGATGCTATCATGTCAATATGGACCAAAATATCTGAGGAATGTTTCCAACACCTTGTTGAATCTATGCCACGAAGAATTAAGGCAGTTCTGATGGCAAAAGGGGGTCCAACCCTGTTACTAACAAGGTGTACCTCATAAAGTGGCCGGTGAGTGTATATACAGTATATAGTATGCTATCATATAAATGCTATGTTCCCCGAATTCCCTTAGGCACTAAGGGAACAGTTACAGAATGCTTTGAGTGGAAAGAGATTAGATATTAAGCTACAAGATTGATTTTGTGTTGGGCTAATTTGAGTTTCTTTTGTCAATATTATAGCATACGGGCAATAAGGGCCCACTGACCTAAAGATTAGCAACCTGTCTCACTGGAGATAATATCACTGTATATAGTGCTATGACAATAGTTTTATGAGAGCTCATAGAAGCCTCACAGAGCAGCTTACGTATAAATGCAAAGCCAAATAATTTTCACAATTAGACAGATTCGTTATACTGTCAGAAGTGTGAAATAAAGAAAAAAATGTCCTGCTCTGAATCCTGTCTGACTAAGCAAGTGTTTTTTTGCGTTTTAATTACGCTTCCTTTCAAAGTGCCGATTGCTCTGCTTCAACTCCACTGGCCCATATGGCCTCCAGGAGCTTCCTGAGCGTCCTCCAGGGAGACAGCACACTAGCAGGTTTTTTTTTTTTTACTAAATTTATTCCCTCCGTTAATGCTATGAGTCATCTTTGAATAACTGGTTTTGAATAACTCCTTTGTTCACTATTTCTAAAGGTTTTTTTTTTTTATTTTCATATTCAGGAGTGGCCAATTCCAGCGTATTTGTGCCTGAATGAACTGTAACAAGGTTTTCTGTGGTTCAATCTTACATCTGCTTGCAATTCACACCCTCGGTGCTACCAACTACTAGGGTAGTTCTTGCTGTAAATATATTTGTTTCTCTGACTGTTGTTGCTTAATGCAACGCTGCATGGGAGAATGAGGATATATATTTGTTAGCTTGTTTGGGAACAAACAGTACTCAAAGAGCTGAAGCCTGATAACTATCTCAGTAATCTGCATTATGTGCATGAATTAGCATATATCAGGCAACAAACTAAATATGCATGTGGATGGATGTGTCAGTCATGTCTGTATGTGAGATTTTGTGATCTTTTGGCAGTTCCGCCAAGTTGCTGTGAAACTTATGCAGCCATTGCCAAAGTAATTTCACTTAGTGTCTGACTTCACTTATTTTAAATGAAATTGCTTAGCCAGTGCTTTCCATTAAGTATGCTTCGGTTATTTAGAAAAATGACTTGGGTGAAGCAATGCTATTTAAGGGGAAGAGGTGTTTGTTTAATCTACTTATATGCGAATCAACTCATGCATTTTTTGGTGGCAGTGGTGGTTGCGTTAGCCTAGTGTGCCAAGATTTTATGCTAGAGCTGGTTTGGACTCATAATAGTAATGCACTCTATGGAATCAGAAACAGACTGCTTTTAAGAGCTCTGCTTCTACAGCAGCTGACATCATCCCGATTCAATTCCCTGGAAATGCCAAGCAAGGATAGATGTTCTGTCTCACCTCCAAGAAAAAAAGTGTCCTCTGTGTGATCACCACCAAAATCCTTATGAAGTAGATATTTTGTGGTTGCCATGACCCAAAGATCTTATCAACCCATGCCAATTAGTGGTATTTGCTTTTTAAAATCCACTTATATTCCTGAATTTGATTTGCATTTGAATTGAGGTTGCAAACAGCAACTAGAATTGCATAGACTTACAACACTGAATTTGGAAGTACTGAAGGAAATAGATTTAAAATGAGCTGAAATTCCAAATATATAACCCTGATTCAAAGACAAAACTTGGTTTGACAGCAAAAGTTGACAAATGTCCTGATATAGAAATCTGCACTTTATATTACCAATTTTTTTGGACCATTTAAACCAAACAAACAAAAACCTGACTTTCTCTGAAATTTCAGTAAATTTCACTTCAAGTAGGTGCAAATTCCAACTCAACTTCCTGTGGCGTGTGGCCAGATCAAATCAAATTCACAATTTTGCACAACCCTCTTATTAAAGTACCTCTTCTTACCTCTTCATATTCTTCTCACCATCTCCTTTCTGTTATTCCTTTGGATTGCTTTTTTCTATTCCATCTTCAACTGTTTTCTCTTCCCTTACATAACATGTGTTCCCTCTGAGGGCGTTTTGAGCTTCTCTCTTCAAAATTTACATTTAATTTTTATTTTCTGATAGTTTAGAGATTACAAACTGTTATAAAATATAACCTCAATATGTGTCTTTTTTAACAAAAAGGAAGGTTTGTCAAAACAAAACTTGGCTTGACAGCAGTTTAAACGTTTTTTTTTTAAATGTCCCCAATATAAATCTATACTTAATTAATATATTTTATTTATATTGTATTAAAATTTGCCAATTACCTTTTTTATTTATTTTTTAACCATGGTGGAAAAAAAGTAAATTCCACTTCTTAAAACTCCAGTTTAAATTCCAATTGAACTTCCTGTGGGGTGTGGTCAATTAAATTCAAATGTACAATTTTACACAACCCTGTTGCATGGGCCAGAATATTACTGCAAATTGTGTGACTTGTTGAGGAGAAGTGTGCTTTAAATCAACCAGATTTATGATTTTTATATATGGGTTACATATGGGTTTTGACTAGCAGTACGCAAACACCTAGCCACTACATATATTTTCTGCAAGAAATGTAAAGTCTAGCTCTTTGTTGTGTTTGAAAATACCCAATTAAGCATAATTATAAAGTGATTAGATCACCTTTTAGATTAGATGGAAAATAATTATAAAAGAAAATAAATGCGAAAGGAAATAACTCGGCAGCATCTAAGTAAAACATGCATACGCATTTATCATTAAGATCCTGTGTGTGGGAGGGTTTGTATGTTAATGTTTAAGGGTTAGTCTTGGTGGTGAATTTTGCCTGCAGGGTTAATTAGCATTGCAGAAGCGATGCCTGGAGGCAGTCGGCTTATCAAATCTTACCTTTTCTCCGTCTCTCGCATCCCTTTCTTTTTGGTGTGTGTGTAATTGTGTACACTGAGAATATTGTGTATGCAGAAGAGAAAGCAACAAGAAAGCATAAATGATGCTTCCACTACACAGTATGGTGGTGATGAGCACACGCAGACAAATGCCAAAGGGAGGAGGAAACCTGTTGGCCAAATAAACGTGACTGCACACACATTAATGTTATTACCCAGGCACGCAGGTGGAAAGATGAATCAGTATGCCTGATTTCTTGTCTCGTTGTTTTTCTCTTATGCATTACAACATGTTCCTCTTTCTAAATTACCTCTTCTTACCTCTCATATTATTCTCACCAAATCCTGCCTATTATCTCTTTGGATTCTTTTTTTTCCATTGTATCTTCAATTGTTTTCTCTTCCCTCACATAATATCTGTGTTCCCTCTGAGGGCGTTTTCAGCTTCTCTCTTCAATATTTACATTGTATTTTTAATAAAGTAATATTGTGAAATTTGTATTATTAAAATAACTCCTTTCTATTTTAATATATTTTACTTTATTAAATTTTTACAAATTGAAAAAAATCAGGTTCAATTTCGATATTTCACTCGTACTGCGTTGAAGACGCTTGTATGGGGAAAAACTCTTTTTTCCTCTTCAACTGAAGCCTTTTTATAATCACGCAGTGAAACTGCACGTCCATTGGTTCGTGCAGGACTAAAAAACGAACCAATGGCTCGGCGGCGGCGCGCGAGCCTATGGCTATGCTGCCCTCCATAGCCCGCCAAAATGGGAGGGGCGTCTGGCTATATAAATGGCCGCTTCGCCCGCCGCATCTCAGATTTCTTCTCTTCAGCGATGAAGATCCTTCTTCGCTGACTATTCGCTGACGCCGAGAGAAAAACTCTGCCTCTTGCGCCCTCCCGTTTTCTTCCTCCAAGGGATCTGTGAGAAAAAAACTACGGGCAGAGGATTTGAGCGGCCGGAGACAAGCGAGCTCATGTCGGCTCAATGCCCGCTTGCCTCGCCGTCACCGCAGAGGGAGAGAGCATTTGCCCGTCCTCTTCACTCAACATGATCAGCGTCCCTCCGCTGTGAGCGACATGATCTCGTTCGGTGCGAGTGATGGTGAAATAGATGACAGCGTTTTTCTGGCGGGTTCGGACGCGGAGGAGTTATCGGGCTCTGCGACTGACCCAACCCTCTTACTGTCGTCCTCTTCACGTAACGCCAGACTCAGAGTGGATGAGGAGCTCATCCACATCATGACAAAGGCTGTCAATGAGCTCGGGCTCGAATGGTCTCTGCTGAGGAGCCATCTCGCAGTAGGCTGGACGAGTGTTTTCTCAAGGGGCGCTATCAAGCCCCCCGCCAACGCTCGTCCCCCTTCTTCCCCGAAGTTCATACGAGCTTACGATATTGTGGCACGCCCCCCATCCGTCCTTCTGCTTCAGCTGCTCTCACATCTGTTGACGGCACTGAAGAAAAAGGATACGAGCACCTGCCTCCTCTGGATGAGCCTGTGGCCGCACATCTCTGCCCGCCCACAGCTATCGGATGGAAGGCGAGGGCGAGCCATCCGTCCCAGCCGTGCAGAGCCACATCTGCACTTGCTGGATGCGCCTACTCGGCGGCTGGACAAGTGGCTTCAGCGCTGCACTCTATGGCTGTGCTCCAGGCCTTCCAGGCCAAGATGCTCGCCAGTGAGGAAGCCGGTCTGGATGCAGCCTAGCTGAGGGACCTGAGGAGCGCGACAGACCTGGCTCTACGTGCCACCAAAGCCACCGACCAGGCCATCGGGCATTCGATGTCCAGCCTGATAGTAATAGAGCGCCACCTCTGGCTCACGATGATGGCGATGAAAGAGGCAGACAAAGTTCCCTTCCTCGACGCTACGGTTTCGTGAGGCAGCCTGTTTGGACCAGCTGTGGAGGGCTTTGCTGAACGCTTCACAGAGGCTCTGAAGTTGTCTCAAGCGATGCGACACTTCCTCCCTAAGCGCACCAGCTTTTCTGCTGCTTCCAGTCGCCCCAGGCCTGCGCCGAAGCCTGGGGCGTCTAACGACTCCAAGGTCGTCCTGAAACCAGGGCTTGGTTATGTACCTAAGGTGCTCTCCACTCCATTCAGAGCCCAGGTCAGAGCGCTTCCCCCCTCGACGGGTAGCCAGGAACTGTCCCTGCTCTGCCCCGTCAGGGCCCTGAGGGTATATATTGAGCGTTCTACCTCATACAGGAAATCAGAACAGCTTTTTGTCGGCTTCGGTAACCACGCCAAAGGCGGCCCTGTTACAAAGCAAGGCATTTCTAGGTGGTTAGTGGATGCTATTACCCTAGCATACTCCTCCTTGGGTTTGCAGTGCCCCATAGGAGTCAGAGCCCATTCCACCAGAGGCATCACCTCTTCCTGGGCAAATGGGGTGTCCATTTCGGAAATTTGTGAGGCGGCTGGCTGGGCCTCGCCATCCACATTTGTAAGGTTTTACAACCTGGATGTCCCTGCCTTGCAGGCCAGAGTTCTGCTTAAATAAGCTATCTTATGGGTTCACTTGACCAACATTGCTCAATCCCCTCTTTCACTTGGTCTATCCATACTATATGGATGCCAGGTATCATTTTACGGGACGACACCCAGGCCACGGTTGACCCTATGGCTCAGCCTGTGCTTGGTGTATTCTCTTGACTCCCCTGGGTCTTATTCCCACGTGAGTCTTGGTGTTCAGTCGTTCCACGTCATAGCACGGCGTGATTGTACTTGTTCCCATTCGAAAGGGAACGTACTCGGTTACTATCGTAGCCTCGGTTCCCTGAGATAGGGAATGAGTACTGCATTCCTGGCTGTGCTATGAGCTGCACTCCTCAGTCGCTTCTTTCGAAGAAGTCTGAGAAGCGGTGGCGAAGCGGCCATTTATATAGTCCAGACGCCCTCCCATTTTGGCGGGCCATGGTGTATTTTGGCCATTTTGGCTGCATAGCCATAGGCTCGCGCGCCGCCACAGCCATTGGTTCGTTTTTTAGTCCTGCACGAAACAATGCACGTGCAGTTTCACTGCGTGATTATAAAAAGGCTTCAGTTGAAGAGGAAAAAATTGTTTTTCCCATACAAGTGTCTTCGACGCAGTACTCATTCAATATCTCAGGGAACCGAGGTTACGATAGTAACTGAGTACGTTTTTTATTATGTTATCATGTTTTTATTTTTTTATCTGTTTTTACAAATTAACTCTTCATTTATTCCTGTGATTCCAAAGCTTATTTTTTTGCATCATTACTCCAGTCACATGATCCTTCAGAAATCATTCTAATATTCTGATTTGCTGATCAAACAAATGTATTATTATGTTGAAAACAGCAGAGTACATTTTTTCAGGTTTCTTTGATAAATAGAAAATTCAGAAAAACAGCATTTATCTGACCTAGAAATCTTTTGTAACATTATAAATGTCTTTATCATCACTTTTAAGCGATTTAAACTTTAAAGCATCCTTGTTAAATAAGTATATTAATTTCTACACTTTCTCCCCTGACTCCAATCATTTGAATGGTATAATAATTCAAAAGCGATTTCAATGATGCACATTAGAATGTTTGTGGGAGTGTAACACACGCGTTACAAAAGCAGGTGGTAAGAAAACAAAATATAAGCAGCTTTATTGAATATCGAACCAATTTTGGTATTGGCTGTTATGGGACTAGGGTGGGCCAAGCTCCTGATTGGGTGGGCCAGTTTATAATATGAATTAGTAAAAATTAGTAAAGCAAAATTTAGTGTAGAAACAGTTTTTAACTCGGAAAGTGCAGAAAGTAACAGCAAGTAACACACAACATTTGATATACATTTTTGAAGTAGAAAAACTGAAATAGTATTTTCTTGTAAAACATAATCAGTCTAAAATAATATTCAATTCAAGATTATTTGTATAGCGCTTTTCACGATACAATCGTTGCAAAGCAGCTTTACAGGAAATTAAGTTTCTACAATAGATTTATATATTGCAGAAACTTAATATATTTAACTTATGGCAAAATTTGGTTAATTCTGTATATTGTCTGAGGGGTTGGCATCATCTCTTCTCAGGTGTATGGTCATCTCGGATCAATAATATATAATACTTAATAATACATTTTATTTATGATTTTTACTATTTTAAAATATACATGTTATTTCTTGTTTACAGGCCTATGCCTATTATGTTGGAAATGCAAAATGTTTAATGTCTCTTCATATTCACCAAATAGGAATTAGGTGAATCATGTAATCCATATTTTCAATTATTACCATATTTGAGAAAAAAGTTAAGTAGTTTGCCTTGCTGAATATTACTGTCAGCCGTTTAATATTTATATGGAAAACAGTTGTTAAATATGAAATGTTTTGCTACTTCTCTTTCCATGTCAATGCTGGAAATTTCCGCTTTGTTTCTGTGAACAGTAAACCCTGCCTATTTTGATATGATTGGCCATCTCAATCATTTTGAAATTGTGGCAGACCAGTCTAAAATGTAACTTTTAAATCTTTTTTTCATCATAACAACAAACTGAGCGATGTGTAACAGAATGCAGCAGTGCAGTGCAAAAAGTTCCAATATGGGGGAGAGTTGTCCCCTTCAATGTCTATGGCGGTTACAGCCCTGTGTTGATTATAATTTTATATAGATTTTAAAAGTTACAAGGGGGAGGTAACATCTATGTTGATATATGTAGGCTAATCAACCAAGTAGACAGGGTTATTTATCTCAAAATGGCAAATATTGAGCTACAAATGAGCTTTGGGTGTTTGAATGTTTGTCTGCTTGTATTTTACGCTTCTTAATATCTAAGTTAAAAGTTCTGTCATTTGAAGAACAAATGCTGACGGCCTTGACAAATGCACCCTAAATTAAGGCATTAGCAGCTGAGCCCAGACACCCTACTGATTGTGTAATGAATGTCCGTTAAACATAAACACTGTCAGCGAGACAGCCACAGACGTACACAAACACGCACGCACACATAAACACGCTCATTTATACCAATAAGGATAGCTGACAGCATGCAAACATGCAGGAAATACCGTATTCCCCCATACTTCTTTCTCGTGGGGAAACGGTCATCTTAATAGCACAGAAACTCAAATGAGTGAAGCAACGCGCTCTGGCAAAATAATTTGGGTATTACTCAAAATATATTCAGTGGATTCTAACCTGAGCTCTAGGAATATGAAACATTCAGAGATAAGGGTTTGATTGACAGCTCGGTTGCCATGGGTGCAGAGCTACAAGGGGTTTCAATCTTGTGCAATGTGAGAGACGTGAAGAAGTGAATGTGTAATAACACAGAGATCAATAGCTGAAGTCAATAGAGCTCCACTCGGCTGGATCAGAGAATCGTAGAGATACTACAGCATGTCGTCTGAAAGCGACACGCTGGGAACACACAGCCCGTGGCACCTACATTTAGACACCTCTGTATGAAATAATCACCAAATGTAGTTCAAGCTCGCGCTGTAGCGCTGAATTAAACATGAGATCCAAAGACCCCAAAGGATCAAGGTCAGCACACATGCACTCTCTACCGTATGCAAGCTGATATATGTACATATGCATGATTCACAAACATTGCCAACAACTATCTTTTGCCTTTTCCCGTTCTGTCTCAAATAGCTCAGACACTCAGCCTATACGCACACGCACGTGGTGGGAGATGGGACACTGCACTCTCAATGGCTGTGGTGGTTTCACTCAATGAAAAATGGATGAGACTAAAATTAGATAAACTAAAATTAGACCAAGTTAATCTGCAGAATGTCCTCAAAGTAACAGAAACCGCAGGCTTCACAATCGCTGTCTGTGGAAAAGAGATGCTGATGTAGAGCAATGAGGAGACACGGCCGGATTGTTTTCCACAGCTCACCTGCAAAGTATGAGGAAATGCTCTGATCTTTACTTTGATACGCTAGAAGAGGACAGAAGGTTTTTTGATACACAACAAAAATCAGGGAGTGATCCTATAGTGTGATCTCTGTGCACCGCTATTGTTTGATGGAGTGTTAGCTAAGGTTAAATTGGAAGTTCTGGCATCTTTGATTTGAAACAAGAACAAATATTTTGTCAGTTTGTCAATACATTCCATTTCTTTTATGTTCCAGTTCAGTAAACACATTTCCATCTGCATTACACTGAGCTAGTGTACTTACAAAAACACATTGTAAGCAGGACTGTCACTGTATATTTTATTCATCCATCATTAGTTGTTAAATGATTCAACTTGAATCCAAACATAAAACTTATAACAATACAATAACTTAAATTTAAATCAATTTTCTTTAATCTATTTTTGATTTTCTTTAAACATTATAATTTATTTTGTAATTAATATTTTATTATGAATACATTTTTTTGTTAAATTATTATTTTTTACAATATTTTACTCTGTTTTGGTGAAGGGTTTGAACAGGTTGTTTTTAAGAGTCACCTTACACTCAGAAAAAAAGATGCAAAAGCTGTCACTGGGATGGTACCATTTTAAAAGGTAAACCTTTTACCTTATTTACCCCTAAAAGATGAATGGTACATAGACTATTAGTACCTATTTTTTCTGACAGTATAAGGATTTGGAATCACCAGCAGATTGTAGGCTTCCCCTACCTCCAAAATCCCCATTTATTCCCAATGTGAAAATGATGATCATTCAGCATATTTCTGAGTGGTAAAGCTCATCTGCCTTGTCTGTGTGTTGTAGAGAGAGCGACAGATTGCTTTTGTGAGATAAAGATTTGGTGAATGACCGAGGAGAATCTGCTCCCCGCTATGTGACAACATATCCTCTCAAATAATGGCTTATCTCAATTCCCAAAGAGGACTTTTTAATGATTAATTGATAAACTTTGCCTTAGAAATCCATCTTTAATCCAGACACCTTTAGCAAGAATTACATCAACGCTCATGTTCTCCCCTGCTGCTGATACTGTCATCAGATCGGCTGGGATAAATTGAATTATTAACTCATTAAAACTTAATAAACTTCTCCTGTCAGTGAGCTGCTCCCTATAACGAACCACGGGCTTAGCGCTGCCCCCTGATGTTCCACCCAGACGCGTTCTCTGTCTTCATTCTGACACTCATGCTGGCAGGCAAACATTTGACGTGTTGCGTCACGACAAACCTGATGGATTTGTGAATGAAACGGAGCACTGCTAAGGTTGAGAAATGCTTCTCTTGTACAAGCAAGGACATTTGCAGTCACACTCCTTGAAAAGCAGTGCAAATGAGGCATCAGATTTTGTATATGTATTGATATTAATTTGAAAGGAAAGCATAGCCTAGCTCTTACTAATCAGCGTTCGAATGAGGCAACCTGTGCTCGTCATACAGGGTTTGAGTCATTTAGGCCAGCGTGACGTGAAATAGATTTTGAAAGAATTTGCACCTCGAACTTTGTCTTGGTGATTTTAATGAGTTCCGGTTTTTAAATGCACTAGGTGCATTTTTAAATGTCATTTGCATTAGGTTTATACAAATAAGTAAGGAAAACTGTTGTAAAAATGCATGGTAGATTATTATTGACGAAATGAAGCCACATGTTTGAATTATCCATTAGAGGGAAACTAGGCACAAGGTTTATTCCGTGCATGCAGGTCAATCTGTTGCTATATCGGTTATGAGAGCGCTTCATGGTGGCCTGCCAGTTCATTGAAAATTGTCTGGCCCATTTTTTCAGCCCAAGATTATAACCATTTCTCTTTATGGTCATTTTAGAGCAATAATGGAAACAGATGCCTTTATGGTTCTATTCTATTAATAATTAATTGAGAATACGTGCATGTAATCTTTCCACAATTTATGCCCTTTGATAATTATGTTTTCAAAGCAGATACTACACTCATGTATCTTTCATAATAACGAGAAGCGCATCATCTTGTAGTATGCAACAGTGTGCTTCTTGTCTAAGGGAGTATTTTAAATATTAAAGAACAGCCTAGAAGTGAGAAACATAAAGAGATGTATATAATCAGAGCTGCTGGGATGTTGTAAAATGTAATTATCCATTCCAAAGCCGACTTCAAATTTTACGATGGAGAAATTCATTTTTAATTACAGGCCTAAATGGCGGTAGTTTAGATGCAGATTTAAATGATGCATTCTCATGCAAGATAGATACCTCAGAAAATGTAAAATCTCCCTTGCTGGTGATTCTTATCTGATAGGCTGTTTGATTTTTATATTGTCTGAAATAAGGGGTATATTTCAACCCATTTCATGTTGGTAGGAAAGTCAATCAATAGCTGATAATAATAAGATAAGGTAAATTGTCATTATATAAAAATACACAATAAAAAAACTCCCTTTTCCCTCTAATATTGATATTGTCTAATATTGATATTGTCTATTTCTGATTTTATATTGTATGCCTATTTTTTTGTCGTAGAGTTAATAGTGTACGCTTCCTCATCTTCCCTAATTACCTGGTGATTTCACATAGACATAAAAATTTAGACAGACATGGTCTTTGTATTTAATCTAAATGACACATTTGTGATCTGAGTCTAACAGACCTGTGGAATGCCTGCCTTTTGCTTTCCTCCATTATTGATTTCGATTGGCAAAGCAGGACTTGTGCCAAGGGAGCATGAGGTTTCCATGGTTATGGCATGTTTGGAGATGTCTTTCTGAAAGCAGGTTTTGTGTGTGTGTGTGTGTGTGTGTGAGAGAGACAGAGAAAGAGACGATCGATGCACCACAGGGTTCCTATCAGCTAGAATCAGCAGAGGTCTTGCACAGAGGAGGTGTTGGGAAATTGGGATGGAACAAAGGACATGACGTGCATGTATGTGCATTACAAGGGTCATTCTACAAAATACAGGCTTATTTGTGTCCCTCATGCTGTATGCATACTGCATGTACAGAAATAAATGGCAACTATTACTATCAAACATTTTTATAAACACACACACAAAATTTTTTTTGTTAGATTTTAATTTATGTATATTATAAAAGACTCTCTCACTAGGTCAATGGTTATGGAAAAGAGAAAAATCTGGATGTTAACTGAAATCATATTTAGTTTTGTAGCCTCAGTAGCTATTGTTTTTAGTGAAGAACAAAAAGTTCCTGGAAATTTCTGGAATCGCAAACTGAACTGTGCTCATTTTATTACATCAACATCCTGTTTCTGTCAATAAATAAATATATAAAAATAAATACATTTGAAAACAACCCTACACCACAGCCGATCATTTTAATTTAAAATGATCTTGTAGAATGACCGATTTTGTACAATGACCTATAGTCTCAGAATATACGTGTGTGGCTGTTTACATTACCTTGAGTCAATAACCATGCAGCCATCTCTCTCATCATATTTCTCTGTCTCTGTTTTCTCTCTGTAGATGGCCATGCTGTTCTCTCTGTTCTCTTGTGCTCTGGGGCTCTCCCTCCTGCCACTCCTCCTGTTTCAGTGCCCCGCCCACGCCTGCCCTGCCCGCTGTGAGTGCTCTGTGCCCACGCGTTCTGTGTCATGCCATCGCAGGCGGTTAGTGCAGGTGCCTGAAGGCATCCCTATAGAGACAAGGGCATTGGACCTCAGTAAAAACCGGCTGCGCATTGTGACGCCACAGAACTTCTCCTCGCTGCTGTTGCTGGAGGACCTGGACCTCAGCAACAACCTGTTGTCATCTGTGGAACCTGGCAGCTTCCGTGCTCAGCCGCGGCTACGCTCGCTCCGACTGCGCAGCAATCAGCTGACTCTGCTGCCACGTGGAGCACTGTCTGGCCTCAGCGAGCTCACTCTGCTGGATGTCAGTCAAAACCGTCTTGTTATTCTGCTGGACTACGGTTTTGAGGAGCAGCGGAGGCTACGGGTACTAGAGCTGAGTGATAATGAGCTAGTGTTTGTCGCCCCACGGGCCTTCAGCGGCCTGGCATCCCTGCGCTCTCTAACACTGCAGCGATGCAACCTGAGCACAGTGCCCACACATGCTCTCGCACATCTACATGGTCTAACCAGCTTGCGATTGCGGGACTTGGGCATCACGGAGCTTCAGGCACACGCATTTAAGGGTCTACCACGACTGAAACACCTTGAAGTGGACCGCTGGCCTTTGTTAGAAAGGTTTCCGACCTCCGCTTTGCAGGGGCTGAACCTCAGCACACTCTCTATTACCCACACCAACTTGATGTCCGTGCCAGTGGTGACACATCTGTTGTATCTAACGCATCTCAACCTGTCTTACAGTCGTATTCGTGTCCTGCCAGCAGGTTGGTTGAGGGGAATGGACCGGCTGGAAGTTGTACGTGTGCGACAGTCTAACCTGCTCAGTGTGGAACCTCAAGCCTTTCAAGGAGCCTCCTCACTGCGCCTTCTTGACCTTTGTTACAACCGTCTCTCTACGCTTGAGAGGAGTGTTTTTCCTGCTTCTGAGGCCCTGCAGACTCTTCTGATTGGCCAGAACCCGTTAGTGTGCGACTGTCGTCTACGCTGGCTCCTGGAGAGGACTCCACCTTTGCTGTATGGCGATGTTCAACCTGAATGTAGTGCTCCTGCTCCCTTGGCTGGGAAGCTTCTTAGGGGCCTGGTGGAACCTCAAATCTCTAGGTACGTTATCTGCACCAAACCCAGGGTTGTCTCAATGGCAACTTACCCAGCACAGGCAGAAGAAGGACAGAGAGCTTGGCTATACTGCAGTGTGGATGGGGCTCCACCACCTTCTGTGTCATGGCTGACACCGCATAGGCGATACATTACCACAAAGAGCACGGGAAGAATGGTGGTCCACACTAATGGCTCGCTGGAACTCCGTATGGCAGAGCCTCAGGATAGCGGCATGTACGTGTGTGTGGCATCAAACCCAGCGGGCAATGCCACTCTGTCCATCACTGTTGCTGTTAAAAGCTCGGATATCAGGGATAGAGCCCTTTACGCCAACCGCAGCTTTCTGTTTGACTCCGACTACAACAGTTCCTTGATTAATGGCACGGAGGTGTATACCATAAGGGTGGTGCTGGACTTCACCACCATCCTGGTCTCCACAGCAATGGGCTGCCTCAGCTTCCTGGGTGTTGTCTTGTTCTGTTTCTTGTTGTTGTTTGCATGGAGCCGTGGTAAAGGGAGGCACAGAGGTAGCGTGGACATTCAGTACGTCCCACGAAAGCGGAAAGGCGCAAACTCAGAACTTACAGAAACAAGTGGGCCCAGACGAGTCAACATGAAGATGATCTAAAATTTTTATATGGCCGAGGATTTCACAGGTTGCATGGTTGCGTATGCGTGTCTGTTGGACTTTGTGAGTCTTTGGGTATATGTGCTGCAAAAGATACAAAGGATGTATTTAATCATGAGAGTTTACATGTGGTATCCCAATGAAAAAAAGAAAGAAAAAGAAAAACGCCAAACCATATCATGCGCGTGTTCTGCGATGCTTCATCTGTAGAAAGCATTATTTGGACAGTGCGCACGTGATTAAGTTCAAGTTGTTGTATATATTTCATATTTGTGGGAAAGAATGGTATATTTCTATATATATGAATATATCTATTTACAGATACAATTACAGATTACAATTACCTTTCAAAACGCTGCAAAAACTCAAGTTGTCTTCCCCGATAAGCAAAGTATCTACTGGAAAAAAAGCCTCGGCAGTGTTGTGTTGTGAAGTGTTTGGTTTTGCTCAGAATTCCTGTTCTCCGGGGACATCCTCTTCTTAGCAGAACCTCCAGGGGAACCGGAGAGTTTCCTGCCATTTTGTTGTAAAGAAGTTAAAATGCAAGAAGCCGTTTGACATGGTGGGATCTAGGGGCTGTATTTGTGACTCAGTGGAAGTCTGTGGAACTGTGTGAAAATGTTCTTTTCTTTTCTTATGTTCTGTCAAATGCTGCTCAAATGTTTTTACATACTAAATATCTGGTTATATTTTCCAAAGAAAATAAATATAAATCGTACAGCTTGATAAGTGTTACTGTTTTCTCAAATCGTTCTCTTGCCTGTCTCAAGTGTTCCCTGTTGCACAAAACAGATATGAACCTACACCTTGTTAGCCTTATTGCTTTTGGTGCTTCATATATATATATATATATATATATATATATATGTGCTGTCAAACGATTAATCGCATCCAAAATAAAAGTTTTGTTTACATAATATATGTATGTGTGCTGTGTATATTTATTATGTATATATAAATACATACAAATGCATGTATATATTTCAGGAAAATATGTTATGTTTATATATTAAATATATTTATTTATAATATAAATTATAGGAATATAAATAGACATGTAAATGCATAAATATTTTGAAAATATATACTGTATGTGTGTGTATCTATATATACATAACAAATATACACAGAACGCACACATATATTATGCAAACAAAAACTTTTATTTTGTATGCGATTAATCATTTGACAGCACTAATATATATATATATATATATATATATATATATATAACTTAATCTCTTTATGGTGGAAAGTCACCCAATTTTTCATGCAGGATATTTCTGTTGCTAAATTATCAAATAATCTCAATTATGGGATAGATATCACTGCGATTGCTTAGCAATAGGCATATAAAAATGCAAAATATAAAAGCTCAGTGCTGTTGGTCAATTGAACTTAAAATTTCACAAACATATCCAGCTTCTCATCAAGCATAAATTGTCTTCGTTTTTGTTTTGTTTTTTAAATTTGCCATCTCACTAAATTGCAAAGGACAACTAAAGAGGACAGCTCAAGGAGTTGTGACTAAATTTCTTCAAGCAAACATATTAATAGCAAATATTCCATTATAGTATAGTGGATGTCTTGGTAGTGACCTTTTTTAGGGCTCTTAAAAGCCTTAAATGGACTTATATTTGTCTCTGTCTGTTTCCTTTGACGTCACAGCTCAGGATAGACACTAGTGAAGGGTTTGGGATTGTGCATGTACTTCTGGTGTGATCAACAAATCAATGTTCAATGTTGTCATGATGTCATTTTCCTACTTCTCCAGGGTAACAAAAAAATAAAAAATAAATAAAACCTGCCTTAAAAAACGGTATCCAGAACTGAGTTCCCATGAGCAAGGATGGCAGACTTCAAATTGCAGACTTCCAGGTGGTCACATGCCAGGCAAGCACTTGCCATTGAAATGAATAGGAATCCTAAAGCTTTCTCTGTGTATTATTTACCTCCTTGATTTAGGTGTACAAGCACAAAGCTGCTGAAGCTCTATTGATTTTTACTTAATACGGTTAATCTAAATTGGTCAGGCAGGAATACTTAGAATATTCTTGGAATATTTTACATTGCTTCTCTGAGTGAGTTCATGTCCATTCATTTCAAACAAACAATGGGTTAAACTCACACTCATCTAATTATCTGTAGTACATCCATATTATATTTATTTTGCTGTACTGAATACAAAGGACTCCTCATCTTTTGATATCTGATTTGATATCTTTGATATAAAGGCCTAAGCTGTGTTGGTTTGATTTTCTTTAATGTCATATGATCCCTTGTTCTACAACGTCTTTAAAAGTGTTATTTTTAAAATCCTTATTCCAAGTCTTGATGTCAGTTGTGTTACATCTTAGCATTTAATTACCTACTTCTTGTTGTTCTGGTTGGACCTCGTATATTGCAACTTGAAGCTATATTTATACTGTATTTCTTCCTGACTCTATCTTAACTCAATTTTGAAAAGAAAAGACGGATGGCTAAATATTGTATTTGATATAAGCACTACACTAAATTAAATTTAGCCTATCCAAACAGATTATTATTTTAAAGTTTTTCCTCCACTTAATGAATTTTTCTCCACTTAAAACTGCTTTAGATTGATCGTGTTACACAAGAGAGCAAGGACAGAGTTTCCCATCAAGACAATGTGCCTCAGGTTACTACTTTTTGTCTATATTTGGTGCCAAAAGTAGTCCAGCTGTATTAAAGAAACTGCAGGCCAACTGCAAACCGTTAAACTCTATGTGCTACACTACCAGTACCTTAAAATTCCTTGAAGGTTTGCTGGTCTTTATGAGCTTGTTTTGTTACACAAGCAAAAGCATCTAAATATACCTGAACTAATCATGTCCAAAAGAAGTTGCTTTTACACGAGTGTGTGAGTGTGCGTCATCATCATACGACTTTGTTGTTCTGTGGTGAGTGCTTGACCTGGCAGTGTTCTGTCAGGACGCGTTTGGGGTGAAAGCTTTCATATTGAGCAGGGGCCACTTTTCTATGTGAATGAGTCTTCCTCAGAGACACATTAAAGTATTTTCAGTGGTGCCACTCCTCATGCATTCCATGCTACCCGCTTGTTAAGTTTTGACAATAGAGAATACTATCTCAAGAGCTCTTTAAGAGTGCTATTTATTTATAGCACTGTGTCTCTGAATCAGAGTATCCCAGACATCAACATTTCAACAATAAACTTTAAAGATAAATCACTAAAACTTTTTGTTGTTTGCTTTTGTGATCTGATAGAGCGTTTGGACCTGGAAATGGTGACACTTGATGTTACATATATCAAGCATTTAACAAAAATAAAATGCCACGCAGTCCGATTCACAAGCATTATGAGCTGGTTGTTTTACTGAATCGTTCTGTATGACTCACAAACTCAGGGGTCTGAATCAGTCTGATGAATCCTTCACAGAATGAACACAACAAATTTGTCAGAGCAGCTAAAAAAATCAACAAATGACTCACCTGAACTGAATTATTACTCCACTAAAAACATTATAGGCTGCTTTTACATGCTGTGCCACCAGAAAAGAATTCTCTATACTTCATATTCATGTCTTTGTTGATAATTATCCACATTTTTACAGTTTATGATAATGCAATGACATTCTCAGCCTACCAAATTCAATATTATGAAATAGAAAACAAAAACCGAGAGCAAAATGAGAGAGCAACTCCCCATACTTCACTATAAAATCTTTTTAGTTGTTCTTGGATTATGCCTCTCTAGTAGGGTCTTAGCTTGAAAAAGTTTGGGAACCCCTGCTGTGAACAGTCCTAGTTCAGCAGTTATTTCAACGAGATTTCCTTCACCCACTCGGTTCCCAGACAAAGCTCCAGGGAGGCTGTTCCTGCAGTTAGTGTACTGTAAATCACTTCAGATAAAAAGTACCTGATAAATGACAAGGAATCAATATTTCTACAAGGTCCTGATTTTGAGGGGAAAAATGCTACGCCCAAAACACTTTCAGCTCTTTACCCTGTGGATTAACGTCACTGGAAAATGGATGCTGGCTAATGATTACCAAGATGGGGTTCATCTCCCCCATATATATCACTCTGACTGATGGGGAAGAAGGATGAGTTTAGACTAAAGGTTTGCCAGCGGTGCCTATCTGCCTGCCAAATAAGCAAAATTAGAAACAAAGGGGAACAACATGTCACCAGCTGAACCCCGGTCATAAATCTCTGAGCCTCTCTCATATTTTACAGTGGCTTCAGTTGCACATCACGCAACACAACCATCCCCATGGGTTTGTTTGCCAGGTTCTTCCTTCTGTTCTGACTTTTTATGACGGTCATGTTGCGTATGCGATCTTTTCAGACCCATGGCATAAGTAGGATTGTTCTAGAAATAATAACCCATTACCCGTCTCTGTGCGGGCAGGAGCCATGCATCTCTACTCTTCCACAACACAGAATGATGGGATGAGGAATGGGGTGGAGGGAAATCACTCTGGCAGATGTAATGACTCTGTAAAGAGCAGACATGACAACTGCTAATCAGCGCAGCAAGCCCTAATCAGCGAAGAGAGCATGTGAGCTCAAAGGTTACATTTAGCTTCCCATCAAATTTCGCATTGAATTCAAAATTCTTCTTCTCACGTATAAAACTCTCCATAACCTCGCTCCACGCTACCTCTCGGATCTCATTCAGCCGTACACTCCTTCTAGAATCCTTCGTTCTTCTTCTCTGGGTCTTCTCCATACACCTACGGCTCGTTTAACCACCATGTGTCATAGAGCCTTCAGCCGTGCTGCTCCTCGCTTTCTGAACTCTCTCCCAGCTAACATACGGAATTTAGACTCTTCATCCCAATTTAAAGTTAAACTTAAAACTCACTTATTTAGAATAGCTTATCCTACATGATGACTGTCTACACTCATCTAGCAGTTTTCTTTCCTTTCCCTCCCCCTCTCTATCTCTTCTTCTTGCCTATTTTACTGTGGTTATTTTGTAACTGCTGTTTCTCTTTTTACTGCTATATATTGTTCCTGATGTTCGGTGACCTTGAGTGGTTTGAAAGGCGCCTTAAATAAAATGTATTATTATTATTATTTAGAAACGCACACACAAACTCACCAAGACTCGCTCATAATCAGCTTCTCATCACGCTAATAGCAAAGCTGCACACTCATCCGTACTGAACAGCAAATCATTTGTTGCTATATTTCCAACACATTATGTAGCCAAGCGAAATCAAGCAGAAGGCAACAGCTCTAACAAAAGCCTGCGCAAATGATTTCCTTCCCGTGCTGTCTTGTAACCTGGCCTTTGGATGCATGGATACGGTTGCTAGGCGCCGCCTAAAAGTGTTGCTAATGCTGCTTCTCACTATTGTTGCCATGGCAACCTGAAATGCCTCGTCTCTCTCTGCTCTCTGCCATCACAATAAGTCAACGAGGTTTGTGGCATTGTAATGGAAAGCTGAGAGCACAATATATATCATCCAACAATAGTGGTTCGAGGTGGTGGGGTCAAGTGGTGTATTTAACCACAAAATTGAGATCAGTGGAACAGTTCAGCGAGGCCCGATGGTGTGGATTACAAACCGAGAGGTAGAAGGATGACGTGCCAATCAGGAGTCAAGAGTGAGGATGATACTGCAGGTGACCAAGAGTGACCAAAAGAGACATTTCATCAGAATATTTGGGAATTGAACTCTGACGTGATTTCAAACGTTCAATTTCATATCTGCACTTAATTTTACATCCTAACATTCACCTTCTCATTGGCCCTTGAACAAAAGTATAGTTTCTACATCTATCCCACTAACCTTACGAAAATTACCCACGGTTTTACATAAAAAAGGATTGTCTTAACCACAAAATAACCATGGTTTTGCTACACTAAGTTTAACCATGGTATTTGTAGTAAAACTGTGATTATACAAATGGAAGTCAATAAAGACAAAAAACCATGGTTACTACACTTTTACTATGATAAAACCATGGTTCGTTTTCGTAAGGGTATAGTTGTTCATATTGTACATTTAGCAAACTCAAAGTATAGTTTAGCCTGCTGTTCTTGTAGCATACTATTGTACAATGATGGTATCATGTAGTACAGAAGGATTATTGTATTTATGTACCGGCTGGAAAATGTCTTTACCTGCAGTGAGTCATTCACAAGCTGCTCTCCAGATGTCTAACTTAATAAAGACGTCGGTCGATGTTAAACGACACAAGGCAGGGTTTGTTTCGGTAGATTGTAGGTGAAAACTGTCTTCATCTAATGTTCTTTTAGCTCTCCGTGTAGTTATAAAGTAAAAAGTTCTCCAGTCCGTTGGTGAACTCTACGGTTGATTTATTCAGTCTGAATGGAGAATCGATTCAGACTAACGTTATTTAGCGAACGTGTTTGACTGACGCTGTATTCGGAACCGCACACTAGCATGCTAACGTTACTACTACATTTACTATGGCAAAAACAGTACTTAGAAATGTATGCTAGTGTCCCGAATGCAGTCTGATTCTTTAAAAACATATCGAAATATTAATTCGCGAGTTATTAAATAACATATTGAAGTAGCTATGCAATCCCATTTAACGTTAGGTAGTGTCAGGGCATGGTAAACAAAAATATCAATTGAATATAATTGCAAACAGTCTGCAACACAGTTCGATACTGTAATATAATAGCGATATCTTCCTCAATACAGCTCACAGCCTAAAGTGATGGTTTGACAAAACGACTCGGGAGGTAATTTGATTTCTCCCTCGTCTCTCCGGTCTCGGGTAATCAAATTACCCCTTCAGCCGCCAGAGGACGCTGCTGTGCCCCGCGCTTCAGCAGCGCGCTTCTTCGCAGCCTTCAGCCTGACAGCAGGAAACCAGGAGAAGGGTGGACGAGAGTGTTGTTGTTTTGAGCCAAAACAGGTAGGATTCTGTATGTGTAGCATACTGGCAGCAACATTTACCATGACTATTCAAGCTAATGCAGACGTGTTTTATAGATGAATGTCGAGGTGTAGTGATTAGCTCGATGTTTGTAATCTACAGACAACGTTACATTAATCTCTGTAAAGTATCTAACATATTTTGACACCAGTGATTTATTCTTATTCGAAAAGCTCGTGCTTTTTATAGCAATGCAATTTTATAACGTTTTTTTGTCCTGGCTGACATGTCATGCCACTGTTTTCACTTTCTAGTTCGCTCCACTGGATTTTCTCTGTTCCTCTTCAACAGATTGCACGGGTGCAGTGTAACAGCAGGAGGATGTTGCAATCTGTTTATCACCACTGACTTCTGCTTTGTGAGACTGACAATAGAGTGACTGTAGGTCTGTGTGAGTGGCCGTCATGTCTGCAGCCGGTCCCCCGCAGTCTCCTGGTGTGGCTAAGACTGAAGTGCTGGTGGAGGACTGGTGCCCCGTGATGGCTGCAACCTTTGCTTACTGGGACAATATCCTGGGACCTCGTGTACAGCACATCTGGGCCCCCAAAGGTCAGAGGTTGTCACTGCTCAGTGATGGAGAGGTCACGTTTCTGGCCAATCACACGCTGAACGGCGAGATTTTGCGAAGCGCGGAGAGTGGCGCAGTGGATGTGAAGTTCTTCGTCTTGGCAGAAAAGGGAGTCATTATAGTGTCGCTGATATTTGACGGAGAACTCAATGGGGATAAGAATACTTGCGCGCTGTCAATCATCCTGCCGCAGCCAGAGCTAAGCTTTTACCTGCCACTGCACAATGTGTGTGTAGAGAGACTCAAACACATCATCCGCAAGGGACGCATCTGCATGCAGAAGGTCTTTGCTCAGAGTTGTGCATCTTTTACTTGTGATCCAGCTGTTGTTTGTTAGTTTTCGTAATGTATGTGCTGTGTGTGTTGTATCATGTAGGGTTACAACATAATCTCAGAGTTGTCATCTGAGATTGTTCCCATAATGGAGCTTCTTACCACCATGAAGAAACACAGTGTACCTGGGGAAGTGGATGTGAGTATTTTGACATATTTGAGGGGCTTCTGGACACTTTTTGTTTACAATGTGAATTTAGAGTAGATAGGAAATGTTGAGGAGAGAGAAGGAGATTTGTATGTGAGCCGGACTCAAACTTGCTTCTGTCATATTTATAATTAAATGAACTAAATAATAATAATACAGATCAAATAAAACAGTACCAATACAACAGCTTCTTAAAAATATAACGGTACTAATGCAATAAATTAAGAATGAATGATGCATTTATATAGCACTTTACTGCTGTACACCCAAATGAAGTAAAACAGTACTACTACATTAGTTATAAAAATAGTACCAATGCAATAATTAATAAAAACACAAAATGAGTAATGAAATGAAACAAAGTAAATAAATAAATAATAAGTAAGTTAGTGCAGGTAACCTCTTGATCATATAATTTTTTGGCATTTTTATGCATGTTTTTCAGCAAGCAGTGAGCAGAACTGAAATAATAATAAAGATTATGCCAAACTACTTAATATGTTAATTAAAGGAATTAATTAGGGTTTTTTCTTCATTATAAAATTAGGAAAGTTTCACGCTAACATTTTTGTGCCCCCCAAAAATCACAATTAATTTTAATTCAGAAAAAAATCATGCATCACAGCATGAAATAAATGTATTCAAGTCATTGTATGTATGAATGGTATATTTAATATATTCTTGAATATATTAATATCCAGATTAAAAAAAATTAGCATCATGTCATTGAATCATTAATGAACATTGTAAATACTTATAAATGTTTTATGTATTAAATTTGATGTACTATATTCATTCTAATTTATAAATAAATACCATTGTACAACAAAACGGGGGTTAGTTCCTAAGAGTGTACAATATGTATCTAGCTGGAAGAGATTCTCACTCAGTGACTATTACATTAGATCTTTTTATTAAATGTTTTGAATGTTTTTCCTCACTCTCATTGAAGCACATAACGAAATACCTTTCCTCGTTACAGCTAAAGGACACTGTGCTCAATGATGATGATATTGGAGACAGCTGTCACGAAGACTTTTTACACAAGTAAGACATATTGCATCTTTAGTAGAAGTCAATGATCTGAATTGAGTTGCTTGTTTTCATTGTTTAGGTTGTGATGTGTGTCATCCTTCTCTATGATAGGGCTATCAGCTCTCATCTTCAGACCTGCGGCTGTTCCATGGTGGTTGGCAGCAATCCTGAGAAAGTCAATAAGGTGTACATTCCCACTTGTACATTCTCAACACTCATATCGGAGTATGAAAGTACTCAATAAGTAGTCAAATAATGATGTTTCCTTTTGTAGATCGTGCTCACGCTGTGCCTCTTCCTCACGCCTGCGGAGAGAAAGTGCTCTCGGCTGTGTCACCCCGATGGCTCGTTTAAATATGACACCGGCCTCTTTGTTCAAGGCCTTCTTAAGGTATCCAGAGTGTCCCTCCATGGGAAACTCATAACCACTGCCCATTTGCACAGAATGTCCAGTACTAAATTACTTGGGTTCATAACCATTAAAGACTCCTGGTGGCTTTGCTGTGTTAATGTTATAAAGGTCCCTCTTTTCTCTTTTCCAGGACTCCACAGGCAGCTTTGTGTTGCCCTACCGGCAGGTGCTCTACTCCCCATACCCCACCACCCACATCGACGTGGACATTAACACGGTCAAGCAGATGCCACCCTGCCACGAGCACACGTATCATCAGCGGCGCTACATGCGTGCTGAGCTCAGTGCCCTCTGGAAGGCCGCCGGCGAGGATGACATCAGTTCTGACAACCTCATCAATGCCCAGGACTCCTACACACCGGACTTGTATGACCTTTGACTTCTACATACCTTCTTAGTCTGGAAACTGTCCTGATTGGCTGATTAATTCTTATTGACAGGATAACAAGATCTCTTTTATTCAAATACACAAGATATATATTTAAGGGATAATGTACAGTGAGTTGGTTATTATTGCAGAGTGAAGGGATCTTGTTTCGTCTCAAAGGTTTATTATTCTTTTTGATTAATTCTGACTGCTGGTGATTAATGACCTACATTACCCTGCTTATTATATGACTACTTACCAAATTTACAAAGAGATTAAATGTGAGAAGAAAGAGATCGCAGAGAGATAAAAGATGAAAGGATAGTTTAGTAGTCATTGAATAAAAATATAAAAAAAATGTGTTTTTTGATTAAAACAAAACAACAACATATAAATATTAATTGCTCTTAGGACCTGTTAACATATATGGTAATGCTTTACAATAATGTTCACAAATTAGTTCATGCATTAGGAATAAATTAATCTTAATAGTTTAATAAATTAATTTAATAAATTAATAATAATAGTAAAAAATGTATGCTCTTTCCAATACAGACTACTGTTCAAATGTTTGGGGTCAGTAATCATTTTTTGAAAGATAGAAATACTTTTATTTAGCAAGAATGCTTTAAAATTGATCAAGAATGACAGTAAATACATGGATACCATTGGAAATAAATGCTCTTCCTTTGAACTTTATATTCATCAAAGAATCCTGAAAAAAAAAAAAAAAAATCTGTGTAACAGTTTCAACATTAATAATAATGAGATATTTCTGGAGCAGCAAATCAGCATGAAAGAATGATTTCTTTAAGGATCATGTGACACTAAAACTGGAGTAATGATGCTGAAAATTTAGCTTTGCCATCACAGGAATAAATTATTTGTAATTAATACATTAAAATAGAAGTTATTTTAAATTGTAACAATAGTTCATAATCTTACTGTGTTTACTGTATTTTTGATCAAATAAATGCAGCCTTTTGTGAGCATAAGAGTCTTCTTTCCAAAGCATTTAAAAATATTGCTGACAACAGACGTCTGAATGGTTGGGTATGCATGTTAATTCATACAGCTATGTAGAATTTAACATTAACATTAAGATTAGTTAATGCTGTACAATTCTTATCCCGTGTTACTATTGCTTTAAGTAATGTTAATGTAAACTGCTAATGTAAATGTATTTTGACCGGAGTTCTCTGTATGAAGAAATGAGCTTTGAGATGCTTGTGTATGTGTGTGTCCTTGAAATGGTGAATACTCCCCACTCTCTGTTAATGTCATGGTTCAGGGCTGTGGCCAGCATACAGCTGCATCATTCATTTGTTTTCAAGGACTGTCAGTGACTGTTTGGCCGAGAATTTTTCCATTAAAAGTTCACAGAGTTGCTGAGAGGTGAAACAGAGACATTTTAGATCTCATTTGAGGGCACTCGCCATATCATTAATTCGATACGCTGTGTACACATACAAAAACAATGTAATCAGCGTCACATGTCAAGTAGTCAACTTTTGAATCGTTATTTTAGAGAGTTAAAAGCAGTTTCTCAATAGTTGATGAGGTTTTTCAAGAGGTTCTGAATCACTAACTAAACTTTATGGCTTTTCCTAGAAATATATTTCAAGACGTGATGCACCAAGACACACTTGTGAAGTCTTTCATAGATGAGGTGAGTCTGCACGACTCCCTTTTGACTCCCTTTCTTCTGAGCTTTATAGTAACATCCTCCGCTTTGGCCTTGATAACATGTATGTGTTTGCGTCTTTGTCGATCTCTAGGTGTTTCTGTTGAAACCAGGCTGTCTCTGCGGAGCGTGTATTTGTCCCACTTCCTTCTCTTGCTGCACAGGAAGGCCCTGACACTGCTCAGATATATTGAGGATGAGACGTAAGTACAGCAGCTTTGAGCTCACATCTTCTACAGACACTACAGTGTCGTTTATTGGACATATTTTAACTAGACGTTAAGTATCATGTGCTTACTGTAGATAATTAATGCACTCATATGCAGTGAATGACAACTATTTTCAGTAACATCAAGCTCAATTTTTGCGCTATTATGTACTGTAAAGGTGCGTGATATATAGTTGGTAAGATTTTTAAACATTATTGAAAGAATTCTATTTTGTTCACCAAGAATGCATTTATTTGATCGAAAACGCAGTAATATGAAATAATACTATAATTGGAAGTAACTGCTTTCTATTTTTAATATTTTTTTATTTAATTTATTCCTGTGAATTTTCAGCATCATTACTCCAGTTTTAAGTGTCAAATGATCCTTCAGAAATCATTTTGATATGCCGATTTGGTGCTCAAGAAATATTTATATTATTATCCGTGCTGAAAACAGTTGTGTGCTGCTTAATATATTTGTGGTACATTTAAATTTTGATGAATTTTTTCAGGATTCTTTGATAATTACAAAGTCATTTATTTGAAATAGAAATCTTTTGTAACATGATTGGTGTCTTTACTGACACTTTTGATCAATTGAATGCATCCTTGCTGAACACATTTATTTTTTGGAAAAAAAATGGGCAATTTTTTAAATGGTTGTGTAAACCATTTTTTTGGGCATGATTCAAAATTTAGTTGTTTTTTTATCAATAAATAGAAAATTATTTAATATAATAGTTTTAGCTGCTCTGTATTGCTTATTTCAATCTAAGCAAAAAACTCCTTTTTAAATTCAAATCAAATTAATTTTTTTTTAATTACAATTAAATTTGAATTTTAGTCTATTAAGTCTATTTCTTTAGTTAAACTTGATAAACATGAATTCCAGTCTTACTTCAACATACCTGGCTGTATTTTTAAGTTACGATTATGTTGTTTATTTTTTATGGTAGACTCATTGTGTCATTAATTATTATTAATTATAGGCAGAAGGGCAAAAAACCTTTCAGATCTCTACGCAACTTGAAAACTGATTTGGACTTAACGGTGGAGGGTGACTTGAATATCATCATGGCGATGGCGGAGAAGCTGCGGGCAGGCCTTCACTCCTTTGTTTTTGGGAAGTCTTTCCTTACCAGTGTGCAGGAACGTGACCTCGTTAACTTCTGACCTCTGAACCCTGTGCTCATCACACCACAGGACACTCTTGCATCCTGATGTTTATTTTAGTATATTTATTATGCGCTTTTTTGTTTACAGCCTTCTGAACAACACCTGCTGCTGAAATATCGACTGATTCACTTGTGCTTTAAAATAATGATGACCTGCTTAGTGATGCTGATTAATTCATATTTGTGTGAAGAAGATTTTGTGCGTATGAGATTCTCGAATGGCCATTTGAGACAATGTTTGGATCTCACACTTAATTGCTTTTTGGTTAACGGCTAACTAACAAATACCTTCATTCACAGCACAATATATTGATGATGTGTAACATGGCACGGAACAAAGATGAAGTAATTTTAAGTTTGTCTCTATGGACATGATTTACCTCTCATTTAAATTGGAACACCATAAAGTAATTTAAAATATGTTTTTTTCTTTGTTCCCGAGTCAAACAAACTAAACTAATGGTTGATTAAATGGCTCATACTTTTGCATCTGGCTTGGGGCATGAATATAGGAAAGCTGGTGGAAATGTGGGAAAAGCGAAGTGCAACTTAACTCATAAGGCCAAATCTCTGGTGTACAATGTGCAAGGAAGTCAGCAAATAACAGGAAGGGCCCCATAGACATCGTGCTTTCATTTTGAAGTGTTCTTCCACAAGATATTACTCCACTGCTATGTATGTTATATATCAAACAAACATTGCATTAATGGTAGACTCCTCATGTTTTTTCAATGTATAAATGGAATTCTGAATATTTTGGACTATTTATGAAATCATAATCATAAGTTTATTTTAAACTGACATGTATATTGATATATATCAAGTTGTAACTTGTGTTGTCTTAATAAAGTTTGCCTTTTGTTTGTGAAACATGACTTATTTGATTGCACCTGTTAAAATCCTTTAATTATTCACTGTTCTAAATAAAGAAAACATTGTTTTCGAGGCTTATATGCGGATTATGGTTTAAAGGGACAATAGTTCACTTTATTTCTGTAGTCTTGAAGGGTTGGGACTGGACAGAAAAGCATAAGAAAAACAATCTGTTATTGATTTTATTTGCAGTACAGTGGCAAAGGTAGTCGAAGTCATTTCTGTCAAAAGGATTTTTACAAAAAGGCTTAAATATACTAATATATTCCCACATTTTAATATTCAGTAAAATATTTTCCAGCATTGTTCAATGCTATTTTCTATAATAAATAAATGGTTATAGTGGATTTAATGCATTAAACATTTCTTACATTTTTAGATAACCTCATATTATTTGTAACGTTCCACAGATAAAGTCAATTTACTTTTTTGAAGACCGCTTTAAATAAAAAATTATTTACTTTGATAAAAATCATAATTACTGTATCAGCGTTTTCTTCCCCCTCCTTGACAGTTCTTTAATCTACTGATTCGAGTATTGCGTTCAACCTGACACAAATAACTTAATTTTTATTGGCTGCTCTCCATGTCACTCACGCCAAGGTTCGATGACCTCGCCCTCTGATTGGCTCTGTGGTCCACAACAGATCTGTGATTGGTTACACTTGGCACATGACCACAAAACAGGAAGCACAAGCGTTGTCCATGTAAATACTCCGGAAAAGAACTCGTTTGAGAAATGGGTGCTGTCGCCTGAGAGGAGAATGAGAGAACAGCTCTAAGGATAATGGCAACGTGAAATGTAATTCCACACTCTACAAGGCGAGGTGAGTACGCTGCGTGTTCCCAAACAGGTCGTATGTGTGTATGTGTGATCACGGACTGCGGCCTACGAGACAGCAGAGATTGTCTGGATTTGATCCTGGATCACCTGCTGAGCCCAAGCGCTGCTGTCACACACAGCCATCTGTCCGTTGCATTAAATATGATCATATTTCCAAGTACTAATGTTCAGCTATATCTGATCTCGCTGTTTACAATCATCAACAGGTTGTGCTTGACATGCCAAGAGCGAATGTGTAATTTATATTTTCTTTCAAAATCATCATCATTATCATCGTGTCTCTTGTTTTATACGGGTTATTGTTATCCCGTCATATTTATACCTTTAGTCTGGGAGAACTGTACACATTTGAGTTTCATTATTCTACAGTTTATTATTCAGAAACGCTTTGGTGCCTGTAGGACGTAGACGTACAATGGTCCAGTTGTTACAGTTATAAATAATGAGCTCTATTATTGTGTAACATGCCTTACCTTTGCCGAAGCCGTTTATGAGATAGAATGCGTTGTATAAGATGTAGTTTCTTTTTTGGCGTGGAATTAATTCCGCATGTTTGTTAGAGCAGCCCTAGCTGTCATATGTCACAGTGAGCTGCTGTGATCCTGTCATGTTAATGCACTGGATGACCGAGTAATTAGACTCAGCTGACACTGGATTCTAGAGCTGCACAGGTGTTAGCATCTCTGTTTCAGTTTCATTTTGACGCTCACATTAATAGTTAATTTACTGCCAATTATTTTAAATTGTTGACTTGGTATATGATATCCAGGATCTTTTGTTTAAATAAATACAGGGTTACAAAACTTTGCTCAGGCACATTTGTATGACATGCTGAACAGTACATTTGTTTACTTATTTGATTAAGATGCTGTTTTCTGTCATGGTCCCGATTAGTTTATTTAGCTGCGATAGCCGGATAACTATACATTATCTCGCTTATTATGCTGTTAATTAATTAATTACATGGACATAAAATTGATTTTATTTTGGTGTACAAGCAAGCACACCTAGCTAAGTTGGAAACCATGTGATTGACCATGTGATAAGTAGTCTGAATGCAGTACTTGATGTATTTGAATGATTTGTTTTTTAACTTCTTTTTAGCAACATTAATTCAGAGCAGAACATGCCACAACTGATCTAAGGAATTCTACTGAACAGTACTGCATTTTTTTTGTCATCAGGCATTCACATCAAACTAAAAGAATGCAAACCTGAGCTAATACTATTTTTGCTTAAACATTAGTTTGGTGGATATGTTTAGAACCATGGCACTGCTGCAGAATAATGAAAAGTTGTACCCACTTTCTATCAAGTTTCTTTAATTATATTTAAATTAACCAGTATATACAATGTACTTACTGTGTACATGCATGCTTTTTATCTTTTACTATTATTTAAAGGGGTCATGAACTGAGAAACCAAAAGTCCCTCTTTTGACATATAAGAGGTCATTTTGCAATTAAAATACCCTGCAAGCTTCAGAACGCAAAACTTTGTTGTTCGACTAAAAACAGCTTATATTGAAGCCAGTCTTCCAAAACGAGAGCTTTTGGAATATTCTGCTTTAAAAATTATGATCAATACCGGCTTCGACATCACTGTCTGTTTAGCTCCGCCCACCGACTCATGCATGTAGTTTCCAAGATGGGTGAACGCGCAGGTCTATGCAGAAACCAAACGGTAAAGATGGCTCTTAAGACAAGACAGTGAAGTGCCAAGTAGTGGAAAAAACAGTGTTTGCGTTGCCTTCCTTCTGATCCCAGCGTTAGGAAAGAGTGAATGAACTTGAATGATCCAGACCACGTCAGTAAGAACTCTGTCCTTTGTTCACATCATTTTACTGATGTATATTGAGTTATTTATACGTTTCTGACCTAAATCAGGGCAGCTGTCAAACATACACAGCTGCTAGCCAATCATAGCAGTGGGCATTTACATCTGAGTCTACAATACAACATGCCTTTTCAGAACGTTCTTATGAGGGGGGTTAAAAACAGGACAGAAAATAGCTTACTACTTCTAAATTATGATGTTTTTTTTATGTAAAATCTTGATAGCATAAGTGGACCTTCAGAGAACAGTACAAAATAAAAAAACAAAGGCTGTTCATGACCCCTTTAAAAGACACCTGCATGTAGTTACATATGTAATTAAGTTCTGTAGTTACATATGTAATTATACTGCTGACCCTACTTCTGCTCTGCCCTAACCCTAACCCACCCTTAAATCTAATCATGCCACCAAACCCACCTAAACACATATCCCACCTTAATAGCATCAAAAGTGTTTGCAATACAGCATGGACATAATAAGTACATTTAACTAACAATTCATTTTTGACATAAGTACATAGTTGTTAAAAATGAAATAGTGGGACCCAAAAAGTAAAAGGTGTAAGAAATTCCACCAGACCTTTTACTGGCTGTGTGTAGCACCTACAGCTCTGCATATCCTTCAGAAGGAAGTTGTTAATGGTTGTTTTTAACAAGGTCTGTGATCATTCTTTACAGATTTTGTGTGATTCAGTGCGGATTGTTTTGTTAATTCTGTATTTATGTAATGCAGGGTTAGTAAAAATGCATTTATTGAAGGAGGGGGGATTGACTTAACAGCCAATCTGCAGCTCATAGCAAAGCACAATGGCTCACACACTAAAACAATAACTTGACAAAATGACAAACAAAGGCATCTAGCTTTTCCCAACTTCAGTAGTTTTTTGCCATCTATTTTTAAAAGTTAGTCTGGCTGTTAAATTAACCTTCCTTAGCAAGTGCATAAGAATAGCAATTGCTGAAAGTTAAATAGGGGGGTGAATGAACTACTAGTCTAACTTTAAGAAACTAGTTTACACAACTGTGATGCCCAGTGAACACAAAACTGCTAAGCATTTGGTGGTTGAGTGGATTAAAACACATAAAATCCTCATAATATATATTTTATCCTTTCTGAATAGTTCTAAATAACAAATAAATACACAAATCCTTTTATTTCCTCATGCTTTGACCAAATACACAAAATTAAATGATTCAAGTCATTTGAATAATTGTCGCCTCTGGCTTGCTTAGTTGGGGACACTTCATTTCCAGCGATATCGTCGACTTGATTGCACAGATACTATTTAAACTGAACTGAGCTGGACGATGCCATCGCTTAATTCAATAATGAAATGCCTTCAGCTGAAAATGAGTGTTTAATCTTGTCATTTTACATTATTGATGCACTGTTTTCCTATTTTGATATTGTGCAGTTGCTTTGACACAATTTGTATTGTTAAAAGCGCTATATAAATAAAGGTGACTTGACTTGACTATAGGCCTACTATTTAATATTTCAAGTTGTTTATACTAAATTACCCAGAAATTGTCTATTTAAATGTTTTTCAATCTTAGCATTTTTTAAATAAATAGGCTAGTTAAGTCAACCTTTAAAATTGTGTCTGTCAAAATGGTTGCATTTAAAAAGTGCATGTAAAGAGGGTATTTATTTACCCAGAAAATATCTATAAATCCAAAATATTTGGCTTTTATGCTGTTAAAACTGTCTACCCTAAATTTGGACTGTTTTAGTTCAATAGCATTATGTGGACTTTTAATAATAATAATAAAAAGATTACTGATATGGCACCTTTAATGTTGAAAGTTATGGTGGTAGCTACATGAGTTATTGCTCAAATACTTGAACAACTTTTCTTGAAGAGTTTAGGAAAGGGAAGCGGCCATTTCTGTTTTAGATTCAAAGACTGCTCCTGTTGTTCAATAGCAGACTTCGTTTACAGGGGTTAGACTAGAGTCATCCTCAACGCTAATTCAAACAGATTCTTCTCCTCTTGCGTAAGCCTGAAGAGTAGGCTGAGATGAAGGATGTGTCTTGACTTGAAGAAGCGTCACATATCATTGCTATTATTCAGCTCACCCGGTAATGTTCAGTAATTTGTAGATGATATGCTGTTTTTATCATAGAATCACACATAAGTCACTACAGAATCTCATTATTTTTTAACATGTCGCTTCTGTCACATGATGGGTTGACATCATTATGTTTGGTCGTGTCTCATTGTATCTTTTCATCTGATAATGATGTCACACTGAGAGATGTCTGGACAAACCTGTCACGCTAGAATAAAATTGCATTATCGAAAGCAATATATCTTTACAAATAATAACACCGCTTCTGGTTTCACGGTCACACAGATGTGTTCATGCCAAGTGTTAAAATATAGTTGCATGCAAATAATACAAGAGTCATATACTGAGTATTGTGCCTGTGGCTGCTTTTTTAATTGCCTGGATGAGCTGTTTTACATTCATGCATTTTGCAGACTGATTTTCTGCTGTATTCAGTGCTGCTGGACTTAAATGAAATGTTATATGATAAATAATCTAAATAGTGTGACACTATTTAGTCACACTAAATAATCTAAATAGTGTAGTCTGTGGGTATGTGTCGAAGTAAGAGTAGAGTGTGTGAATAAGTGTTTACAGCTGAATGGATAGAGCTTATGTTGTTTAAGTGGTTCTGTTTACAAATGTCTTACAGTTGCGGGTTTAAGGTTAATTTGGGTTATTTTGGATTTAAGGTGGATTACATGCGGATTTGCTTCTCTATTTTCAAACCTGCTAACATACCAGATAAAGGCGCAATTCACAGTCACAGTAATTAGTCTGTGATTGGTAATAATTAATCAACCAGCATTTTGCCAGCAATGGCACTTTTGTTTTGGTTTTCTCTACTGTAGCGGTTTCTTTCTTAAGAATTTCAAATATATGTCCATCATATTTCCCTTACAGCTTTATTTCTGTTGTCCAACCAAAAGCAATAGTTCACCCAAAAATAAAAAATCGCCCTCAGGCCATCCAAGATGTAGATAAGTTTGTTTCTTCATCGGAACAGAGAAATGTAGCATTTATGTCACTTGCTCACCACTGAATCCTCTGCAGTGAATGGGTGCCGTCAGAATGAGAGTCCAAACAGCTGAGAAAAACATTACAATAATTCCTAAGTAAACCACACGTCTCCAGTCCATCAGCTAGTGTCTTGTGAAGCAAAAAGCTGTGTGTTTGTGATAAACAAATTCATAATTTCAACATTACTGTCACTTCTGGCCAGAATAATAGTCCATAATCCATAATTCCCATAACGCTTCATCCAGTGAAATTCTCTCACATCAGAATCCACCAATATATTTGTTTAGAACTGTTTTGCACTCTTTTTGCTTGTAAATTATGCTTTTATTTGATTTCTCTCCTGTTTGATGAGATTAATTTTTACTGGAGAAAGCAATATTATAATTGGATGATTTTTTGGTGGAGGCAACAGTTTGAAATGAAAAAAGTTTTAACAATTAGATTTGTTTATTACAAACACAGTTTGTGGATTACTTGGATTATTTGTGGATTATTGTGATGTTTGATGACGGCACCCATTCACTGCAGAGGATCCATTGGTGAGTAAGTGATGTAATGCTAGGCTACATTTCTACAAATCTGCATCTTGGCTGGTCTGAGTAAATTTTCAGCAAATTTCATTTTTGGTAAACTATTCCTCAAAGATTTTCTCTCACTGTTCCATGAGAGTTAAATTCAGATGAGTTATAATGCTGCCTTATTTTGCCTACACTTATGTTAATACAAAAACTACATAGATTTCCTCGATAGCAAAAGCGCTTCATTATAAGAGGCTCAAACTGACTCGCATGACTGAAAATGCAATCAGATTACATTACCAACAGTTTATTAAAAACATTGTGCCGTACACATGGAGTCATAATTATGTGAATGTTTTCCAAGATGGTGTCTTTAGCCAAAGAACCTCCCTTTTTGCACTCTGTGAATAGTGAATTGTGAATAGTTTGCTGATTGCGCTTTGGCAGTCTTCTTCATAAGTCAGAGTTTGATGCAAACTCAGTGTAATTTGATAGTGATGTCTATTCTGCTTATCTGCAGTGGGGTGTAACCATGGAGAAAACCAACACCAGTTTCCCCAGTTATAATGAATTAGATGACTACCTCACCAGACGCAACTCCACTTTTGTGTGGCTCCTTGTGGGTAAGTGGGCAGCTAATGTGATTTAGAAATAGTTTTTGTTCTGCAGATCATAATTAGAAAAATGTCTAGACCGAAGGTACCTAGTACATCGCATTGGGCCTTAAGTTGGAAAACGCACCTATTCCGTTTTAGACTACTTTATTTCCACCATCTGTCTAAAATAAAATGATTTTCTTTACAAATATAATGTATTGCTTTTCTTTGATCTATATGTAAACATATTTTAAACAATGCATAAAAGCCAGCTAATTTAGCTAATTTATATAGTTTGTAAATGTATATTCGTATAACTCAATTTATTACAGATTCACTGCTTTGAGAGTACACAGCCTCAAGTTGACACGGCACAATGTTCGGCACAGACACTCTATTATACTCTACTGTTCAAAAGTTTGGCTTCAGTTTTCTCATTATATGAAGTTAATACTTTTATTATTTTATTACTTTTAAGATATATCCAATGTTAAAAAATTCTGTATCAAAGGTATTCAATCATCCACAAAAAAATTGAGCTGCATAAGTTTCAACGGTAATAATAATAATGAGATAATTCTTGAGCAGCAGATTAGAATGATTTCTGAAAAATCACGTGAGACTGAAAAATGGAGTAATGATGCTGAGAATTCAGTCCTGCCATCACAGGAATTAAATTGCATTTTAAAACACATTTAAATAGAAAACTGTTCTATGAAATTGTGATAATATTTCACATTATTACTGTTTTTACTGTATATTTTTGAATAAATAAATAAATGCAGCCTTGGTGAGCATAAGAGACTTGTTTAAGAAACCTTCAAATCTTACCAACCCCAAACTTTTAAACAGTAGTGTAGATCTCTTGCGGTGACTAGTGTAGCTTGTGATATTTGCTTGATAAGGCTAATAGCCTACTCGGTTATCAAGGATGGTGGTTTATGTGTATGTTGTGTTTTACACAGCCACTATTATGTCATGTGGATGGATCATATACCTGACATACTACAATTCCCGTAATATTGGACTCATCCTCACCCTCATCATTAACCGTCTCTATAAGAATGGATACATACACATCGGTGAGTTAGCCTCAATATTGTTGTTTTTTTGCGAATTGTTTTTCATGATCGATTTTTCGTTTTCATTTATTTATTTATTTTCCAGGTTCATTTTCATTCTCTGTGCTGTCTGGCAAGGTCATGTTTCGAGATGTCTATTTCATCAATAAAGACATGTCGATCAGGTACACAACACCGTGTCTGTGTTGAGCATTTTCTCATTGTTTATTGGTTATACCCCATGTTTATTTACTCTATTGGTAACTTTTTTTTTTCTCCAGAATTCAAGATGGGTTACTTATATTTCGTTGGTGGAAGATGTACAACCCCAAACAGAAACAACATGGTCAGTGCAAAAGCATAACAAACAACCCACACAAATTGTGACAGATTTATGTTGTTGTTTAATCATAACACAAGTCCCACAAATGTTGTACATGTCTTTTATTTTCAATGACCATTCTCCATGAATTGTGGGTGAAATGCATGTGTATTGATATATTGTTAGTTCTGCTGTTTCTAGACCCAAAGGCTGAGACACGGCTCTATGTCACGGTTAACGGATTTGAGTTCCACGTGTATAATCGCACGGATCTGTACACTCGGCTTCAGGAAATATTTGGCCTAGAGCCCACCCTTATCCCACCCCACCAGGATGAGGAGAAAGGGCGAGAGCAGAGGGATAAATCCCTGGAGAGGTAAACAATGCACTAACACGAAAAAATGGCTTCGATTCTGGTACATAAGATTAAAGGTGAAGTCATTTTTTTAAATGTTGAAATGCTTGGACCAGCATTTAATATGCAGAAACAACTACAAATGAGCTATTTCAGTGTAAGCATTGACCATCCCAACATAGAAGCATTGGCCCAACCATCATCTGTTTGCTGAGTAATTGACAACAGGAAGTGTTTTTTTATTTGTTGATTTCTAAAATGTGCAGATATTACTCATGTCTCCTTCAGTATAGCAAGTGAAGATGTCAGTGTTACTTAGCAATTAAATGGGAATGTTTCATTTTCTAGCTTCATGTTGTTTGAGCATTTCCGCATGTAGGCAGTATTTGTGATGGCTACAAAACCATTGATTTATTGTTCATTGAATTTTCAAAATTGAATCTAAACAATGGCTTGGAGGCATTCGCATAGTCATTTAGACTAATGGTGCAGTACTTCATATTCGAATGTGCTCATGAATGAAGATGTGTTTTTGTTGTTTTCGAAGTGTTCACATCAAAGCTGAGACTCAGGACCCGTCATCTTCCTGGAGGTCTCTCATCCCCGTCATCAAAGTCAACATCAATACAGTGAGTTCTGCAGTCAATGTTTCTCCCATTCACCCGTTTCCTGTCTGACATAAGCACACCGCTACCTGCATCATTCATACTCCATACTGTAACAAAGAATTAAACCTACTTAATATTTACCTACTCATGCCTCAACTTGTATAACTCTCGCTGGCTTTGCCCTCAGGGTCGTGTTGCATTCGGTAATCACCATCTTCCCCAGACCCTCTGTATGAATTTTGATGATGCCTTCTTGACGTATGCCACCAAACCACCTAGCAGCCACTTGGATCAGTTCATGCACATTGTGAAGGGTTCTCTGGAGAACGTCCGTGTCATGCTGGTGCCCAGCCTGCGATACCTGGGCCTTCAGAATGATGAGTGAGTCTAATAATCTCTAGTCTTTGTGCAAGTACAGAGCCAATGAAATAGCTATAATCTAAACTGATGTGCAAATAGGCATACTGTATATTATTTAGAGAGAGCGTGAAATTACTAGGTAAGCACGATTTCTTGTGATGGCATATTGACTACTGAAACAGACAAGCCCTTGATTTGTTCTTGGTAAATAGCCTTTTGTTTACACTATCAATCAAAAGTGTGCGGTTGATAAGATTTTTTTTATGGTTTTGAAAGAAGTCTTTTATGCTCACCAAGGCTGCGTTTATTTGATAATTTTCTATGGCTCTTTGATTAATAGAAATGTCAAAAGAACAGTATTTATTAAGACATTTTATTATTATAACGACATCTTAAGATCGAAATTCGGATAGGTTCCTGAGTCATGTCAATGACATCTCTATGATTTTCTGTTTATAGACTTTACATTTAAATTGCTTACATTTCTGAAAAGCTAATCTGTCAACTTTTGAAGGGAAACTGGCATTTGGATATCACACATGGCTACAAAGCTGATTTAATAAAGTCTTTAAATAATATTAAGTGCAGATGGTAAGAAGTATAGATGGCCAATGACCAGTTCAGCACAAATGGCATGTAGTATAAATAGAGAAGTTGCTGTGTACTAGTGATAATGAGGTATATATGGCTGTTGACCATTACAGTGCATATGACATGGTGTATAAATAGAAAATAGGAGAATATGGCAAAATATCTGGATTGATGCAGGATAACGGGCTAGAATAAATGGCAAATCACCACTACAGTTTTTATAATACGCTTTTATTTATAAAATACACTTTTATAATACCCACAGGGAAATACTAGGAAGACATTTTTGCTTATACACCCAAAAGTTGAGTTGTATAGTGAGAATACGGTAGTCTTTCGCTGCATCATGAGACATGAATTTACTCTACTGTAGGTGTGTATTGCTATGTAAATATAATTATCAAAAGTTAATAATGTGCTGTTTTGCACACCAAGGTTTATTTAAGTAATCAGAGCTGTTCATTTGTTCCATTAGTTACAACAATTATACTCACTGATCTGTGTAATTTAATTTAGATTGATAGTAATATTAACATAATGACCTGAACATTAATTGCTTTTTGTATAGATAGGTTCTTTCCCATGTCAATTATGGTTTATCTGAAAATAAGCACGAGTTAATTTTCATTTATATAATGAATATGTATTCAAGAAGATTAGTCTTGATTGTCATCTGTTCGATTGCTAATGAGTAATGATCTGTTAGAGCAGGGGTGGGGAACGTTGATCGTGGAGGGCCACTCTCCTGCAGAGTTTAGATCCAACCCTACAAAACCCTGGAATAAAAATACCTTACTGCATCCTGAAGACCTTGATCAGCTGCTTCAGGTGTGTTTGATTAGGGTTGGAGCTAATCTCTGCAGGGACACCGGCCCTCCAGGATCAACGTTCCCAACCCTGTGATGTAGATGTTGTTTAAAAGGTGATTTCCTGTCCCTAGACCTCCCAGGCTCATGGGAGAGGGCTTTGTGGTCATGCAGTCGAATGATGTTGACATCTACTACTACCAGGATGAACCAGGTAATCATTGTGACTGGTTCATTTTTTTGTCTTTCGTTATTTTGTGAATAAAGGTCTGGTCTGGTGATGTTTTTTGGTATATAGGAATAAACCGTGATAAGAGTGTTTTAGCAAATGTTTGCTGTGTTTTTTAGGTTTGGTCCCAGAGGAACTGGAGAATGGAGATACAGAAGTCTGCTCTGAAGATGCTAAGCTACAGGACTTGCCTCCATGCTGGGGTTTGGACATTGTGTGTGGCAAAGGAACAGACTTTAACTATGGCCCATGGGCCGACAGACAGAGGTACAGGCACACGCTCACATGGATGTAGTTTGGTTTGTGGTTTTGTTCAGGTTGTGGAAGGATTATTAAAGCTACTACCTTTATGTGACATTCTGTTTTTTTGGTCGGTATTGCTGTTTGATTATTATTACTATTGTAATAGACAGCAGCAGGAATATACCTTTTTGTCTCAGCTGTTCACATTTCTAGTAATTTACTATTGGTTCACTACTTTTTAAAGGTTTGAGGTCAGTAGGAAGACTTTTATGCTTACCAAGGCTGCATTTATTTAATCAAAATTACAGTAGTAACAGTGATATTGTAAAATATTATAATTATTATTACTATATAAAAATAAATGTTTCCAGTTTTTATATATATTTTAAAATAAATTGTATTCCTGTGATGGCAAACCTGAATTTTCAGCATCATTGCTCCAGTCTTCAGTGTCACATGATCCTTCAGAAATCATTCTGTTGATTTGGTGCTCAAGAAACATTTATTTTTATTGAAAACAGTTTGAATAGAAAGTTCAAAAGAACAGTATTTATTTAAAATATAAATCTTTTGTAACATTATAAATGTCTTTATTGTCTTTCTTGATCAATGTAATGCATTTTTGCTGGATACAAGTATTTTTTCTTTCAAAAACAAAGAAAATCTTACTGACCCCAATGTTTTTAATCATCCATTCATTACATTGTGGTTTGACCCCTACAGAGACAGCCTGTGGAAGTTCTTCCTGCCTGCAGACTATCAGCCAATGAATGTAAGCGAAGTTGCCACACCAGGCAAACCCCGACAGATCCTTGCCTTTGAGCTGCGTATGAACATCATAGCTGATGCGACAATGGACCTGCTATTTACAAAGAACAGGGTATTTACACACACATACACACCTAATGATTCATTTCTGAGTGGCACACTCCTATGCATAAACGTTTCCTAGGGCAAAGTTTACTTGCATTCATAGGAACAATGTATACCATCTTTTGTCTTTGTTTACTCACTAACCCATAATCCATTTGTCTTGACAGGAGACTAATGCGGTCCATGTGAATGTAGGAGCAGGTTCTTACCTCGAGGTCAACATACCCATGACTGTTGGGGAGAATGGTAACTTCCAATCTTTTATGAAAAATAATAGTAGTTGTTAATGAGGGTGACATTTGACAGTATTTGTTTGTTTAATTAACTTGACTCATTATTATTACAAACTGCAGTTTTGCCCTCTCGAGTTTTATATCATACTATTTGTAACCCATTTTTTCCTTTCTATTTCTGTTTAGGTTATTCTCCGACTGTTAAAGGCCAGTTATTACATGTAGATGCAACCAGCAGTATGCTGTACAGGACACTGCTAGAGGCTGAAATGCTGGCTGTGAGTGCAGCACATGATCATAATAAGTGTTATGCAAAACTATGTTTTCAAAATGTACTAGTCTGTCTTAAAGACGCCCTGGATAATTAGGCTGGTTTAAGGTCATGTTTACCAGACCTGATCAGACAGACTCCAAGCGTAGCCTTTCAATACGCTGAGTAACTTGAAACTTTTAGAACTGATAATCTTCAGAAAATTGGAACATTGCTTGCTGCAGGCGATTTGAGATCTGACAGTAATTGTCTTGAAATGTATTGTTGAAGATGGGAAATGTGTTACAAAACATGAACTTAGAGTAGTAATATTTGTAATAATTCAGATATTGCATATTGCGAGGCCCTTTTCCACTTTGCTGACATTCACCCACGCAGCACTTTGGGGAGGGTTGTAGCGTCAGCATAGAAGTGTGTTGGGCTTTTGAAACTAGTGATGAATATACATTCTGAATTATTTTAATGACAATTGTAATAGTAGGTATAATGAAAACAATTGCTTAAATGTCCTTGTAAATGTCTTAATTATTCTGCCGTAAAGCTAAGCTGGATAAACCATACTGAATGCTAACAGCTGTCTTTGAACTCCTCAGTTCCATGTCATAGCCAGCTATCCACGCGTGTGGAACATGCCCCAGTCCTGGCAGTGTGAGATTGAGGTTTACAAAGCCACGTACCACTTCATCTATGCACAGAAGAGCTTCTTCACAGGTAACGTTTCTCTCGTACTTGTAACTAATGTGTCTAAAGTCCATCCTCCGGTTGACCTCCTCCTGTTGTGATCTGCAGATCTGATCGAGGACTGGGCCAGCGACAGTAAACCGGACATCTACTCGTTCACTCCATATTCGTGGAAGTTTAAGGTACTCTTTCACCAGTTTGAAATGATTTGGGCTGCCAATCAACACAACTGGATTGACTGCTCCACCAAACAGCAGGAGAACGGTGAGAGAGACTTTCATAATGGATGTGACACTGGAAAAACTAATATAGTGTTTGAGAAATGTGAGCACTGTAGGAAATCGCTTGAGAGCGGGAACGAGACATCACGGAGAAATTCTCCGTTATGGGAACTCCTTCCCTTCCAACCTTTCCTGAAGTCCTATTGGCTCACGCCAGTCCAAATGACTGGCCAATTGTCGTGACGTATGCAAATCACATACAAATACTGACAATATGAGAGGCAGTATAAGATACAGTGTACTCGACAATTACATCAGAATCAGATACTGAACGACGCTTAGCTGGTCGAGCAGCGAGCACGGCAAACTCTGTGATGTCTCATTCCCGCTCTCAGGGAACCGAGGTTACGATAGTAACCGGAGACGTTCCCTCTCAAGCTTTCACGAGACATCAGATAAATTCTCCATTATGGGAACGATATTCAATCCCGCCGTGAGAGAGGCTACGAGCAGCCTGCCCTGTACAATACACACTAGCGAAGATAGAACACACACACAATTCCTACCATTAGCGATGCTTGAAGGCGGGCTCGCAGCTGCTAGGTGGAGATAAGCCAATGAGCGTCTAAAGCCTAGGTATATGAAATTTGCATATCTTGTCAGTAATAACGTATGCTGTGCTGAGAAACAGGGCAGAAGCAAAATCAACACAGCATTGTGAGGGGCTGCACAGAGATAACGGTGTTAAGCAGCAGTAACACATAACATGAGGATGGTACACCAATCGAATTAGACCTTGAATAGCTGGAGCTGCACTGAGTACAGGCCAGACAACAACAACAACAATAGTCATAAATGGCTGTGCAGAGTAATTACTGTGTGAGGCAGCAAGCACATGAATAGCGGTAGCATAAACGTGAATCAGTCACTCACCACAGCACTTAGGAGGCCAAGGACTGAACGTCCAGCTTGTAAAACCTGGCGAGGGTATTCTGAGAAGACCAGCCGGCTGCAAAGCATATATCCTGAACATATATATATATATATATCTCTACACACGGCAGCCGCTGATGTGGGGCTGGTATCCTGTGAATAAGAGAGCAGTGTCTTCTAGGGTTGGGCCGATAAACGATGCCATCGTCCATCGCCGATGGCTGACAGACATCACGATGTTGAGCCGGCATCCTACCCCCCCCCCATACCCGTTTTTTAATCCTAAAATTTTTTTTTTATACTTTCTCTCGCAATTATATCTCTGGGCAATTATATTGTGTATAAATTGCGGGCATCAGGGAAACCGCTGATAATATGCAGGGCACTGAAACCGTTTTTGAATGAGCGCTCTTATTCTACTTTCACTTTCAGTTTTGAGATTTGCGATCATACGGATACATACCATACCATACATTTACAAGATTAGATGTTTGTCAGGGGTGCTCCGTATCTGCAAATCATTCGCCATTGTCCTATCAGTCACCTCTCCTTACTCTGTGTATATGGTAAGTGAACTTTCATGTACTGAAACAGGCTGCTAGCAAGCGGCATATGTCCCTTTAGTGTAGCGGTACTCAATTCCAGTCCTTGCGTACCCCCGCTCTGCACATTTTGTATGTTTCTCTTATCGCTTCAGACGTTTGTACTATTCGACTGTAAGTGCCCTACGAAGTGGGCATCACATCACAGGATATTCCGCCATGATTCCAGTTCGAAGCGAGTGTATATGTTCCATTTAAAGGTCATTGAAGTGTGCGAGACGTGAATTTAAATAGTATTTATTTACAGAGGTAGGCTATATTTTGGCACACTTCGCGCTTCTCTAGTAAGTTTCGTCTGTGTGTGTGACGACGTAGCGCAAATCCGTGAATGAATGTTCCGAAGTGAAGTAAACTTCAACGGATTTCCCCTGCTCAGGGAGTAGTAAACTTCAACGGATTTCCCCTGCAATGGGACAATGGGACTCTGTAGGGACCATGTAATAACTTGAGGAGGCATGAGATCTGTTCAAGATTGCATTTATCTACAACAGACCATGTCAATCGGAACACAGTTCATGCACTGAGATCCCATCTAACGAGCTGGTGTGTTAACAAAGAGAGACATGCAAAATATGCCGAGAGGGGGTACGTAAGGACTGGAATTGAGAACCGCTACTTTAGTGGCTCCGTAGAATGCGCTATTTGTTTTCCGTGCCTTTCTGCATATGGATTCATGCTTTGGGCACACCCCTAACCCCGCCCCCGATGCCATCATCCATCACAATGTTTCACTGTAGACATCGTCTGATGCCAATTTGGTAGACATCGCCCAACCCTTGTGTCTTCCAAACATGGCAGCTGCTGATGAGGGGCTGGTATCGTGTGAATGAGTTAGGATCCAAGTGATTGTGCTTTGCACACGGCAGAACGCCGCTCTGAAGGCGGGGGGCTTTATACTTAGACAGTGGGCCGTGCGGCATCTGCGGCGACATGAGAACCCTTAGCTCCTGTATCTGCCCTCGGCTCACCGCTCTGCCATGGAAGGGGGACGTGAGAAGCCGGGCTGATGTCCTGTCCTGCAGGTTCGATGGGTGAGAGGAATGCGGACATTTAGTCGGCATGAGCTCATCACCAGAGTCCTTAAGGTCCACCACTGATCGAGGACAGACGGACTCATCTATTTTAAGAAAATGTCATACTCGCCTGAACGCTGCAGAGGAGCGGCCATTCAGGCACTGCCCTCAAATGAGTGAACCTCAACTGTGAGCTGTTTATAAGCCATAATCTAGGTTGTTCAGCAAAGTGAAGGAAAAGATTCTGACGTAATTATCGCATACACCGCATTTTATACTGCCTCTCAGCTTGTCAGTATTTGCATGCGATTTGCATATCTCACGACAATTGGCCAGTAATTTGGACTGGCGTGAGCCAGGAAAGGAGTTCCCATAACGGAGAATTTCTCTGTGATGTCTCTTGAAAGCTCGAGAGGAAACTAACAAATGAATAAGGTTTTTTCTACACACTGCTCACAGTTTTGACAGTCTGACATTTTGATAGTGATTTAGGAAGATGTAAAAGAAAAAAACTGATTTAATATCCTGAATGATGGGAGTTTGGATTGGATTTGTTAGATTAGATTAAATTAGTTTTTGTGTATGTAAAGTTTATTTATTTTCATACTTGCTGGTTGATTGAATATTAAATATTATTAATAAACTTTATTTGTATTCTACCTTTTATGAACATTTTAGGAAATGTAGGCCAAAGTGCTTAACAATAAAAACATTACAATAAGCACCAATAACTTCCCATAAGATCAAATACAATTACCATAATTAATATAACATAAGATAAAAGATGGAACACACTTTATAATGATAATAAAAGATAAAGGTAGTATACATAAAATGCATAACAAAATCAAAGTACACATACATACATATGATCACATATGGATCCAGGATTCTTATTACTAAGTAATAATAAAAGAGAATATACTATAAAGGATGTTTCAGATAAGTTATTTTTAGTGCCAAACTAAAAAGATACATTTTTATCTTTCTTTTGAAAATATCTAGCTTATTAATTTTTTTAATTTATAAATAGATTTTCTGTTCAAGCTATAAAGGTTTAAACAGTCTGAACAAAGCCTGTTAGTTATTTTAATACTTTGTTATATTAGTGCTAATTGAAAAGATTTTAGACTGTAAAACACAGCACCAAACGCTTCTAAACATAATGGATGGAATCAGTTTGACTTTTTTCTTGATTTCTGAATAACTTCTCAGACTAACCTATTCATGCTCTCTGTCTGTAGTTTATCTCGCTGCCTGTGGGGAAACGCTGAATATTGACTTCACTTTACCATTTCACGATTTTGTCCCGGTCACCTGTAACACACGTTTCTGTTTGAGAGTGAGTGTACACCCTTGCAAACATTTACACGCACTTGTCTGTTGTGCTGAATGATGTGTGATCAAGCATTACAACCTTATATGACATTAAAACATAAGCGGCCACGTAAATCTCCTCTGAATGACACTGAACTCTCATTTAGGCTGAGGACACAGATATGCGCTTGTGTCTGCCTGACTGTCACCCCAGCCGGTACCCGCTGCTCACCCTCACTAAAGATTACCAGCACTGTAAGACCCACCCAGACAGCAATATGCCAGCAGAAGGGCAAGGAGCACCTCCCAAAAACAGCAAACCCGGCTGGAGGAACATGACTCATGCAGAGTAAGAGCGCACCATTGATCTATTTCTGTCCCTCTTCTTTTCTGCTTCCTCTCACTTGCACTGCTCTTTGACACTTCTGTTGTGTTGTGTGTGTGTGTGTGTGTGTGTGTGTGTGTGTGTGTTTGTTTCCAGGGCTGGTTGGGTGGATTGCTGGAGTGTGCCGAACTTCATGCTGATTATAGACTATACTTGGCATCCCATGTACCCTCAGAAAACTGACCAGCAGCTCAAACAATCATGTAAGGGTTTGAATAAAACAATGAAAATAATAAACTTATTGTATAGATATTGTAAAGATTCTGTAGACACGCCTACTTCTTTATTGATCGGTCTGCATTCTCCATCAAATCAGGTGGAAATATTTAGTTGAAAATTCTTAAGCAAATCAAAAGTACATTTTGGGGACCTGCATGTAGCCCAAACTACATACATCTCGCGACCTGTTTTTAATCCTGTCAGTTAGGGTTGTGACGGTGAGGACATTTTTCTCACCGGTTGATCGACCTGTTGTCACACCGGTTATACCGGTATCACCGTGGTGGGGGGGTCGCGCCGTGCGCGTTTTACTTTGACTTTCAAAGTAAAAAAACAAATGTGTTTTATTAAAACATCACTTAGATCAGGGATGCCCGATCGGTCGATCACGAAAGCAATGCTGGAAGATTGCGCTTTAGGTCAGTGTTTCTCAACCAGGGGGGCGAGAGATAAAACTACAATATAATATATTCACTAATATTATGACTCGCATGTTAAGTAATGTAAAAAATATATAGCCAATAAATAAATAACAGTACCACCTCTCTACGTATTCTGTGTTTCGGAGCAGCAAAACATTTCTCATCGTGCTGTGAATACAGACTGAACGGCGGCTCAAAACCGCTGTATGAGCACATGATACGCAAACTACAGCTCTCGGCTGGATAAAAGAAGCCAGTGTCACACTAGTAGCCTAAAGTTTTGATGGACGACTATTGTAATCAAGGTAAAGATGATTACAGTGACATACATGATCGTGCATTAGGTGTGCGTTATGTCCGTTATAAATGATGCGCAAACGAACTGTATGTGCGCTCTCGGCTCACTCATCACTATAACATAATATTTCTGCTTGAATACAGTTCAGTATATTCACGTAGTTGAATACAGCGAGTGTTTTATAACGGACGCTTGCGTGTGTTGGAGAAGTTTGTGAGGATCAGTGGTGTTTATGTGACGCGGCCATCAGACGCTCCAAACAGCTTGTTCTTACAGAGGAACTATTGATGGCGTCGTGAATAGTGAATAATAATAAAACATTCTTTATTTTGTCTTATTAAATTAATGCAACATAAAGATACATCCCAACAAACCTTTTTAATAATTTATTTAATATGTATTTGATCATTTATTTACTTTTCACTTGGTAGATCTCGGTGAGTTTCTCATTTGAAAAGTAGATCCGCACACAAAAGTGTGGGCACCCCTGACTTAGATTAATGGCAGAAGTCAACAGGCTTTGACTGCACAACATTTGATTTAGTTTATTCGTCTTGTCAAGAGTCTTGAATTTATTAACAGAAAAATGTCAGTAACATTTTGCTGCCAACACGGAATAAAGTGTCACAGAAAGAAAAAAAAAGTTATATTTTTATTTGTCTTTTATTCGTTTAGGCTAACATTCAGCCTTGTAATGTAGGTTTAACCTAATAGCTATTTTATTAGTCTTGTCAAAATACTCAATTCAATTAACATCTAGCTGTTAACACAGTAGGAAAAGTGTCGCAGAGAAAAATATATAAATTCGACAGTCTGTCATTTAAAATAATAGGCTAAGCATAATACAAACAAACGAGTTGAACGTCCTTCAAGGACAGCGCATCCACACTTTGCTCCATCCTTATTCTGCTCTGGCACTCATCACAACCTGTCTGTTCTGTCTGAGAGCGTATATTTACCTCTGGTAGACTAGCGGCTAGCCTGCTCTGAGCATCGTTGCACATGCTGTGCACAGACCCCGCAAATAAAACGAAGCACTGGTTCATGCGTGCAGCGTAACGGTTTGAGTGCAGGCTGTACCGGTGCTCGATAAGAATAAAGCGCAGATATGCTGTTCTGAAAGGATGTCCGGAACGGGATATTGTTAGACCGCCCGCTCCCGTTCAAATTGCACCAGAGTTACCGACCGCTACCGTGTTGTATTCGGGAAATTAATCCCACGGCGAAATCTGGTCGGGACAGCCGCGGCAATGCAGTCCTAGACTGCTGTGATGCACGACTCTCGTTCGTTTGGTGCGCTGCATTGAGCAGCTGCAGTCAGTTTTAATTGTAGTGTCCTCTAACTGAACAAAATTATTTGTATTACTATAAAAAAAATCTAAACGACTGTGGGGGACGGTGCTGTGGTGGGCAAGTGACGTAACGGTGTTGCGGATTAACACCGGTATCACCGCCAACACCGTCTATCATGGCAAGCCTACTGTCAGTAAAATGTTTATCTCAATAAATAAGACAGGCATGTGTAAATTTGGAAGTAAATATGAATACTTGCGACAGATCTTCATATAAACTACTGATACCAAATGTTTTAACTAGAAATGTATGTGAATGTTGTCATAAATTCACTTAAATTTGAAATAATATTAAAGGTTCACTTAAATTTGAAATTCTAAATTGTTAAAATCAGATAATTTGCCGTTTAGACCTGGCTTTCAATTATACTGTAATGTTGAATGACATTTAATTACTAATTTTATCCCAAGAAATTGAAAATAAAATCCATGTAACAGAGGCATGAGTTTCAGTCCTAGTATCATTGATAGTATTTAAAATATCAACTATTTGAAATAATATCTTTCTGTTGTTCTGCATTCATTTGGAGTATTTAAAATATCATTTTGAAATAATATCTTTCTGTATATTTGAATAATCATTCATTTGGAATTCATTGTGAAAAGTATATTTGAATAATCAGAAAACTTAATAATTAAACATTCACTAAAACATTTAATTAAAATGAAAACTGAAATTAATTAAACATTCACTAAAACATTTAATTAAAATGTTAGTTTTGTAAAACATTCATATGTAGGCATCATTTATATTTGTCCAAAAAATTATTTCAAGCATTTAAGCAAAATACTTTGATCATGAGATGCATCGGTTCAGTCAAGTGTGTCAAAACCTTAGATGTCCCTTGTATATGTTTACTGAAATCTCTGTTGCTGCTTTTACTTACAAAGTACATTTATTAACCTGACTTTTTTACACTTCACTTTACATTACGTGCAGTGTCAGAAATAGAGGAGTCCATGCTGTCAGCACTGCGACCACCAGAACATGCTCCACCTGTGCCTCCTCCACCTCGAATTTCCTCTGACCCCAGCTTGCTACCCCCTGACCGCTTACATGTGGAGATGGAGCTGAGCCCAGACTCCCACATCACCCTTTATGGCCCCCTCCTCAGATCGCTGGTGTCCATCAAGGTACACATGTATATGCATGTATGATCACATATGGGTCCAGGATTCTTAAACTGAGCAGATGTATCACTAAAACCACCAACTCATGTTTATTTAAACAAACTTATGTCCTTCACAACACACTCCTCTTTTCCTTATAATGACTGATTAAAGTGAGGGTGACTAAATAAATGACATTGCAGTATCCCATTAAAATGGTTGTTGTGTTTATCTGTGCAGGAGAACTACTTTGGAGAGGACGATATGTACACAGACTTTGAGGAGTCTCTTTCCAGCCCTGTGCTGAGCTCCTGCTCTTCTGGGTTGATCGGGGTGGGTCTGGAGGAGAACCGCTCTAAAGACGCACCCCACCCTCTCTCCCTACGGCCCTGGGACATCACCGTACTCATCAATCTGCACAAAGTCCATGGACGACTTCCAACGGTCAGTACCGCTTCAGGCTACATTTACACGACAACGATGTAGTCAAAAACGAAAAAGTTATACACGACAATGTTTTCAAAACGATTTGCGTTTACACATATCTGCGAAAACGGCCAAAAATGCGGTATTACTTATACCAGGCCAGTAGTTGGTGCTGTCACCTTGTTAGTAAACAGTACCTATCGGGAAGTGACGAATTATATGATCAGGGTTCCCGCGAGGTCCTTAAAAAGTCTTAAAAACTCTTAAATTTACTTGTATGAAATTTAAAGGGATAGTTCACCCAAAAATTTAAATTCTGTCATTAATTACTCGCCCTCATGTCGTTCCAAACCCGCAAGACTTCCGTTCACCTTTGGAACACAAATTAAGATATTTTTGATGGAATCTGAGAGCTCTCAGACCCTCCCATAGACAGCAAGGATCCTTACAGGATCAAGGATCATGTGACATCAGTCTGTCAATTGGAATTTTACGAAACCACGAGAATACTTTTTGCACTAAAGAAAACAAAAATAACGATTTTATTCCACATTTTCATCTCTACTGCTTCTCTTGTTCATGACAGTACATTCGCCACCACACCACGATATCTTTTATCTTTTGCATCATGTACTGTCGTGAACGTGCGTCCATAAGGGGGGAAGTCGTGGCCTAATGGTTAGAGAGTCAGTCTCGTAATCTGAATGTACAGCGCTCTCTCCACCTCAATACCACGATTGAGGTGCCCTTGAGCAAGGCACCAGACCCCCAACTGCTCCCCGGACGCCGCAGCATAAATGGCTGCCCACTGCTCCAGGTGTGTGTTCACTGCTGTGTGTGCACTTTGGATGGGTTAAACGCAGAGCACAAATTCCGAGTATGGGTCAGCATACTTGGCTGTATGTCACGTCCACTTTAATAAGAGAAACAGTTTTGGGTGAACTATCACTTTAAGGTCATAAAAAGTCTTAAATTGTCAAAAGAAAAACTTAATTATGATTTCAAGAGGTCTTAAATTTTGGTACAGACCAGAATCGCGATACAGCTTAAGCTTAATGTCACGATTAAACTTCAAAAGTCTATAAATAAATATGAGAGCTGCACGTTTCAAAGTCCAGTGCTGTGCTGCTTTGTGTTCTGCCGCTACCGAGGAAACGGTTCCGAAAGCGTCTCCTGCTGGCAGAGAATGAATGTGCATGTTCAATAAGGCTGTTGTTGTGAGTAGGGTATTCATGCAATACTGGAGGCTGTAGTATCAGAACTGGATTTCTAGGACCCTTTATTTTTTTTTTTTATTTTTTTTTTTGTTGCATGTATATATATGTATTATGTCAGGTCTTCCAGCCAGTTCTATCAAACCTTTATAACTAATTCAGAACGCGGCAGCAAGATACATTTTTTAATGAGCCAAAAATAATGCTCGTCACACCTCTATCAATTTGTACTGGCTACCAATAGCTGCTTGCATAAAATTCAAGGCATTAATGTTTGCCTACAAAACAACCACTGGCTCTGCACCACTTTACCTAAATTCATTACTTCAGACTTATGTGCCTCTAGAAGCTTTGCGTTCTGCAAGTGAACGTCGCATTATTATGTCATCCCAAAGAGGCACAAAATCACTTTCACAGACTTTTACATTAACTGTTCCCTCCTGGTGGAATAACCTGCCTAACTCAATCCCAGCAGCTGAATCCTTAGCCATCTTCAAGAATCGGCTAAAAACACATCTCTTCCATCTTTATTTGACCCTCTAACTATAGCACTCTCTTTTCTAATTATATTCTTAAAAAAATAGACTTACACGCTATTAATTTACTGCTTGTTTTCTTTAAAAAAAAAGCTAACACTAGCTTTTCTAATCTTTTTGTATTAAATCTATTTCCTTTTTAACAAATGCAAAAAAAGGCCTCTAACATTAGCTTGCTACTATATTCTATCTGTTTTCTTTTTATTTATTATATAATAAAGAAAACCTTGCTACGTGTACTGTGTTAAGCTAAATGAAACTTGTCATAGCACTTGCATATCATTGCTTCCATTGTCCTAATTTGTAAGTCGCCTTGGACAAAAGCGCACTGCTAAATGACAATATTAGCGGCTCATACTATTTAATAGCACTTGCTATTCAATTCTGTATATTATTATTTTTAAGGAATTATGTAGTTGTTTAATTGTATACACTTAATTATTGTCCTAACCAACTCCTAACCCTAAACATACCCGTTGGTAACCCTCTTGAAATATTTAACCTAATTTATTTCAATATATTCTGGTTTTAAATTCAGTTTTCTTGGAGAGGAAGACTTGTCTATGCGAGACTTCAGTTCATTAGCCGCAGCGCTTCACGTCTGATGTGTGGCCCACCTTGTCAGGGTTCTGTCACTTCGGTCTAGTGTTATTCATGGTTTTGTGACAGAGCCCTGATAGTCCCGTCATTCTGGGTTTCATGTGAGCCCGGCTTCGAGTGTGCTCGAGCCGTGCGCTCTCTCGTCTGCGTGCCTTGTTTCATGTTGGAGCATGGTGTTCATCCCGGCAAAAAGTTTCCCCACGTTTTTCTTTGTGTGAGTGTGCTGCATTCGTGTTAATCTTGTGCTGTGTGGCACGCAGCTATATTCATTGTGTGTGCTTTCATGTTGTCAATGTGGCTTATGAGTTTTCCATTAGCTCAGTGTTTTGCATTTGATTTGTTTGCTGGCCATTCATTTGTTTTGTGTGAGGTGGCTTCTGTCCTAGTTTTCTGTGTGCCATGTGCCATGTCAATTTGTGATGACATCATTGTTAAATTAGCATTTTTGCAATCATGATTGTGAGCTTACTCTTTTGATGCCTTTCAGGCACTGATATTTTCCTTCAGGATTCACAAGTGTGGTTGTAAATCTTATTTGTTCTCTCTTTACAGCACTGTAGCAGTGATGGCCCAGAGGGTCCTGCAGGCTTCCTGGAGCGCCTGTGTTTTGAGATGAAAAAGGGTTATAAGGAGACCATGCTACAGCTTGTTCTCTCGCCTCTACATGTGTTTGTCAGTGATAACTATCAGGTGGGAGTGGGAGGAGGTGACCTCGGTCATATTCTCTCAGGTGCTGGTATTTAAAGTTCTCGTGATGTTTTGGATTTGTGTAATTTATTCCTGTGTGTGTGTGTGTGTGTAGCGGCCTGCTGTTGATGCTGTGTTGAGAGATGGGCATCTGAGCCTCTCAGGGTTGCAGATGAGAGCCAATGCTATGTTCTCAGCGAAGGGCTTACCAGTGGGCAGTGACACACTGGAATATGCTTGGCTCATCGACGTTCAAGCTGGAGCTCTTACAGGAAGAGTCAGTGTGCCACAGGTGACTCATTTATTTTGACATTACGAAAAGGATGCATGGCTTTTGTAAAGGAATTATTCTAGTAATGTCTGTGGCATGATGACCTTGTACAAATATTTTGACGCATCACTGATTGTGTTTGAATGAAAACGTTCTCCGTAATTACACTTTTAATAGAAGCGTAGCAGGCATGTGGACTGGAGAGTTTAAAAGAATGTGAAGGTTGGATTTTTGTTCAAGCGCTTGAATAAAATCTAACGAAAAAATCCTTTATATGAGATTTATATATTGTTGAGCATATTAGTCATCTTAAACATCTTCCTTTAGTTAATTCATTTAAAATCTAAGTGAGCAAATAGTACATAGACATCAAAACGTAAAACGCTTGTTTTTGTCTTGTTTCAGGAAGCCTCAAGTACCAATCAAAAATTGTAAATGTATTTGAAATCTCAAAACAAAAGATCTTTTATAGTTTATATGTAATATATTGTATAAAAAACACTAATGCTGATATGGCACTAAAATGCATTTGCCAGTTAAATGTATCTATAAATATAATCCTAACAAATAACGAACCTTTACCTTTTTTTATCTCTAAAAAGCTACTGAATGTGTCTCCAAAAGGGATTAGTCAAGATGATTATATTAATCTACTGACAGCATTAATCACAGTTTGTAGGCATTTGGTGCAGCAGATGTGATCTGGTAGTGTTTGTGTTTCAGTGTGCGTCTCTTGTGGAGTGGGGCGAGAGCTTTGTGTTTCATGTGGTGTCCCGAGATTTCCAGCTCGAGCAGCCAAAACCATCTGTCACCTGTCAACATGGAGTTGATCGTAGAGTCTGTGATGCCAAGGTATTACAGAAACACGCGCATCTGCACTGTCATATTCACATCATTTTCAAAACGACTACACAACTGAGTGTGTCTGTACGTGTAGCATGCTGCCCTGCCTGGTCCCTGTCGCACATCAGAGGATCTGAAGTACACCATGACTCGACTAACGGTTGACGGAGCCCATGTTTTCATTGTTGAACACGGCTGTGCAGCCAATATTAAGGTATGACTAGCGATTGATCAGATGACAATACTGCTATTCATTTATTTATAGAATGATTTCTGAATGAGCATGCATGACTAAAGACTAATTTAGCTTAAAAAAATTGCATTTTAAAATATATTTAAATATAAATATATTTTTTATATATTTTTGATCAAATAAATGTACTTCTTTCAAAAACATTAAATAATAGGGGTGTAACGGTACACATACATGACGGTTCGGTACGTACCTCGGTTTTGACACGATGGTTCGGTATGTTTTCGGTGCAGCAGGAGGAAAAAACTAAATGTGTATTTTTTTTATTAAACTATGGAACTGAATTTACTGAACAAATTGCTTTTTCTTTAAATAAATTCAATTACAATTCAAATTTACTTGGGGATAAAAATCTACCTCAGCTTCTACTCTAAACTATAGGGAGCCCTTTTACCTTATTATAAGGTTACAACTAACAACAGAGCCCAAACTTAAATTGAATTACTATTCATTTTTAACTATAATAATCAACACACAAATTAAAAAATTGTATGCAAACATGTAAATTGCACATAATGCAGTTTTTAAATGAACTTCTAAATTATACAATTTCTATTTGTTGTTGAAATAGGCCTAAACTGGTTTCATAAAAGATTTTAAACATACATTAAATAATTAAGACATCATTAACAGGTATAGTAAAATAGTAAAATTTCGTGAAATGCTCTTCTCTCGACTTCATTTCTCTAGCACAATAACAAGCTGTGGACACCGATGACTCGCATGAGATAAATTAAATGCTATGTGACATTTTGTTTACAAGCTGTTTTATTGACGTCTTTCTGAAATTGAAACACTAAATGAGCGATTACACGAGCGTTCATGTATATTTTGTGTTATAACAAGTAGTAGAGGGGAAGAGATATGATCACGCTCACTCGCGCTCCATGCTTCCGTTAGAACTGAGGCTTTATACGGCGATTTGTCGCACCACATCGAAAAGAGCCAAAGCAGCATTTATTGTTTGAATTTCCTGAAAAAATTGAATTTGTTCGGTACACATGCGTACCAAACCGAAAGACTCGGTACAGATACGTGTACTGTTACTACCCTATTAAATAATCTTTATTATTCCTAATGTTTGACCAGTAGTGTATGTATGTTTGCCCGTCAGACCGGAGCCCTGCGGTTGGCCACATGTAATCTGCACACAGCTGCTGTTGGCGAAGGCATTAGTGCCGTTCTGCAAGACGTAGCGATCGCCCAATTCATCGAGCAACAGGAAGTTGCACGGCTTGGTCTGCCTCCACCCCTCCTTCGGCGTTCTCATTGGCTTGAAGCGGGTTCGGTGACCTTTAACCTCATCACGGCTGATGTGGCATTGGCCGCTGACCATCCAGCCAAATATGAGGTTCAGAGGCAGTTCCTGGAGCTTCATGACATGAAAACTAAAAGGTTCATGCATATCCTTTATTATTTAGTTTTTCTATTGCCTAATGTGCAGGCAGTCATATTTTCTGTGTGTGTTTGTGTATATGTGTGTTGTAGACTTTGGTTTCTTTGGCCTGAGGAGAAATACAAGCGAAGCCGTAATCGCTGTGGTTGTCTTGGTGGATGCCGTTTTTTCGGCGGCTCGGTTGGTGGCCTGGACTTCTTCCGCTTGGAGGAAATCACGCCCTCATCAAGCTCTGCCTTCGCTAGTGTCAGTGCAGAGATTGACATGTCCTACGGCCAATCTTTATTACATCCAGGAGAATGGATAATCACTAAGGAAATTCCTAAACTCTCTGACGGTAAGTTTTGTTTGTGGCTATTATGAAGCTGATTGGTTATCAAGCGAGTTGTACTAATCGATTGGTTTAATTGAAGCTAAAGGTGTTGCTATGCGGAGAGAAACGTGTTCTCCTGCTCCGATGGTGGACTTGGAGAGACGTGGCCAGCACCTCAGTCTGCACGTACCTCTGCGCTCTCACAGCTCTGCCTCTTCCTCTGAGGAAAACTCTTCCTCCAGTGCTGCCCTGCCTCTATTAGCTGGAGAAAGAGAGAGTCCCTCCCCCTCTACAGAGTGAGTCAGACACAAGCACTCCTGTACCATATAAGACAATTTCACTCCCATAACCAATTTATTTATCAATCGTGAGTTTATGTCTTGCAATAGGACATTTTTATATCTCACAATTTCACTTTTATTTCTTATTTTAAACTCCTTTTAAAATTCATCTCACAATTTTTTTCTGTTCTTTTGAACAGTCAATCATTAAATACACTATTGCTCAAAAATATATGGTCGGTAGTATTTTTTAAATGTTTTTGGAAGAAGTCTCTTAAGGTCCGTACACACCAATTTCGCGCGCGATATTCGCACGTTTAACGCCTCGTGACTAAACATGTGAGTGTGCACACCGACGCGAAAAACGCCACGCGTAAAAGCGTCGCCTCGGGTTCGTTTTTTTGGTTTGACGTCAAAAACTATTGAGATTGGCGCTTTTGCTCACGTGTCTGGAGCTGCTGAAGTTACAGTAAAACACAACTTGGGGGCGCTCAAACACAAAACAGTCTTGCCGAGCACACATACGTAACTATACGCCAAGTAGCGTCTACACTGAAGAAATAAGAAGACAAAGAAGATGCCAAGATGAACATGTTTTCTTTGTATGATTTTGACAAGCGCGTAAATACTTGCTCTCTTCTTCTGAGTGACAAGCGAGTGTCAGAAGCGTAAAGTTGCGCAGCGCCACCTTGTGTATATTTCTGTTTTACATTAAGTCTAATGTCAGGGAATGAATTTTGTTCACATCGTCAGCGAAAATTAATTGAATGTAAATATTCACGGGCCTGCTCACCAAGGCTACATGTATCTGTCCCAGTAACATTAACTTGGCCCGGTTTTGAATTAAAACAGGTTTTTGACCCAACTCCACACTTTCTTTTGCTCTAGTGTTTGAATGTGTATTTTACTGTGTGTGTTTTACAGGTTAATGAATGTAAACACTGATGGTCCAATTCCCGAGGGTCTGCCTTTGCGCTCTCCACTCCGCTCTCCTCTCAAGCGCCAGTCATCTGTCCAATCAGCTCGCCTCGGCAGCACCAAGAGCCTATCAGCTGCTGTCTTTGCAGAGAAAGCCACGCCTCCAACTGGTGTGCAGTTTAGCAGTGAGGTTTCCCGTAGCGATGAAAATGTTCTGGACTCACCAAGGCAGAGAAAAAGCTACGGGTCATTTCCTTTCACTCCATCAGCTGATTCTAGCACATTCCATCAGTACCGCTCAGTTGACTCCTCCATGTCTGTGGCTGACAGTGAAGCCTACTTTAGCGCTAACGAGGAGTTTGAGCCAATCAGTAGCGATGAAGGTCCAGGTACCTATCCAGGGAGGAAACGCAGACGGAGACAACAGGGTCAGCCTCACACAGAACACAGTCGTACATCTATATACCACAGTGTGGAAGGACCTCTGTCAATTGCTGAGATCCGCCCACCTCTGCTGCCTAGCCACACTTCCCAAGCCTCATTTGTCTCTGCACTTGGATTGGAGGAGGAGGGCTCTATTGAAACAGAGAAGGTGGAGACTGGCTTACTGACAACACAGCCACATTTAATGGCTTTATACCAAAATTATCTTGCACATTATCATGTTTCAAACTGGGCTATTAAGCAGCCAACCAATAAGAGAACGTCTAAGTCATCGCTGCATCGCCCGCTTGACCTTGACACGCCTACAAGTGAGGAGAGCTCCGCCTCCTTTGACCACTTGTCCATCCCATCTTTTAAGGTTTATATTTGAATTTTTTTTCTTTATTGTCATATCTTTTTTTATGCAGTTGTGAGTCCGAGCTAGATGAATCTTATAAAGAAATGTCCAGGTCATATTTCAGCAACAATATCAAGGAAAAAATAAATATGATATGACACATTTTTATGATGTGTGTGTATGTATGTATGTATGTGTGTGTGTGTGTGTGTGTGTGTGTGTGTATATATATATATATATACACATCTCTTCCATCTTTATTTGACCCTCTAACTCTAGCACTCTCTATTCTAATTTTATTTTATCTATCTGTCTACTTTTTATTAAAAAAAAACAAACAAAAAAACACACATTTGACCCTCTATCAATTGCATAGTTATTCTCGAACTGCTATCTTTTCATGTAAAACTAACATTAGGTTTCTTTTTTCTATTCTATCTACTTGTTTCTTATATCTTTTTTCTATACTCCATCTACTCGTTTTCTAAAAAAAAAAAAAAAAATCTTGTGTACTTCCTTAGGCTGACCAAGACTTGTAATAGCACTTACATGTTGCTCTTTTGTTGGTTTTGATTGCTTCTAATGTCCTCTTTTGTAAGTCGCTTTGGATAAAAGTGTCTGCAAAATGACTAAATGGAAATATATATATATAAATGTACAGTTTGAGGATACATTTGTATTTTTACATTACATTAGGCTACTGAGGATTTGCTTAATAGTCATGAGATTGATTTTTCTCTAGAGAGTAACTTTTGGGTAAAACATGAATTTTGCTTGTTCATTCATTCATTTGTTGTTGGTAATTATATTTGTGCTCTTTTACAGATGGTGAAGGGTGGTTTGTCTGCCACCTCACTATTGGACAGAGGAGTTCAGCTCATGGGCGATATAAACAGGTAAAATGAGAAATCATTACAAATCAACAGTGGTTGTTTCATTATCATGAAACATAATTTCAAGCATGCATTTTGATGTGTATTTGTGTGTCTCCAGCACACCTTACACACCACTTGACAAGCAGGCAATGGACAACACGGATGAGGAAACAGTGATAGAGGACTGGACTCTTGATCAGCCTCTTGCCCAGACGAGAACCACAGCCATCGTAGAGGTCAAAGGGGCGGTCAATGTGGTTCTGACCCCTTTAGTAGCTGAAGCACTAGACAGGTCAGACATCACAGCAACTCTCACATCACCCATCTTGTGGTACCATGACACCAAAATGTTTCAGATCATTTATTTGCTAGTGCACTCCTAAAAATGCACTAAATTAGGCATTTGATCAGAAAAGAAACACACAAGCCTTTCAATATGTCTTCTAAAACAGGAAACAGAAAGAAAAATGTTTTCATCATGAGATTTAATGTGGTCTTTCATAACTGCCACAGTGTTTGTGAAATTCTCTTTGTTTTTGTTCCAGGTACATTGAGTCGATGGTTCACTTTGCCAGTATTCGCCACCCTGCATCAATCCTGGATGACCTGCATGGGAAAGTGCTTAATGAAGTGTATCAGATCAGCAAATCCACCGTCTCTGAGTCTGTAAGTAATCAATACAACACACAGAGACGTGACAGCACACTTAGACCTTAATGTTATCACGATGAATGTTGCGTTTTCCAGAGCACAGCAAAGCCAGAGCACAAAATATCTAAAACAGAGGGAACCACCCCTGGGTCTCTGAGCACACCGCATGGACAAACTGATCTGTCAATCAAACCTGACAATGTGAAGATAAAGGGTTTGCAAGCAAATGTGACCGTCCCAAAGGTACCTTTTGTATGTGTGTGTGAAAGAGAGAAATCGTGTCATGTAAATATGAAATTGAAATGGAAAAAAAATTCCATATGAAAGTGATTGTATGTGCATGTGTCTGCAGGTGAACTTTTGTGTACTCCAGGCGTCTGTAGAAGAAGGTTCACCATCCAATAAGAGTGTCACACATGTCTCTCTAGTGGCCTTGTGTTTTGACCGGATTGCAACTCAGTTGCGCATGAATAGGTAATTGCAAACATCCGTATAATGTAATGTAATATAATATACAAAATTTGTATATATATTTTTTATCATTTTAATGTGTGATGTGTAGGGGCATAGTGGAGGACACCGAAAAGCCCTCCGTTATGATGGAGAAGTACTCGTCTGCATCTAAGATGGCACCTCAGTCCAGCGGTTCTCTCCGTTCTAATGCTGGGATTGAGAAGGGCAAGGAGATCGCAGCCAGACTCAACATACACCGCATACACAGCCAACTTCGTGGCCTGGACTCATCCGGTACACACATACTCTCAAATTTATATCCATAAGTTTATTTATTATGCGCCTGTTGAGAATATTGGGCTTGGAATACTGAAATCTCCTACCACATGGAATTACTGTTTCATTTAGTTAAGTTCAGATGATATTTAATTGAACAAAATATTAATTGGTTTTATTTTTTATTGTATTGTATTATTTTCCTTGAGTGCTATTTGGAAGTGTAATTGTGTTTGTTCAATGATTGTTTGTGGTAACACTTTAGAATAGGGAACACTTATTCACTATTAACTACGACTTTTCCCTAAATAAATTCCTAATTTGCTGCATATAAATAGTTAGTAAGGTAGTTGTCAAGTTTAGGTTTAGGATTAGGTATGTAGAATAAGGTCATGTAGAATAAGGCTTTAATATGTGCTTAATTAGTACTAATAAATGGCTAATATTCTAGTAATATGCATGCAAATAAACAACTAGTTAAGAGACCCTAAAATAAAGTGTTACCTTGTTTGTTGTTTGTAACAGACCTTGGAGCTTGTGCCATCACTGCTATTCCTTTTGAGAAGTCCAAGGTTCTCTTCAGTTTGGAGGAAACTGATGACTTCGTTTTAGTGGATGAGACCGAGCCCTCTATCTTCACTGAACATGTCCCAGAACACACCCCTGACCACGCTCGCTCTGGCCCCAGTCTTGAGAAATGGGGTTGGATTATGTTTGAATGTGGGATTGAGAACCTCACTGTCAAAGGTATTATACTCTTGTTGAATTTCAGAGAGCATTATATGAAGCATTATCTGAACAACATTTGTATTTCAGGAGTGTGAAATGCATGTCTGACTCTTCCTCAGGTGGGCGGCAGTCAGGAGCCGTGCTCTACAGTGCTTTTGGGGTGATGGGTGGGGCCGACAGCGGTGTCAGGGATGGAGTCTCAAAATCAAACGGTTCTAGTGGTTCTCAGACTGGAAGTGGCTACAGCACTGATGTATCTGATGATAACTTGCCCAATGATGCGCAGAGCCCTGCTTCTGAACCCAACAACAATTCAGACTCTGACGAACAGGTTCTCAGTTGTTGTTCATGTATAGTTAATGGCCATTTGAGATCTTATACGTTTTGCTTGGGTCTTTGTTTCTCATATTGTTTTTCACTCATGTTTGTCTGTGCAGGATGAGGGAGTGGAGTCAGATGATCTGAAAAAGGACCTGCCCCTCTTGCCTCCTCCCCCTGACTCCAGCAGTATGAAGCTGACGATAAAAGAGATCTGGTTCAGTTTTGCTGCGCCAACCAATATCCGTTCTCATGCTCCAACCATGTCAAGGTACACACATAAATGCAAATCAATTTCATAATAATTTTCATCTTGTTTTTCAGTAAAAAAAACATTACATTACATAGCATTACTTATAATGTTATACATTTTTTGTAATATTTAATATTATATTTATTGACCTATGCCAGATAAAATAAATTAATTGATAAATGTAATGATTGTAAATAAAATGTACACAAACTTTATATATATATTAGTGCTGTCAAAGATAATAACGCTAATAACACAATAACGTGTTAAAGCAAATTCCTTTTAAAGGCACTAATTTTATTAACGTGCGATTAACGCAGCCCATATTTTCTGTTTGACCCGTGGCCCAACCCATAGTTGGAGAAATGGAGATGCACAGTGTTGCCAACTTTGCAACATTGCAGACCTTTTTTCCCTACAATAAAGCGCCCAAACCTTATTTAGTCTCCGAGAATCGCCGGTACTGCCGCGCGAGCGTGAGGTCTTGCTTTCCCAGCATGCGCACACCTCTCTCTCTCTCTCCCCGTCTGTCTGCTCAGTTTCTGTTCAGTGCACGCACACACATCTCTCTCTCTCTCCGCGTCTGCTCAGTTTCTGTTCAGTGCGTGCACACACATCTCTCTCTCTCTCTGTCTGCTCAGTTTCTGTTCAGTTCTCTCTCTCTCTCTGCTCAGTTTCTGTTCAGTGCACACACATCTCTCTCTCGTCTGTCTGCTCACTGTTCAGTGCATCTCTCTCTCTCTCTCTGCACTGTTCAGTGCTCAGTTTCTGTTCAGTGCGTGCACACACATCTCTCTCTCTCTCTCTCTCTCTCTCTCTGCATCTGCTCAGGTTCTGTTCAGCGCGCGGCAGAGAAGAGCAGAGCTTAATTCAGTTAAATTTAATTCTTCTCTAATTAATTCTTCTCTAATTTTACATGCAAGTATAGCCAAAGTCACAGCACCGCTATTGTCATTATCTTATGGGTGTGTTATTTAATCAGACAACGGCTCGATTATAAGGATTTTTGTGCAGATTAACATATTGTAAAGGAGAGCTAGTTATGTAGTCTTAATGGGTCGCGTTTCAATCACTTTTTCATATTAATTCCGTTGTCTGACAACAGAAACGGTAAAATATATAAATGAAAACTGTTTTATTGAGAACTTAGCTGCATCAAAATACATTATGTGGGCACAGAGAGGCAAACAAATGTAATAATAAACAATATAGGCTATGTACATTTTGCATGTTCAGAAGAAGTGAGCTGCCCTGTCCTGCAAGAAATGTAAACAGATTTGTATAAGAAAATTGCTCAGTGCAAAGAAAGAGAAGTAATGGGAACCTTGTATTTGTTTTTCCTGAGTCTAATAAACATGAACAAGTTCTTTGAAAAACATCTATTACCTTTGAAACATATCTAGTCTACATGCTGTTGACTATGGTTTTAATAATAATAAACATACATTTGCATAAAGCATCCATATTTGTCCATGCCATGTTGATTAGAGTATTAAAAACTTGAAAAGTATTAATTTAAGGTACATTTAGAACAAATAAAAATGTGCGATTAATTGCGAGTTAACTCATGACAATTATGTGATTAATCTAGATAAAATATTTTTATCGATTGACAGCCCTAATATATATACATGTGTATATATATACACAATATATATATATTTATAAACACGCACATTAGTGCTGTCAATCTATTTAAAAAAATTACCAATTAATCGCACATTTTTTCTGAAATTATTCAAGATTAATCAATTTTGGTAATCCCACCAAATATTCAAGTTTTTAAATATACTTTTATATTGCAATAATTTCACTTTCAATCTTCAAATTAATTTACAAACAACATAAAGACAGTATATTTTTTTATATTTGTTTAATGACATCGTTTTTATGACTAAAGGCCAGTATCACTGATACCAATTAATAGCCTACTGATGTAATATAACCCCCCCTCCCTCTAATATTTAAGCATTGACTATAGCCATTCAACATTACATTGTAATTAAGAGCAATCAATTATAACATTTATTAGACTTTAAAAATAACTTCTAATTTAAGTGAACTTAAAACAACAACACGTCGGCACAGTACCATTTCCGCGCTCGTTTGACTCGCGCCTGGCTCTGAAGTGAAGTTGGAGCACGCGTCTGAAACATCTCCCGTTTGATGTAGTCGTAAAGACGTTCTGCAACTGAATAAATGCTCTTCTTGTTAAGAAAAAAGGTACCGAAGTAGCAGTTAGGAGTGGAGTGGCCAACCCTAGCTCCGCCCCTGCGTTAACAGTGTCAAATAATTTTAACGTGTTAAACTAAAAAAAATGAATTGCCTGCATTAACGCACTAATTTTGATAGCTCTAAAAATGTGTGTTGGGGTGTGTGGTCCGTTTGCAATCGCGTTCGCTGCGGGGCCTGGACCACAAAACCATTCATAAGGGTGAATTTTTTTTTATTAAGTTTTGTACTACACCTGAAAGCTGAATGATTAAGCTTTAGATGATGGATATTTGAAAATCTGGAAACTGAGGGTGCAAAAAAACTAAATATTGAGAAAATCACCTTTAAAGCTGTCCAAATTATGTCCTTAGCAATGCTTATTACTAATCAAAAATTAAGTTTTGATATATTTATGGTAGGAAATTTCCCAAAAATATTCACTGAATATTATCTTTATGTTTTGCCATAAAATATATTTTTGATTATTGCTACAATAACCAAATTGTTATTTGTTTTGTGGTCCAGGGTCACATATAGTTGTTTTCAGGGAATGTATATTGTATATATTTGGCTGCAAATCTTTGGTTCGGTTCAAAGGGAATCATGGATCAGTGTTTATATAGCTAATGAGGTCTGTGTTGTTGAATGTGTCTGCAGGCAGCTGAATCTGTTGAGTACTGCGACCCCTGCGGTCGGTGCATGGTTGGTTCCCATTGACCAGCTGAAATCCTCCCTGCAGAAACTGGACATGGAGGCCACACTGCGTGTGTGTGCGGTCATGGGCTGCATAATGACTGAGGCCCTGGAGGTCAGACTTGTTAATACTTATACCATTAGACATGCCTGGATTTGCAGTTTAATTCAGCAGAACTGTGGACCTAATTTAACTGGTCTAATATTATGGGCATGTGTATTTGTGCTTTAACCCAACAGAAAAAGAGTATTCACATTCCATTTCGCAGCAAGTATAACCGTGTTACAAAGCGAGCTCGATATCTTCATGAGAACCCGTCCTGTTTACTGTGTAATATTCTACATCGTTACCTGCAGCAGGCTGATTACAGCGTCATTGAAGAGGCCACCATGGTAAGTCTGTATGCTTGCAGAACACATGGTTGCACATGTATTAGATTCTCTTATACTACTGCGTTGTTGAATTCTTCATTGGCCACTGTAAAGTCTGAAATTACTTCAACATGTCAGGGCTCCAGACTGCGACTAAAATATAAATTTTCGAGTGAAATTTTTGTTGAGATTGCCACTGGCGACTGTATACATTTATGTTCTGATTTAAAAATGTGCATGTAATGGCTTTTTTCCTGCTTTTTTTGCGATCACATCTTTTATGTTGACTTAATAAACTGAGATGATGCGCATCAAAGTTTTAGTGAAAAAACAGTCCTCATCTCTGGCGAACACCAGCGTTGATGACACATCTGCTAAAAGCAGCTTCAGTTGTGGCAGCATGAAAGAAATCGAAAATGATGAAGATGTGTGAAGTTAAAGTGCAGAAAAGCAGTGTCTATTTTGTGCACAACTTGAACAAGCTACAACAGGTAAAGCTGTCAGCTGTGTGGATATTAGAAAAACCGTTAACAATTCTCGTTTATAATAAATACTATTAATGTTTCATATCAAGATCTTTAGTCTAAATGCTGTGTTCTGTTAGTGCTTGAACTTCATTTTATTTGTAGCGTGCTTGCTGTCCAATAATCACAATAAGCTTTGTGCTCTTTTACATTTAAAGTATTAGCTTTAAAATTCTGCCAAATTCATAACAAATTAATATAATAAATACTGTTTTGGCGCTCTTTAATGTGACATGAGCGAACGCTTTAGCGCCTCAGTTTAAGCAGCACGTGAGCATGTTTCTAAACAGTGCCACGTAAGAATACATTTACCTCAGGATAACCATTCGGTGTCCATAAGCTCATCGGTCAGCTAGAAAAAATAACCATAAGGAGGAGCATTTTGCTAAATTTGTTATTGCATAATCATATTTTTACTTAACCTATTGTCTACATAAGAAACAATGCAAAGGGCTAACGATAAAATTCCACACCTCCTTTAAAATTGCATGTTACTAATTAAAGGATAGTTCACCCATTCATTTCTCACCCTCATGTCGTTCCAATCCCGTAAGACCTTCGTTCGTCTTCGGAACACAAATTAAGATATTTTTGATTAAATCCGAGACCTCTCTGACCCTCCCATAGACAGCAAGGGAACTACCACGGTTAAGGCACAGAAACGTAGCAAGGACATGTGTAAAATAATCCATGTGACATCAGTATTTCAACTGTTTACGATGCTACTAGGATACTTTTTGTGCGCAAAGTGAGGTCAGTGAGGTCTCGGATTTAATCAAAAATATCTTAAAGGGGTCATATGACGTTTCTAAAAAGAACATAAAATAAAAGAAATGTTTCTTGAACAGCAAATCAGCATATTAGAATGATTTCTGAAGGATCATGTGACACTGAAGACTGGAGTAATGATGCTGTAAATTCATCTTTGATCACAGGAATAAATCACATTTTAAAATATATTCAAATAGAAAGCAGTTGTTTCAAATAGTACAAATATTTCTCAATATTGCTGTATTTTGGATCAAATAAATGCAGGCTTGGTGAGCAGAAGAGAATTCTTTAAAAAACATAAAAAATCTTACTGTTCAAAAGCTTTTGATTGGTAGTGTATGACAACATTTATAGGATGCATTGAGGAGGAGCCCAAACTACACTTAGAGGCCAGGTGATGCTGACATAGTTATGGTCCATGATATTGGCACATATTCTGTGTAATAAACAATTCTTTGTGACTTTATAAAGTTCTCAAGTTGGAAAAGACGTTTACTTCCCACTTTAAGTGAACCGTAGTTCCCAGGACATCTTCGAAATTGATTAAAATGCTGTCAAAGACAAGAAAAGATGAGACAGAAATAATATAAATAAAATAAATCATGTTTTAAAATTATTTCTTATAGGAGCCAATGGCTCCTTAATTGATTTTTTAGTTTTTTTTTTTTTGTCTGGAGCCCTGCATGTTCTTCTGGATTGTTCTAGCAATGGCATCCTGGACTCTTCTTGGGCAAAATAAAATGAACCATGTATTTCAATAAACGCATGTGTAAACTGCAGTTTAAGTAGAATAAACATTTATTTCACATATATTACTTTTAACAATCTGTCATTAATTATCCTCCTCACTAATCTTGTACTAATTCATCTTTATCTTTCAGAACAATGGACTGCCTGCTCTGGTCACCTTGAGGAAAGGCTTGGTGGCGCTTGCTCGTCAGTGGATGAAGTTCATTGTTGTCACACAGGGCTTTAAGGCGGTTGGTTTGCCACGACCCAATCAGCTTCCTAAGCCCAAAGAGCAGGACCCCATCGAGCCTGATCAGACACCGGGGCCAGACTGTTGTGCTGCCTTGCAGAGTGACACCAGTGCTGATGGAGCAGAGTTTGAGTTTGATGCAGGTAGTTGTCTTGCATACCTTTTACTTAACATTTAAGCAGATTTAATGTGATTTTACGAGGTTTATCTGTTTTGTGTTGTTCATGTGCCTTTTTAGGTACTGTAAGTGAACATACAATGCTGTTAGAAGGAGTATGTAGTCGTCCTGCTCCTACCGGTAACTCAGCCCCTGTGACTGGAGTCGAGATCATGAGAAAACTCTCCAAATCTCACGCACACAGCGAGTCTGCCCTCAGGATCAAGGTTTGTGTGGGTCTGAATGTGTATGATAAATAAATAAAAAGCATTCAGCTTCATGATTTATTTATTTTTTTAGGGTTCCCACCCTTACCAGTCCCTGAGCTACACGAGTGGAGATACAGCAGCTGATTCTCCCGCTCATGTCGGTCGGACAGGGCTGCAGTCCAATCACAGCCCTCGGAAAGAGTCGTTGCTAAGCTATCTAACAGGAAGCATTCACAGTCTGCACAACCTCCTAGAAGCCACGCCCCATCGAGCAAATGAACAAACCACAGCCAAGAACAGCTCCCTGACACGTACAGGTATGATTTTCTTCATTCAGAGTTTTTGCAATCTAATATTAGAAGGGTGAAAATGTGAATCAGAAAGACAAATGCGTTTCCTTGATGCATGGTTTTCCCATGAGAGCAGGTTACTAATCCTATTGTGTTTGATTTTTCTTCTTTTTTAGTATTATTTTTCTGCACAGAAAATGTCAGAAACCATTAAAGTGCCGAGGCACCATACTTGGTTGGATAGTCCCAAATCCCATCCAATGCTCAGGGCAGCACGTAGATATGTCACACTAGATGGTGCAATAAAATAAATACAATTTTAAGTTTTATGCTAGTAACTTCCAAATCCATATCGATTGTAAAGGAAGTCATATTTTCTCTGGGTCTTTCAGTACTCCAGATGGTAGCACGTGACTTATAGAATAGGGGTGTACTGAAATTTAATTTCCGGCCGACACCAGTATGTCGATATTAAAATTCTATACGGTTTTATCGAATAAATGAAAAACAAAACACTGCAAACCAATATTCAATTGATTTAATTCCTACAAGTAAATTTAGGCATCACAACTTTTTAATGTACTTGAAAAACCTATACATTTTGAGATTTACTATTTTTAAGATTACATTTAAACAGTTATTAAATTATTAATATTATTAAAGATACAATTTTTTGATTTAGTTGATTGTTAGAAGGCAAAGGTCATATAAATGCTAGAATAGGGAAAATGAGCATGCTGAATTAAATATCCAGTAACTGATATATAGTGCATCCCTAAAAAAATGACAAAGATTTACACTGTAGACGGGACTAGAACAATATCTATTGACAGAATTAGTCAAAAACGTGAGCAATGTGCTAACATCCCCTCAGAACAGAGCATAATGGTGAATAATTAAAAATCTAGATATTGTTAAATGTTTGTTGTTTTTTGGTAGGCAATAATGTTGGTGCAGACTTGTTAACAGCACATCCTCTTCTATCGGAGCCATTTTCTGTCAGCTTCTACAACTGGATGTCAAACGCTGTTGGCAACCGCACAGGTGGCAACGTCCAGGACTCGCCTCTCAACCGCTCTCAGCACAACAGCCTGCAGACCGGAGGTGAGCGATTAGTGCTTTGGCAGATAAATATGGGTAGTCTGTTGACTGTGTAAACAAGCAGTCTGTATCTGTCCATGTGGCTGTGATTAGAGTGTGTTCATTTGCACTGAAAATCTTCATTAACTCTTTGTGTGCAGGTGTCCTCCCCACCATTCCTTCTGCATCAGATTTTAACACTGTACTGTCCAGTGATCAGAACACACTGGACACACACTCTCAGCACACACACTCCCAGCACAGCACGAGTCAGGATGACCTGCTTAATCAAGATGAGACAAATCTCTGCCCTGCAGCTGTGCAGCTAGCCGATGCACAGGTGTGTGCACCAGGAATACTTAATATTTTGTTATCATTTATTAATGACCATCCATATGTTATTGCCGCCTCTCATTCTGTTTTGCATGTGTCATTGGATTGTCTGAACAGGTTGTTTTTGAGCCTTTGTTGAGTCACATTGGTATCCAGCACCAGGATGCTCCTCCACTTAGTTACAAGATGTATTTTGGGGAGCACCTGTCCTTCAGCGGCACTCTTGAGTGTTTGAGAGCCGACATTGTCGACTCTGACACCAGCAAAGACAGGAAGAACAAACGTGCACACAGGTAACACAGCTTTGCCATGGTAGCTTTTGTTCAGCTGTCTAGAGATATTCTGGAAATCGTACTTGTTTTTTCTATTGATTTATTTATTCATTTTTTCCCTGTTGAAAGTTTCATTTTATGTAAGGATGGGTATTTGGAAGTGCACAATAATTAAATAACTACAGTGCTGGTGTTGTTAACTAAAACTTTTACAAATCATTTTGGTTATTGAAATAATAAAATAATAATAAAAATAAATAATAACTTAAATAATAAGTTGAAGTACTAAAATTATTAAAACTGAAATAAAAGTACAAGTATAAAAAACAAAAAACAATGAAAATTACAAAAACAAATTATAAAAAACAACTTATATTTAACTAAAATTTTAAATGAAAACGGCAAATATTACAATAAAGGTTGAATCAAAATATCAATAAATAAACAATTAAATGACTAAACTATTAAATGAAATAATTTTTTTTGTACAAAAAAATGCAAAACCAAAATAATTTCTTCATTTCAAGTTGACCCTGTCTGATAGTAATAACTATAAATTCCGCAAGTGATTCAGGTGCTGATTCAGTAGCTGCTTGACAGATTCAGTGAGTTAATGCGGTGAAGGATTCATCAGACTGGTAATTTCTTACCAGTGGACCTTCAGCCATGCTTCAGTTGCTTCAGACTGGTATACTGAATGCATGTCTTGTGTTCAAAAACAAAGCTGAATGGAACAAAATGCATTGAGAAGCATTTTTACAAGTGGAGCTGTTTTAACTTGACACTGTGTCAAACTGGGACGCACATGGGTGCAAACATCAAAAGAAAGAGACATAGATATATACATAGACCAGCACTTAACACACAGTCCAGTCAGAAACTGCCCCACCCTGAACATGCAGTCAAAATGTTGCATATCCCTGATTTTATAATGGTGTGTTCTTGTGTTCAGGCAGGGCATGGTGAACCTCCCCCCGCTCGATTTCAAGCCTGCCCTGATGATTGAGACGTTCAGTTTGAACGCAGTCATCCTGGAGAAGTGCATGTCAACCCCTCCCTCTGCTAGCGCCCTGTCTTTCCACGAGCTGAGCCGGAGACCCCAGGCCAGCGTGCACTGCCATTTTACCCTCGCTTGCCAAGCGATTCGCCAGCACGTGGACATGGCCCTGGTCCGCCTCATTCACCAGTTCAGTACGATGATCGATGACATCAAAGCCACACAGACTGACATCAAGCTCAACCGCTACACTGCCGGCTCCTCTTCCCCAACGCCCACCAAGGCGCGACCGTATCGGGAATTTCGCTCTTCTGACTTCAGCCGTAGTTCTCGTGGGAGCCTGAATGGAGCTGCTCGACTGGGCACTCAGAAGGGCAAGCGGACCGTGGTCGGGCCGGGCCTAGACACGCTGACCAGGAATCGAGAGCCTCGTGGAAGGGGGACGCTGGGACGTGCTGAGCGAAGGACATCGAAAGTATCTCGGAAGGGTTCGCGTGATGTGGCGGACCACATGACCATTCAGATGGATGACTCGGACTCCATCACAGTGTCAGAACAGAGCGAGCCGTCGGCCGAGTGCTGGCAGAACATGTACAAACTTCTTAATTTCTACTCGCTCATATCAGACCCCACAGGCATCCTGGAGAAGAACCAAGATCATGCCCTCTCAGGTAGGACTTGCTCTGCATTTTTCTGTTAATTTCTGTAAATTCTTTTGATTCACATTCATTTTTTTAAGTGAAATAATATGAAAATATAATAAGAATCTTATAAGAAAATAAAGCATATTTTTAGAGCCAATAATTTTTTGCATTTCAACAATTACGTGCACATTAGTGGTGATTAGTTAATGTGTCCAGATATTTTTATTGTGATTTAAAATGTACATTATTCTCAAAAAATATTTTTAATAGATTTTCAGCACTGTAATAATGAGCATCATTCTTGGTATATACCGTGTTTGTTATTAAAAAGTTTAAAATATTATTATTAATAAATGTATATCAATACAACAGGTTATTGCACCATGATGTATACTATAAATACTTTAGTTTAATTATGTCATTATTGTATTACACATTATGGTAATGAAAATCTATTTTATTGTGTTGTGATAATGAGACTTGGAGGAAGGAAACTCTCAATTCTCATAAAAATGTCAAATAGCAAAAAAATCTTATTTTTGCTTTTGAATAGTTCCAAAATAGTCTAATATTCACTGCTTTTGGCCCAATTTGCCTATTCACTTGCTCTTCAGAGGGTGGACGGAGCCCTGCGGATCCTCCATGTCGATTGGTGTTTGAATCTGAAGGCGAGACGCCCCCCAGTCGACTGGGTCGTAGGCGGAGCTTGGTAAGCTCTGAGCCCCAGCATGTGACGCTGATCGTGTTCGGCGTTGGCATGGTGAACCGCACACATCTGGAAGCAGACATTGGAGGACTGACCATGGAGGCGGAGCTTAAGAAAATACATGGCAGTTTTACTCTAAAGGAGAAAATGAAGGGTAAATCAAGCAGCATTTTTAAATAAATGTAACATTTTAAAATATCCTGTATGCTTACCTTATCCTATAATTTCTGTTCTCTTGATGCAGATATTCTCCATCAGAAGATGACTGAGACCTGTGCCTCAGCCCATATCGGATGTGTGAACATTGTGCTTCTGGAAGGAATCACACCAGACATACAGTCAGTAACTCATTTATCACTAGGCCTAAGACTCACTGAGTGCTCTACCACTTTTATATAAATAAATTTACCTTGAAATGTCTAATTTCTCTTTGTATAAATTTGTCCAATCCCAGTTCCGCATGCAAAACACTGTAAACTGTTGGTAGGTTGGCTTCCTAAAGAGTGTAGACACTTTGCCTCTGTGGTGCCCTAATATTTAGCTCCGTTTATTTGATCAGTCTGACATATCAACTTACGGACTAAACAATAACATGAACCCACAATACAAAAACGTCATATCCATACACAACTGTTCTAAAGTTTGCAGTCAGTAAGATTTTGAAAAAAAATTTTTTGCAAGGAAATCTCTTATGCCCACCGAGGCTGCATTTATTTGATCAAAAATACAGTAATACAAGTGAACTGTGAAATATTATTACAATTCAAAATAATATACAATTTAAATAGATAATAAAATGTAATTTATTCCTGTTATTCCACATGATTATTATGCTATTCTTTCAGAAATCATTCTATTATGCTGGTTTTGGTGATTAACACGCATTTCTTATCATCACTGCCACATTCATATTAATCATACATTTATGTGAAATATACATCTTTGGTAACATAATAAATGTCTGTACTGCCACTTTTGATCAAATTAATGCATACTTACCAAATAAAATGATTAATTTCTTTAAAAAATCTCCCTGAACACAAATGTTCTATTTGAAACTTTTTAAAAGATAGTGTATTTAACTACACAAACAGTTTAGAAACTGCATAACACCACCCTGGAAACGACCCACATTAACCTAGCCTTAGATCATGTTAAACCTTGTAATGTACTTAAAATGCACTTTATTCCTAGCTTACTCTCTGCGATTATCATATTTTAAAGTCATTCTTGGATCTATTTTTTTCTGGTGTTATCTCTTTTCACAAATGTATTTTTAAGAGTAAAAATGTATCACAGCATATGTGACAGTTTTGAAATGTTTTCTCTGTGGATAACTTTCCCCTCTTCTACCTTCCTGCTCTCTACTCTCCTCTCTCTCTTCTCTCTATCTGTCATCTTTTTGTTGTTTTTTTCTGCCTCTCTCTCTGGCAGACTAGAGGATTTTCCAACCTCACCTACCAGCACAACCAAGCAGGAGTTCCTGTATGTCTGAGTTTCCTTAGTAACCTTGTCCAGTTCCCCATGACCATTCATAACATCTCCATAATATTTGAATATCACAGTCCCTTCCATATTTCAAATATATGCCATATACCGTTCACCCTTACTATAATAAGATTTATTTTGCTCTCTAATGCTCCAAACCCCTCTCATATTAACGTTTCACAGCATTGTGACATAGTGTCATAGTGTCTTCAGCAGTGGCCAGTGAAATCATAACACCTCATGACACTAATTTGACAGTCATAGTTACTTCATTAATGCATTGTCAGTGGGATACTTTTCCATTTCCTAGTCTAATTGAAACAAGTTTTGGACTATCTACGTTAAGTCCATTTTATAGGTTATTCTGATCAAGATCCACCCACTCTGTTTCCTTTTTGAAAATATGGATGATGCATTGTTAATAACTACCAGTGTTATTTTTCCCCCTGTGATATTTTCATTAACAGTATGTTTTATTAAAAAAGTTTTTCGTTGTAATTTGACACGCATAGCCCTGCATCATTAGACCGGAAGAGACCATCTGACTAATTTTGGTTTTGCTTTTATACATCGTTTAAGTGACAATTGGTCTGAAATCAGTGATAAAATTTGGCATGAACAAAACAATCTTTAATTTAATGGCAAAGTAGTCTTTGAGAGCAGTTTTACAGAAACATAGCAGAAAATATGTGAAGACTATTTTGTTCCCCCTGTTCTTCCAAAAGTAATAAGTAAGGGAGTATTTCACAGACTCATAACTCCGAACACAAAGTAGATTATAAAGTTCTGCTTGTGGTTATTGAGTTTATGTGCTACTATGTGCCTCATACAAAACTCTGAATATCTTTTTAAATACTTGATGCTTTTGTCCTGGAAAAAGTTGTCAAATCCAATGATTAGTTCCTCCTGAAAGGTGCTCATTGCAGCAGCTTGGTATCTAAACACAATCTAGTTTTCTGGTGCACCCTGACTCTTGGAAGTTGCATATCCATCCATCTAGATCTTTCTCCTTCCAGTTGATCTCCCCACATCTACAAGGCCTCGTTTCCAGTCACATGAACATTTCATTTGTACATTTTCCAGTATCTGTCTGTACATATTTCCCAGACATTGTTTCATGTTACTGCTCGATATTACATCCAGCCTGCGATTTCAAAATGAGCACTTGTAGTAAGTTCCTTTTGTTTGTATATTTGTGTCTTAGGACGGTGGTGAAGTGTAACATCGCAAAGTCCCAGGCTTTATATAGTGCACAGCGTGGGCTGAAGACCAATAACGCTGCCGTATTAAAAGTGGGTGCAATCTTCATCAACATCCCGCAACACCCTGCAACGCTACACAGCATGATGGTCCGCAGCTCCCACCAGCTCTCAAAACAGATTTCAGACCTCATCCGTCAGCCCTCCAACATGTGAGGAAAACCTCTGCACTTTCTTTTTGTAAGATTTAATGATTTTTTTTGTTGCCCATGTTAAAGTCAAATCTGTTTATATCAGCCCACCGCCCAACCGCGAAGACACGCCTACTCCACAGCCTTCTGAAGTGAGTGTCAATCAAACTCCGGTGGAGGCCATTGAGTTTCCTCAGCTGCCTGAAGGACTGGAGAAGAAGCCAATCGTGTTGAAATTCAGCGCTATGCTGGATGGGATCACTATTGGTGCAGCCCTGTTACCCTCTCTCAAAGCAGAATACAAGATGGGTCGCATGAAGAGCCATGGCATGACAGGTACCCACAATTCCACTGGCACAGTTGTTAATTTATTTCAAAGTGCCTTGGAAAATACAGATGCAACAATAACAAATGATTAACGTTTTGGTGTCTCCCTCTCACAGGTGCTCAGACACGGTTCACTTTTGAACTACCCAATCATAAGCTGTGTTTCCAGTCGAAGGTTTCCCCTGTGGATGTGTCGGCCTTGCCCCCCACTGCCAGTCTGACTCTGCCTCCCGTCACCATGTCTGGACAGTACATCATACAGGAGCACGAGGGCCACAGCGACACTGCCTGGGCCCCAGGATACAGCAACTATCTTCAGGGAAACTACTTGCGCTGCGTAGCTGAGGTGTGCCATTGATGTAGCAATGAGATGTTGTACTAAATAGGTTGCTTGATTATTAGATTATCAAGTTTGTTTCAGCAGATGGATGGATGGAGGAATGGATTCATTTGAAATACAATATACTGGTTTCTTCATTTTTAGATTGGGTCTTTCGAACACAACTTGACCACAGATTTGCTCAACCATCTAGTCTTCCTTCAGAAGGTCTTCATGAAGGAGGTCAATGAGGTCATCCAGAAGGTGTCAGGTATGTTTAATGAAGAACAGGTAGCATAAATTAGGACTTTTTTCATTTATATTTTTAGCATGCTTTTGTTTTTAGTTTTTTTGGGGGGGATTTTATTTCATTTTTTTGTAATGTTTTATTTATTCGTTTATTTATTTGCTCTGGTTTTTGTTTTGCTGTCATTTAATTTTTTTGGTTACACTTTATTTTAAGGTGTACCAATTATTTTGCTTGATTTCACACCAGCTTTGTGAAATGTGTTTGTTTCTGTATAGGAGGCGAACAGCCAATCCCACTGTGGAATGAACACGATATGTCAACAGATGGCGACAAACCTAAAATCCTGCTTTATTCTATTAATCTGACTTTTAAGGTTTGTACTAATACAATTGTGTGTTTATTCATTTTAAGTGACTCTTGCAGACTTTTTAGACTTATTCAGTATGATTTTCTGTTGTAGGGGATTCAAATGACAGCCACCACTCCTTCAATGAGGGCGGTGCGCTTTGAGACGGGCTGGATTGAGCTTGAACTGTCCAATCGGGTTCAGAGTAAGACTTCTCCCACAGGAAGTAACTACCTGAAGCTCTTTGGGAAATGTCATGTGGATCTCAATTTGGCTTTGGGGCAAATAGTCAAACATCAGGTAGCTAGTCACAGAAACATAAAGAGCACTGTTATTCATTGCTCTCAATAAACTTTCTTGTAGATGCATGAGATTTTGATAAGGTGGTGCACACTATCAGTTAATCGCTGTTGTCGTGATGCTGTCTCTTGCAGGTGTATGAGGAGGCAGGGTCAGATTTCCACCAGGTGGCATATTTCCGCACTCGAATCGGTTTGCGCAATGCTCTGCAGGAGGAGATCAGTGTCAGCTCTGATAAAGAGGCTGTCCTAATCACACTCAACCGTCCTATTGTTTTTGCTCAGCCAGTAGCATTTGACAGAGGTCAGGCCACACTTAGCCTTTTGTTTTTTCATGTGCATCCATTGGTGGATTTTTTCTAATGTAATTGTGTATGTATGTCTGTTGTAGCTGTTCTGTTCTGGCTGAACTATAAGGCTGCCTATGATAACTGGAAGGAACAGCGCTTGGCTCTCAACTCAGACATTCATATGGCCACCAAAGAGGTGGTGGACAAACTGCCAGCCATACAGCAGACCAGCGCCCAGGCCTTCAGCACTCTCTTCCTGCAGCTCACTGTCAATGACCTGGGCATCTGCCTGCCGATCACCAGCGCCACACAGGTAGATCCTCACTGATACACAATCTGTTTTTCATTCGTTTTAATGTTTAGACTCATCAGATTGGTGTGAACACGGCTTTAACTTTATAAAATACTGTAGGCTTGTATTTAACTCTTTATACACATGACGTATTTCCATTTCTGTGGGTCAGAATGATGGATGTTAAATGTTTGTCTCTTCTTTCTGCTATACATAGGCCAATCACAGTATTGATTTTGATCCTGGCTCAGCACTGGTGTTAACCATCGAGAGTACACTAATCACAGCGTGCTCCTCCGAATCTCTGGTCAGCAAAGGCCATTTCAAGAACTTTTGCATTCGATTTGCTGAGGGGTTTGAGACAACTTGGGATGACTGGAAACCTGAGGTCAGAGGTGACCTGGTCATTAATGCCTGTGAGTAACACTCAAAGTTAACTTGTGTCTGTATTTGGCCCCATAATGCTTCCATGATTCTTGAAATACTCTATGTGGATTTCTAGGTGTTGTCCCTGATGGTACTTATGAGGTTTGCTCCAGAACGACAGGCCAGGCCTCTGCAGGTATGAGTAAAACAATGTTCTTAAGGAATTTGCATGTTTTTGAAAGAAGACGCTCACTCTTATGCTTTCCAAGGCTGTGTTTATTTGATCAAAAATACAGTAAAAACAGTAATTTTGTGAAATATTATTACTATTTAAAATAAATGATTTTTTATTTTAATATATTTTATAATGTAATCTATTTCTCTGATGGCAATGCTACATTTTCAGCATCATTACTCCAGTCTTCATTGTCACATGATCCTTCAGAAATCATTTGAATATGCTGACTTGATAATTATGTAATAGTTCATTATTTTCAATATTGAAAACCGTTCCACTTTTTTGTGGAACTGTGATGCTTTTTTTTTTCTCCAGGATTCTTTGATGAATTAAAGAAGATTCAAAAGAACAACATTTATTTGAAATAGATTATAAATAACATTACAGATGCCTTAACAGTTGCTTTAATGCTTTCTTGTTTAATAAAATGAGACATTTCTTAATATCTTACTGACCCCATCATTTTGAACGGTAGTGTACATTGATGAAATGCACAAAACAAGGAAGAAAACATTGTCGATTTGATTTCATACTGACTTCATATTTGATCTTTGTCTGTGTTTAATAACGAAAATCTTTCAATACTCCAGAAAGCAGCAGCGCGGGGACGTGGATGCTAAATGTCTTGTGGAAGATGTGTGGTATCGATGTGCACATGGATCCCAACATCGGCAAGCGTCTGAATGCTCTGGGTAACACGCTCACCTCTCTGACTGGTGAAGAGGACAATGATGACATCACAGACTACAACTCAGTCGACATGGCTGACCTATCAGACGAGGACGAGAGTGACATGTCTCCGCCCATACACACGGTCAGAGCTCACACTCTTTATGTCACTAACATTTCCTAATGTCAGTGTAAAGTCTTTGTAACTATTTTTATTTACATTGTCTGCTTCTTTAGTTTCTTGGGTTTTTTTTGTACATGTATATTAATGTTATGTTTATGTTTAGAGCAGGTGATGTGTCTTTGTGCTCATTTGTACTTATTGTCTGTGTAGTGGTGTGAATTTGTGTTTGTTTTAAACCGGCCCATGTTTGCAGTGTCCTGAAGGGGATCTCAGTCCCAGACTTTCGTTCAGGAGGCGGCTGGTGAACAGCATTCTGGGCATTTGCCCCAGCCCCCCTCCCCTCTCACCTTCTGAGAGTCGTAATGTTTCTCCATCATCCACAATCACTCGGCTAAAGTCGAGAAGTGTTCGCCTGTCGTCCACAGCCAATGCAGAACGAACTAGACATCCCAGACCCCTGTCCTGGGGCTGTGTATGTACTTCAGAGCTCCTGTTTGCTTTTCAGTCCTCTTCCTTTCTCTGTCACATTCTTTCTCTCCATCTTGTTCATGCTCTCAGGGTGGAAGTTGCTTTTAAGATCAGTCACATCACTCAAAACCTTGTTGAATTGTGCCTAGAACTGAACGAGTCTGAATTCTATAGTTTCATGCTGCTTTTTAGTTTTGTCTGATTCCTCTCCATTAGAAATGAGTGGCCAGTGACATCTTACACTCTTCTTATTTCCTGTTTCCAAAGGAAGCATTTCTCATGGACAAGCTGTGTTCAGTAATCTTGTTTGTTTTTGGGGTGGTGTTGTGATTGTTGTTTTTCTGATGTTCTGGAATGAACCACACTTTTTTTTGTCACATACTCAATTATACAGAATATAATCCGTAGTGAAATGTAGGCGTAAGGGCAGTCGTGGCTCTAATGGATAGAGCGTCGGACTTGTAACCCGAGGTTGTGGGTTCGAATCTCGGCTCCGGCAGGAATTGTCCACGACTGAGGTGAGACCCTTGAGCAAGGCACCGAACCCCCAACTGCTCCCCGGGCGCTGCTGTGTCGGCTGTGTGCACTTGGATGGGTTAAATGCAGAGAACACATTTCACTGCTGGTTATACTCTGTATAATTGTGTATGTGACTTGTCTCAACTGTTCAGGAGTCAGTGTGATTCTGGAACTCTTATGCATGACTGTACCTAGGGCTGGGCGGAATGATGATAAACACTGTGCAACTGTTGAAATATGGCAACAGGTTGTGATTTTTGCTGTTTTTTTTGTGTTTTAAAATTAACTTGGTTATTTGTATTATCAGATTTAAAAAATAACAAAGTATTAATTTCTTTAGAAAATACAGTGTATATTTTGCACTGTATTTTTTAAAGAAATTAATGCTTTAATTCTGCAAGGACACATTAAAGTGCAAACGTGACAGCAGCACAGACTTTTCCAATGTCAAAAAAAAATCAAATAAACGCTGTTCATTTGAGGTTTCTATTTCATCAAAGAATTCTAAAAGTTTTCACAAAAATATGAAGCAGCCCGGCTTTTTTTCAGCATAATGATAACAAAAATAAATGCTTTCTGAGCATCAAATCAGCATTTTAGAATGATTTCTGGAGGATCATGTGACACGGAAGACTGTTTAATAGATGCAAAAAAATTCAGCTTTTCTATTACGGCAATAGATTACATTTGAATTTATTTTTTAGAAATTTAGAAAACTGGTATTTTAACTTGTAATAATATTTACAGTTTGTACTGTATTTTTAGTCACAAAAAGCAGCCTTGGTGAGCATAAGAGACTTCTTTCAAAAACTTAAAAAAATCTTACCAACCCCAAACTTTTGAATGACAGTGTAAATGTATGTTATAATATTTGTAAAATGAAATAAAATAAAATATGATGTAAATGCCGTTTTTGAATGACTCCTACCATAAGAACATTTCTGATTTTGTCATCCCGCCCACCTCTAAGTCTGTCTCGTATTTTAAATGTATTATTTTGACAGTTGTTTTCTCTCTCGCAGGAGTCTGTTGACCTGCGCAGACAGGCAGTCATGAGCAATCAGATAACTGACGCTCGTGGACGAAAGTTCTCTAAGCGCTTGGTGGATATTAGAGAACTCAATGAGCAGGCCAAAGTCATTGACGATCTCAAGTAATGTCAACCTGACATTAATAATAAGCAATATTCCTCGATCTGTATTTTTTGTCTAAAAGAAATCCCTATAATTCTTTTTTGTTCTCTTTCTCTAAGGAAACTGGGAGCAAGTGAAGGCACCATAAACCAGGAAATTCAGCGCTATCAGCATTTGGAATCTGTCGCTGTCAATGATATCCGACGGGATGTGCGCAAGAAGCTACGGCGCTCCAGCATGCGGGTGAGAAAGACTTGATTCAGCTCACTACATTGAAAGTGCGGTGGAGATAAAATGTTGCATTAATTGAGTTTGTGCTTTGTTTAGGCTGCGTCATTGAAAGATAAATGGGGTTTAGGGTACAAGCCAAGCTACAGCAACAGCAGGTCAAAGAGCATTTCAGCAACAGGCAGACCACCAATGAAGAGGTCTGATAGACCCAGGTACCCACTCACACACACACACACACACACACACACACACACACACACACTCACTCTCAATTAATCACAGATGAGTTAATGTATTTCAATCACAGATCTTTAGTTGGTTCATTGATTTTTATTTTTTTTGTCTCGTCTCTTAAGGGATGATCTGCCAGACATTAAAGTGGATGCAGCATCTCCAGCACCTCCAGCACCAAGGGTTACCTTCAACATTGACACGGTAGTGTGCACGCGTACATCTGTGTGTGCCTGAGTCTGTACATTTGGCCATTTAAAATGCTGTATGCATCTTTTTTGTCATCATTCTGTGGTTCCATCTTCATGTTCGGTGTTTGTAAACAATGTTTGTAAAGTTAAATAAAGCTTTGTTTTTACATTGCCATTCAAAAATTTGGGGTCAGTAAGATTTTGTTTATACATTACATTTTCAATTTTGCAAGGATGCAATTGATCAAAAGTGACAGTCAAGACATTTAACATTTCATATTTAAAATATTTTTTAACTTTCTATTCATCAAAGAATCATGAAAAACATTATCACAGTTTCTACAAAAACATTAAGCAGCACAACTGTTTGCACCATTTGAAAATAATAAGAAATGTTTTTTAACAGAAATATGACCAATATTGCTGTTTTTACTGTATTTTTGATCAAATAAATGCAACTTCTTTTCAAATATATTAAAATATCTTACTGAGCCCAAACTTTTAAACAGCAGTGTAATTTGACAAAGGCGCACACATACACACTCTCATTGGTTTTATGGTTTCACCTGCTAGTGCATCACTCTTGACTTAATGAATGCCATATGTATGGTATACACATACTGTGCTGAAACATATGTTCATGTACTGTATAGCTCAGTAAGTCTGTTTGTGTTTAAGATGGAAACCCCAAACCCAATCCCAAGTCCAGCTGACTCTGTTTTTAAGGTATCGGAGAAAAACGGTCCAAATCAAATCTTCAAATCACCTCTGAATCTCTATGCATGAAAGTCTTGTGGTGTGAAGTCGCTAAATCTAAATCTGCTGTTCAAAATCCAATCAAAAATCATCAGCGACTAATGATTTTTTTTAAGCCTTTTTGGATCTTGGCTGAAGAGTGGTCTTATTTTCTCTTGATCTCTCTACTCACACATTCATTAACACACTCTCACTCCATATGTTGAAGCTGCTCTTGTGCTGTGTTGGTATAACTAATCAACTCTTGTTTCTTCAGCATGTCTGGATCTTTGTCCATTGCATTGCTCGTGATGTCTTTCTTGTCATCTATCCATCTTTTCATTTCTCATCCCTCTCTCCTCCGCTGGGTTGTAGTGGAAAGCTTTCTTAATAGTGCTCTCTGGTTATGAGCTATCAGCCAACAGATACAGTTTGAATTGCCAGTGAGTCAGAATCAGTTTAGGTTGTGAGTACAGCAACAGATATTATTGTATAATTATGCCCAATACCAATATCCATATTTTGATGGCTGACAACTAATAAATATCTGATTGTTAAAATTCTACACTTTTTTTTTTTGCTTACAAATAATGCAATTTACTGAAATAGTCAGTTGTTTTAAATGCTAAAAATAAATGTAAGCATCATAACATTAACATAAGAATTGAAAGTATGAAAGAATTTCATTTTGAGATTTGTTAAAGTTAAACATCCAATATTGGGAGATAATGATAAATTCATTCCCCCTTTTTTTTTTTTGATTTTGTGGTGACGTGTCCTAGATATGTTTTTGTTAGATCCGCTTATGTAGTCGAAGAGACTTTAATCCTTTAGGAGAGAGAAATTGATGAATAGATGGAAAGATATATAGACCAATCATCTGACTGTTGGCTTTCACTGGTTGTTGAAGTTCCCGGAGGAGACAGAGTTGGACCTGTTGTCTGTCACCATTGATGATCCTGCTCATTACCCATCATGCTCAGTGTTCAGTGCCCCTGGCACACCTGCAGTCTTTTCACCAACCGTTCCCTTCCAGCCTGATGACAGCCGCCGTGACGACCTCTCCTCGACTTCTTCAGAGGATTCGGACAAAGATGATGAGTTTGAAGGGGAAAGAGCACACAGCTATTATCGCAGACCAGGGTGTGTTGAACACGCAGCACTCCACAAGTAAACACTCCACAAACACAATTACACTCACTAAACTGACGGTCTGTATGTTTGTGTTTCTCAGGGGCTCTCAGAGAAAGTCATCTGCACTGTCTGCATTATTCAGCGAGCGCTGGCCGGCCACACCCCCTCAGAGTGGAGCAATAGCGCCGCCCACCGAGCGGAACATTGACTTCGAGCTGGACGTGCGCGTTGAGATCGAAAGCGGCAAGTGTATGCTGCACCCCAGCACCCAGCCGCCCGAGCATGAAGATCTCGCAGTGAGGAGGTGAAGATATACAACAAAATGGACACACTATCTCATGTTGTCTTTAATGAATGGCCGACCTGGAAGTTAGAATCACCCTGGTTCCCTCGACAAAAACTCAATAGGATTTTCCATTGGCTTTTGGATTATTGCAAAAAAAAATTAACTATGTGACCTACAAAAGTTAAAGGGATAGTTCACCCAAAAATGAAAATGTTGATGTTTATCTGCTTACCCCCAGGGCATCCAAGATGTAGGTGACGTTGTTTCTTCAGTAGAACACAAACAAAGATTTTTAACTCAAACCGTTGCAGTCTTTCAGTCATATAATGGCAGCCAATGGGTCCCAGAGCTTTGAGAGTAAAAAAAAAAACATACACAGACAAAACCAAATTAAACCCTGCGGCTCGTGACAATACATTGAGGTCTTAAGACATGAAACGATCGGTCTGTGCAAGAAACTGAACAGTATTTATATATTTTTTTTTTACCTCTAATACACCACAATGTCCAACTGTCCTGAGCGCATTCACAAAATCTGGCACGTGACGCGTCAACGTGCTCTGGCACATACAGTAGATATATACATAGATCCTTACGTATCGCGGCCCATAGAAACAGTCGCTAATGAGGCATCTACCTATATATATATCTATGTGCCAGAGCATGTTGACTCGTCACGCACCGGATGTTGTGAATTCACTCAGGACAGTTGGACATTGCGTATCGGAGGTAAAAAAATATGTAAATACTGTTCAGTTTCTTGCACAGACCGATCGTTTCGTGTTTTAAGACCTCAATGTATCGTCACGAGCCGTAGGGTTTAATTTGGTTTTGTCTGTGTATGTTTTTTTTACTCTCAAAGCCTTGGAGCCCATTGACTGCCATTATATGACTGACAGACTGCAACGGTTTGAGTAAAAATATTAGTTTGTGTTCTACTGAAGAATCAAAGTCACCTACATCTTGGATGCCTTGGGGTAAGCAGATAAACATCACATTTTAATTTTTTGGTGAACAATCCCTTCAATGATTCTTACACGTTATGTTCATAATGATAATCTTCACAAATGAACACAACTTAACTTTGAAGCCTAAATACAATCATCTGAAGTAAAAACACAAGCTATACTATGGTCATATGGCTATAGCAACACCACCATTAAGCTTCCAACAACTCTTTCAGTCTTTATTTAAAAAATAATTCCTGTGAAAGTTTGAGTTAGAATGATTTGCATTAGTGTGTGATGTCAATATCCCCTGTAGTCCCATTTAGCTACTCTACTTGTAAGCAGCTGCCTTTTTCAAGACAAGCGTAAAAAAAATCACAAGGGGGTATTACTGATGTATTTTATGTCATAAAAAAACATGAAAAAATCTTATACTTGTGTTAATCAATGACCTTATTTCAGACATTTAATCAAAAACACATTCATAAAACCCATTGACTTCAGGATGATGGAACCGGAAAAAAAACATTCCATGTTTTGGTCTACAAAAACCTCATCCCTACATCACTACTGGTTTGGATTTTGGTCAGGGCTGCAAAGTGCTTCTGTAAAATGTCTGTCTCCTACTCGTTCTGTTGTTTAGGAGTTGTGAGCAGAGTTCGAGGAGTCTGGATCAGGACTCTCCTCCTAAGAAGCGAAAGCAGCAGCACAGTTTTGCCTCCAGCTCCCAACTACTGACTGCTAAGCGAGTGCCCACTTCTCTGCAGAGCAAGAGCAGTGATATTGAGACCACTGTCTTCTACATCCCTGGAGTGGATGTTAAGGTCTGCTGTGGGTCTTTTGACATGCTTCACACAGCTATGTGTATTTTCTTGTGGTTCAAGTATAGTCAGGGTCACGCCGTAGACATTTTTTATTTTTTTTTATCTGAGACTTATATTTTGAGATTTTTGAGTGTCAGGTGATGTTATATCAGCACTCATTTTGATGTGTAAAACACCCAAATACACTCATAGGTCTATAGACCTATTTAAATGCATGTGAATCGCACTTACTTTCATGCAACCAGCAACCAATTATGATGGGTTACTTACAATGCTCAACCACTGCAAAAAAAAAGAAAATTCCGCAAAAAAATTACAAACCCAAATGGATGCATTAATGTATACTTGGATAATTGTAGCGCTCATCCTCCCTCTCTGTTTCTTTTACAGCTGCATTACAACTCTAAAATGCTGAAGACTGAGTCGCCCAACGCCTCGCATGGATCGTCCCTTCCCAGAACCCTTTCCAAAGAGTCCAAGCTGTATGGTATGAGTGACGCACCCGCACCACCAGCCTCAGGCCCTGGCAAGACTAGCCCACTCCTGTCCCCCTCTCCCCCTCCTCTCCCTTCAGGTACACACTCTCTTCCTGTCTTGTCGTCTACCGCTGGCTTCCTGCATGCGCTCAGCCTCGTCTCTGGAGCATAGCCCACAGCTCTGAGCTCCACTGTAGCGCATGACTATCTAGGATCAGGGTTCACAGTTGCCGCTGTGGTTCTGCGTGTTTACTGCTTATGTGCTTGGGTTGAGACAAGCTTTTGTTATTAGTTGTTTTTATAATATTATTTGCGACAGTTTCTGTTTGTCCTCTTTCACTGTTTGCTTCATCTTTCTGACATGTTAAAATTTGAAAAGTGTATACAATACTGTTCAAAAGTTTGGGGTCGCATGATAAAATATACAGTAAAAAGAGACTATTATTGTTAAGTAATATTCTAATATAAATATCGGATATCTATTTTAATATATTTAAACATTTATATCATTCCTGTGATGCAAAGCTACATTTTCAACTGTCATCACTTCATTTTACAGAATCACACGATGCTTCAGAAATCTAATATGCTGATTTGATGCTTATGAAACATTTCTGATTATTGAATTTGAAAACAGCTGTGCTGCTAAAGTTCTTTTTTAAAGAAACTGATACTTTTTTTGTTGGATTCTTTGATGAATAGAACATTTAAAAACAGCATTTATCTGAAATAGAAATCTAAGTTTTAATTCCTTGCTGAATAAATGCATTTATTTATTTGAAAAAAAAAATGTTTACCAACCCTGAACTTTTGAACATTAGTAAAAAATTAAATAAAATACAACAATATATAATAAATAACAGTAAATCCCCAGAAGTCATTTTGGATAAAAGCATCTTCTAAATTAATAATTGTAATTACATGCATAGCATATCACTTCGTATCCCAGCAATTGTTTCAAGGAATAGTTCACAACAAAATGAAGGAAAAAAATTACTCCGCCTAATGTTTCATTGAAACAAAACGAGATTTTAGGTTGAGTGTTCAAGCTTCTCTTTTCCATACAGATGAATGTGGGTGGTGATTTAAATAGCAAGCTTAAATAGTTCTGGACACTGCTATTCATTGGTCACACTTTTTAACCATTTTCTATGACATTTCATTGCATCTTATGCTTGTGATAAACAATTTCTGTGTGTTTTGGCTGCCTTACTGTGCATCATGCATATTGCGTGCATGCCGGAGGTGCATTAGATGCGATATGTTTGCATCTTGAACAGGAATCTGTTGCTTTCAATGCATGAACATTTTATAAATTGGCGACAGAGAAAGATTGTTTTTTTTACTTTGTCTGTCTTTTTGTGCTTGCGTGAGCAGGTAAAGGTAAAGCAAGTGTAGGGGTGAAAACGGCTAAGCTGTATGCATGGGTAGCTCTGCAGACACTGCCAGAGGAAATGGTCATCAGTCCATGTCTGCTAGACTTCCTGGAGAAAGCGCTGGAGACCATTCCCATCACACCAGTCGACAGGAATTACTCAAGTCAGTGTGCTTTTTGATTTAACATGCGACTTTGCTTTCTAAAATAACAAAACACAATTCTGTGAGGCGTTTACTTTATGCTGATATTCATGTGTGTTTGTGTAGCTCTGAATGTTCCTGAGGAGGATGTAGGTCACTTTGATTCTGTGGAGCCTCTGGAGGAGTCTCAGGTGTCTCTTGTGTCTTCTTCTACATCTCCATACTCTTCCTTCCCTGTGGATGTGGTAGTTTATGTCAGGGTGCAGGTATACCAGCATTCCTTCAAGCAATACTCACTAGTAGTAACATTCTCAAAGTGGTTGGCTAATTTCGTCTTATTTGTTTCTCAGCCATCTCAGATCCGGTTTAGCTGTCTGCCCATGTCTCGAGTGGAGTGCATGTTAAAACTTCCTTCTCTAGACCTGGTGTTCTCATCCAATAGGGGTGAGCTTGAGCCCACCACCCATCCATCTGAGGGACAACACACACCCTCCTCCACACCTCCATCGGTACACAATGCCAACAGAGTGCCTGGAAGCAAAGGTATGAATGTACTGTACTGAAAATCTCATGTAATTTTTTAAATACACTACCATTCAATTTTTTTGGGGGGTCAATAAGTGGTGTTTCTTTTAGTTCTTATTAGTTTGAGGGTGTTTTGTCTAATGGTATCACTGAAACTTCTTCCATCCCTCAGGTCCATCAGGCCACCACAGCAGCCAATCAGATCTAACAAGCCCACCCTTAAACTCATCAGGTCTGAGTTTCACCGCCTGTATGTCAGATTTTTCACTGTATGTGTTTCATCCTTATGGAGCCGGCAAACAGAAGTCTGCAGTTACTGGCCTCCCACCTGGACCAGGACCGCTGGGTGAGAGCCCCATGCCGAGACCATACTCAGAAATGTTGAGACAGTTTATATGTAACATCAGCTTGTGTACTGTAAAGAACATTGTAAGATGACTTTGGTTTGTTTAGGAGCAGTCGACGAGGAGGCCTCTTCAGTGACAGGCAGGAAAGACTCTCTCTCCATCAACCTGGAGTTTGTAAAAGTCAGTCTTTCCCGGATGAGACGGACAGGAAGTCCGGCATTTATTGATACTTTCATTGCCAGCAAGGGTGGGAAGATGGACACAACTCTTATCAACATCTCAGGTGAGGAATTCAAAATAAAGTACTGGGGTTTTCTTCAGGATGTCTGATTGCTTCACCCTACTCAAGTTTTTTCTATGTCTCATACTTAAGCATTATGCATGAATGCTAAAGTGTTACACTGCTGTTCAAAAGTTTAGGGTTAGTAAGATGCTTTTTTTTGAAGCAAGGATGCATTAAATTGATCAAACGTGACAGTAAAGGCATTTTATAATGTTAAAAAGATTTGTATTTCAAATAAACGTTCTATTCATGGAACAATCCTAAAACAATTGATCACATTTTCATATCCACATTGATGATAATCAAAAATGTTTCTTGTTTACCAAAGAAACATTCAATTGGAATAATATATTTCACAGTATTACTGTTTTACTGTATTTTTGATCAAATACATGCAGCCTTGGTGAGAATAAGAAAAAATTCTAACCCCAAAATGTTGAACAGTAGTTTGTTTAATAATGAAATGCAATAAAAGGGAATCTCTCAGTTGTCTCAATAACTAATTCATGACAATGTCTGTGTTTTTTAATAGCGGTGTGTGACATCGGTTCTGCATCCTTCAAGTACGACATGAGACGTCTGAGTGAGATTCTTGCGTTTCCCCGTGCTTGGTACCGCAGAAGCATCGCCAGGAGATTGTTTTTAGGAGACCAGACCATTAACTTACCAGGTTATACATATACACTCTCATCATTACAATACTGTTCAACAGTTTGGAACCACTATTAAGTTGCTGCAGAGAATCTTCACAAAATTAGCATTTAATTGTAATATTGTAAATTAATATTAAGTTTTAAATGGGTCTTTAAATACTATTTTTTTTATATATATTTTCTTAATTTCATGTAGTTTATATATTTTCTTATTTCTATATATTTTCATATTTTTTCATGTAAAGCCTTATCATCAGAGTTGAAAAAAGTTGTGCTACTGAAGTGTGGCAATCACAAGACAGTGTTTTTTTTCAGTTGTGGAGTATATAGCACATTTCCTTTTCTGAAATCCAATTTTGGTTTCAGAAATAGCCCAAAAAAACAACAACATAAAAACAAAAAAACACATTTCATCAGTTGTTCTTTTGAGAGATGGAGGCTATTTCATGCACTGCTGTCTGGAAAGAAAAAAGCAAACTGGATATAACCGTGACAGATGCCTGCTGGACAACAACAAGCACATCAGAGTTTCTAGTTTGAGAAACAGACCCCTCGCTGGTGTTCAGCTGGCAGCTTCATTGAACCGTACATGCCAAAACCACAGTTTCATCTGCAGCAGTGAAAAGATGCCTTTTAGGCAGAATGTCATTTACAAAGCTACATATAAAACCAGAAAATAAGAGTGAATAGTCAAAAGGAAAGTAGCATTATGAATTGATGAATCTAGTTTTGAGGTATTGAGTGGTTTAAAGAGATGGATCACCTTAAAAAAGAAGGCCATCATTTAGTCACCCTCATGCCATTCCAAGCCCATAAAACTTTGATTAATCTTTAAAACACGAATAAAGATATTTTAATGAAACCTGAGAGGTTTCTGTCTCTCCATTGAAAGTCAAGATAACCAAAACGTAAAAAAACAAAACAATAGGGGTCATTAAAGGTAGGGTAGGCGATTTCGGAAAGGCTAGCGATAGCAAGTTAGCTTTGAAAGCAAGATCCCCACCCTCCCTGCATAATCACTCTGCAAAGCCATGCCTCCCCAAAACACATGAACGCGCTCCATCAGAGCCGAGACTAACCTGCAATACGATGAGAGACTGCGTTGGTGGAGGGTTGAATGCAACGCTGCTAGATTACCTCATGTCTCATTCACCGGTGACAAAACATTACAGTACAAAGACCATAACATTACAATAATAGCATCTTTCATTCTCGCTGAAACGTGCTGATGACCTATCATGTCTGCGCAAGCAGTGTGCACAGAGGTATGCAATTACATATTTTGAACAGGCAGGTAAGACAGCCTATCATAATGTTCAGACCGAACATTTTGATTGGACGAACTTCCACAGATGATACATATGAAGCAGTTTAATCAAAGTCTTGCAAGGCAAGGCAAGTTTATTTATATAGCACATTTCACACAGTGGTAATTCAAAGTGCTTTACATAAAAGGAAGGGAAATAGACATTCAAAATAATAATAAAAACAAGGAATACAAATATAAAAACCAATCACAACAATAAAAACAAAATAATATAAAAATAGATTTTAAATTAATTTAAAACAGTTAAGAATAGAAAATTATTATACATAGTGCAATCAGTTGGGACGTAGCACAGTGCTCATTCAACAAATGCACAGCTAAACAGATGAGTTTTGAGTCTGGATTTAAATGTGGCTAATGTTTTAGCACATCTGATCTCTTCTGGAAGCTGGTTCCAACTGCGGGCGGCATAATAGCTAAAAGCGGACTCCCCTTGTTTTGTGTGAACCCTTGGTATTTCTAACTAACTCGATCTTAATGATCTGATTTCTGGTTCTAGTCAGTATCCTGGCAGCAGCGTTATGAGCTGCAGCTGTCTAATGGTCTTCTTTGGAAGGCCGGTGAGGAGACCATTACAATAATCCACCCTGCTGGTGATAAAGGCATGAACAAGTTTCTCCAAATCTTGACTGGAAACAAAACTTCTAATTCTTGCAATGTTTTTGAGATGATAGTATGCTGATTTAGTTACTGCTTTGACATGACTGCTGAAACGAAGGTCTGTCTCCAGAATCACCCCAAGATTTTTAATTGTTTGACCCTAGAGTCAATGTATGCATTCACCTTGAGAACGTCATCTTTGTTTCCAAATGCAATGACTTCAGTTTTTTCCTTGTTTAACTGAAGAAAGTTCAGGCACATCCAACTGTTAATTTCATCAATGCATTGGCAGAGGGAGTCAATGGGGCTACAGTCATTTGGAGATAAGGCTAGGTAAATCTGGGTATCATCTGCATAGCTGTGATAGGCAATTTGGTTCTTTCTCATTATTTGACTTGTAAAGAGATATGATCATCTAAACAATGATCGGTACATACTTGGAGCACATCACATATGGTAAACTTGGAAGCTCAAACGTGTGTTTGTGTGGGATGTGCGAGAATCAATGGGATTTTTTCTAGGATGTGATGCGCACACAAGCTTCCATATTTAGCATATGAGATGTGCTCTATGTATGTGTGGTTTAAAAAAGCCTAAATTAAATCTATTCATCATATAAAGTGATAGCATTTCTTCACAAGACTTGGATTAAACCAATTAAACTAGATTCAAATTGGTTAATTCTATCTTTTTAGATCTTCCAGGTTTTGGTTACCTGAACTTTCAATGGAGGGACAGAATCTTTTCATTAAAAATATCTTTATTTTGTGTTTTTGAAGATTAACACAAGTTTTATTGGTTTAGATTGTTATGATGGTGAGAAAATTGACAGAATTTAAATTTTTAGGTGAATTATGCCTTTAAGACGTGCCTCAGAAAGCACATGATGAAACATCACCTAAAAATCATATGAAAATCTGAACTTTTGAACAGTAATGTATTTCTGCTCACCTGTTTCCAGTCATTTTACATCTCCAGGAATGATGTGTTGAATCTCCAGGTGAAATATACTAAGAGCAGTATTTGTGTTGTAGCATCAGGTCCTGCCACGCCAGACTCTGTGGAGAGCCTCGCGCAGCACCTGTCTCCTGAGTCCAGCCGTAAAGCATACTGGAGAACATGGGATGGCCAGTCCACTCAATACCCCGCCTCCTCCGTCTTCGCTGATGCCACACCAAGCCACGTACACCTCAGATCACCGGCCACCGGACGTTCCCGCAGTGTGTCCGATTCCTCAGCACCGCGCAGAGGTACACATGTACATGCTGCTGGAGCTCTGTTGATGATGTGCTGCTCTGGGGCTTACATATAACAACCAATGATGTGTGTCTGTGTGTTTCTACAGACTCTGTTACCAAGACCTCCACCCCGTCGTTCCGCAACGGAAAAGCAGCAGCACCGCAGGGTTCGCCATGGGAGACGCTGGTGGTGTTTGCCATCAACCTTAAACAGCTTAATGTCCAGATGAACATGAGCAACGTCATGGGCAACAATACGTACGAGAGACATATAGAAACGATTTGATTGGTGGAGCTGGTAATGTGCTTTAATATTTCTCTGATGGCTAATTATGAATGTGTGTTTGAACAGTTGGACAACAAGTGGACTGAAGAGTCAGGGCCGTCTGTCAGTGGGCAGTAACAGAGATCGTGAGATCAGCATGTCTGTTGGACTGGGCCGCTCCAAACTGGATTCCAAAGGAGGAGTGGTGGGTGGCAACATTGATGTCAACACACTCGAGATGGTCTGTAAGTATACTTTTAGTTACTTATTTACTTTATTTTTAAGAGAAAGAAGTTACTCTCTCTAAATCACATTTTTTTCATGAATACGTATTATTACACATAATTCTAATAAAGTTATAGTGTTAAAACCAGTTGCAATGGCTATCAAAAAAGACTTTAATTTTGCCATCCACCACCACAAAATATCCACCTTGTTGATTTTAGATAACTTTATAAAAGTAAATATTGCTATTGAACTAATATGTTTACTAATATTTAGTAAATTACATTCTTTTAATGGCGTTTCTCCTTGGTCCATAAAATTATTTAATATAATGTTAAATAGTATAGTGTTACGATATTAGTATAATAGTTTTATACTTTAAGTATTTATTTCTATAGGTGAATCTCTGGGCATTTATGGTAATGGCATATGTTGTGTATGATAACAGGTTTATGGGTAATGTAATGTGTAAAATAAATAAAAAAATATTATAAATGCTTATTGTGAACGAGTCCTCTACTGTGTATATATATATATATATATTTTTGACCTTGCAATTTTAATAAAAATGTCATACTGCTGACATGCAGGACTTCTCCAATCATTTATTCTGCTTAAACACCAACTCTACCTCTTACTCGACTGCAAGCACAGATCTGCCTCCATTAAATTAACAACCAATGGATACAAGTCCCTCCCCTACTTTTTTCCTTTCTTAGAGATCTGTTGCATTTGGATGCATGTCATAATACAGAAGAAAAGATCTGCTCATACTTCACAACTTTAACTGCAGCTGTATACATTTAATTTAATTCCATTTGAATTTGACTTTAATTGATATTCAGAATTTGAATTGGAAATGAAAAGGCCTTTTCAATTCTGTATGGCACACAACGCTGGTGTCTTGTCATCCTGTTCAGTGACTAATAACTGGTTCTTTTAGCTCATATTTCAGAACATCCAAATCACCAGCCCAGTCATAAGATCCAGATCACCATGGGCTCCACAGAGGCACGGCTGGACTACATGGGCTCCAGCATATTGATGGGCATCTTCAGCAATGCTGACCTGCAACTTCAGGACGAGTGGAAGGTGAACCTCTGCACGGCCGAAGCCAGTCTTTCTGAAAAAAGGTAAGAACTGCCAATCATATTAGTGAAGATTATGTAAAAGAGGACCACAACCGTAACAAACATTCACTGATTTGTATCTCCTCCAGTGAGATCTTTGTACATGGAGACCTGCAGTGGGACATATTCCAGGTGATCATCTCCCGCTCCACAACCCCTGACCTGATAAAGATCGGCATGAAGCTGCAGGAGTTCTTCACACAGCAGTTTGACACCAGCAAGCGAGCCCTGTCCACCTGGGGCCCGGTGCCCTACATGCCTCCCAAAACCCCGGTCATCAACATAGACAAAGGAGCAGATGAACTCTGTTAGTGTGCTTGTGACTATTCTAAAAAAATGTGTTAATAAAATGACAATAAAGACCAAAATAAATGTCTGTTTCTTTTAGATATGGATGCAGCTCATCACAGGCATTGGCCCAGTGTGTTGAAGATGGTGGCAGGATGTCACATTTCCCTCTTCCAGATGCCTCTTCCAGAGGATGCTGTGCAGCTGGGTGGCTCCATGAGTCTTCATGGCAATCACATGACTCTGGCTTGTTTCCACGGGCCCAACTTCCGTTCCAAGTCTTGGGTGCTGTTCCATCTGGAAGAGCCCAACATCGCCTTCTGGACTGAAGCACAGAAAATCTGGGAGGATGGTACAGACATAGTGCTAACTTTCCATCCATCCATTCAACCAATCATTTTAGGGAGCTTTCATAAATTGAGATTTACAGGTTGTGTTATTTTTCTAGGCTCCAGTGATGATTCTACATACATCGTTCAAACCCTTGACTTTCACCTTGGGCATAATACAATGGTAACCAAGCCTTGCGGTGCTCTGGAGAGCCCAATGGCAACCATAACTAAGGTTACCCGCCGCCGCCATGAAAACCCCCCGCATGGAGTGGCTACAGTCAACGAATGGTTCAACTATGTCACTGCCATGAGGAACGAAGGTAAACATTGCACACTCAGTGAGCTGCTTTGTAGTCTATTGCCCAATAGACAGCCGACTTCTAAGGCATGAAACAGAATGTCAGAAGTTACAGAGCAACTCTGTAAGTAAACAGTGCTTCTTTTCAGGGGTGTTGCAGTATGCTAGTATTGACCATGAGATATCATGTTAACACTACACATCTTATTATCACAAATAATGTTGTGTCTGATTGACACTCCAACATAATATCAAATGGTATAAAAAAGACAGCACATTGTGTTGCTACTACTGCCACACAAAATCATGCAATCGAAGATGACCGACGAAAGCAAGACACTCGACCCATAACCAGAAAAAAGTTTTTTGATTTCATAAAGACACGCTGTAGACACCCTAGTCTGTACGAAGTGCCAGTCAGTATTTCTTGTTGTATGTTTTTGTACAGCTGTGGTTACAAAATCTCTTTCCATCTCCCTACACTCATATTGTGAGTGTCAAACTTTTTTTTTTTTTTTATAAAGGTAAACATTTCCTACATTTCTTGAGATATCGCAATATTATCATCATGGTTTCGTTTGGCCATGATAATCTGTCTTCAGAAAAGTTTCCATGGCATTTAAGGATGCACTTAAAAAAAACTACATTATTAGGCATCTGCTTTGTTTACAGGAGGAACCACTGTATTTATTTTACATAAGCGCCATTTACTGTCAGGGGGTGAATTAGCATTTTTTTTTAGCACAGTCTGCTGTTTTTGTTTATACCAATTGTATATATGTATGTATCAGGGATGTGATTTATTTTCCTTATAAATACATATTTCCGTATTTTCCCACCTCTGAGGGACGACCCATGTGATTTGCGTCGACCCATGTGATTCATGTAGTAAATCACGCAAATGGCCTTAAGCTATTACCTAAATAAACTGCGAAAGATTGTTTTCTAAAACATCATGGACGGAATGGTTCTGAGAGCGCTGCACGAGCAACGAGAGTAGAATCAGCGCTGAAGCGTGTTACTCGAGCCGGTGACTTTATGAATGGCGGTGAGAATTTGAGATTGCTTAGTGCAGTCATAAAATTCACAACGGTAGTGATGTAATTATATAATAGGCTGTAGTCTGACACGCTACATGTCTGCTGTTACAGTGCTGCTTTTAGTTTCGATTCACTGTTAGTGCTAGCTGCGCTATTCCTTATGCATGAAAGTGAACAAAAGTGAGTGAAGACATTTAAAATGATTTCTATTTAATAAATGCATTAAATTAATTAATACATTTGATTAATGGAAATAATGTTGTCCATTAAACTTTATATTTATCAAAAAATCCTGAAAAATAAAGAGAATCACTCTTTCCACACAAAATATGAAGCTGCAAAATTGTCACTGAAAACTGGAGTAATGATGAAGAAAATTCTGCTTTGCAACACAGGAATAACATTTTATAATATATTAAAATTTAAAACTTTTTTTTTATTTGTAATACTATTTCACAATATTGCTGTTTTTTGTTTGTTTGTTTTTTACTATTTTGATCAAATAAATTCAGCCTTGATGAGCAGAAGATATTTCAAAATCATTAATAATTGTAATGTTTCCAAACTTTTGGCAGGTACTTTAATAATAATAACAATTCTATATACTTTATTATAAAATATTATATCACTTTATTATATTATATTGCTATCATGATTATTAAATGCTGCTTTTTATTTATTTTTTACAGGATTATAGTATGTATTATTACAATATAAGATATATTTTAATGTGCTAAAATATATATTTTTTATAATAAGTGCTGGCTTGTGGGCGTGGTCAGATTTTCCTTCTTTTTTGTCTCTAGCTGATCACATGTGTGTGTGTGTGTGTGTGTGTGTGTGTGTGTGTGTGTGTGTGTGTGTGTGTGTGTGTGTGTGTGTTGTGTGTGTGTGTGTGTGTGTGTGTGTGTGTGTGTGTGTGTATTCAAAGAATCAGCTAAAAATCTTCTCATCTCTTCTATTTGACCCTCTAACTCTAAACACTCTCTATTCTAATTCTATTCTTAAAAAAACGTGCCTCTTTTAGACTTGCACTCTATTCATTTACTAACTGCTTGTTATTTATTTATATTTGTTTTCTTTTTATTTGCTATACGATTAACAAAAAGCAAAAATGGCCTCTAACACTAGCTCGCTCTATTCTTTTTCTATTCCGTTTTATTTTTTAACTACATAATAAAAAAAAAGCTATGTGTACTGCGTTAGGCTAACTGAGACTTATCACACTTGCATATCATTGCTCTTTTGTTGATTTTGATTGCTTCCATTGTCCTCAAAGTCGCTTTGGATAAAAGCATCTGCTAAATGACTTGATGAAAGTATATCATAAAACCATTTATTAGACTGGAATGTGAGGTTCATCCTTTTTTAAAACTTGTGCCAAACTTGTTGCGATGTTACAATATTCATCTGTGTTGTTTCACAAGAATGTGATACCTACACAGTTCTATTCTAATATCAGAATTTCCCTAAAAGGTTTTTAACTGTTTCAAGTATGTTATCCTAATGAGAACTGTACAGGAGACTACATTTTCAAAGATTTTGAAAATCAAAAGAATAAAACTCTGCTGCATTGTGTAGACATCTGTTTTTAATTAGATTTGTAGTTTTTATTTTTACTTTTCAGAAGTGATTATATTTGAACGTTATATTTGTAATAGACACTGCTTTCAATTTACAATTTATTTGTCCACTTAGCTCTTTGCAGTGCATTATGGGTGCTTTCTCCACAAAATACATACAGTATGATGCTTTAGAATTTAGCAAGAAAATAAATGATCGTTTTGTCTGTCTTGTGGAAAAGCCTTTGCATGGGTTAGAGTTAGGTGAGCCTTAAAATCGGTTTATACAGGCAGCTCACTATGTTCTGGAACCGAGCCAGTGTAAAGCCATCTTGTTGCCTAAACACTGTCACCTGTATATGCTTACTATATTTTCTGTTCTTTTCCATGAAATCATTCTTTTTTTCTTGTGTCAGAGCTGAACTTGTTGCGTAACGTGGATGCAAACAACTCTGAGAACGGTGCAGCAACAAAGAACTCCAGCCTCCTGAGCGGCTTCAGGGGCGCCTCCAGCTACAACCACGAAACCGAGACCATCTTCGCCCTTCCCAAAATGCAGCTCGAGTTCAAATCCATCCACGTACAAGACCCCGAGGAACCTTCTCTCAGTGGTACAGACTTATAAACTGCCCCAATTTAATATTCTAGCAGCCTCTGGCAGCTTGTATAGTCTGAAAGTGAGTGCGGGACCCTCGCTGACTCTGAGCTGTGTTGCAGATGCCAGCAGTAAGCCCAAAGTGGAGTGCAGTGTGGTGACCGAGTTCACCGATCACATCTGCGTCACCATGGATGCAGAGCTCATCATGTTCCTGCATGACCTAGTGTCGGCATACTTGAAAGAAAAGGAGAAAGGTGAGCTAATGAAATGAAGAGTCGCCCTATTTCCTTTCTTCATACATGTCCTGTCACTGTAGTGAAGCATGTCGCTCGTGTTCCAGCTCTCTTTGCCCCGCGCCTCTTTGCGTCTCGACCCGGTCAGAAGAGCCCCACGGCGCAGCAGGATGAGGAGTCGTCAGAGAAGGAAAAGGAAGAGGGAGTGAACTACACTACAGTGGACTGGAGAGAGTTCCTCTGTAACACATGGCACCTGGAGCCCACACTACGGTAACACTGCAGTCACATGACCTCTGGCCCTTCTGACCTCTCAGTTCAGTTACATCTACACTGCCGTTCAAAAGTCTGGGATCAGTAAGATTTGTTATGATTTTTTAATTGAGTCGCTTATGCTCAACAAGGCTGTACTTATTTGATAAAAAATACAGAAAAACAGTAATATTGTAAAATAGTATTGCAATTTCTAATATTGGTTTCCTATTTTAATTTACTTCTGTGACCCAGCACTGAATTTTCAGCATCATTACTCCAGTATTCAGTGTCACATGATCCTTCAGAAATCATTCTAATATGTTGAATTATTATCAGTGTTGAAACTGTTGTGCTGCTTAATATTTTTCTTAAACCTGTTATACTTTTTTCTTTGATGGATACAAAGTTAAAAAGAACAGCATTTATTCAAAATAGAAATATTTTCTAACAATATAAGGTTTTACTATCACTTTTTATCCATTTAACACCTTAGTATTAAGTTCTTAAAAAAAAAAAAAGGTCGGTGGCAATAGCCTCGTGGGCAGTGCGCCACTATAGCGCCGTTGCGCTTTGGGCGTCCCATATTCGAGTCCAGGCTTGCGGACCTTTCTCGATTAAAAAAAAACATTAGCTGAAACGTCTGCTCTCTGGTCTGTTTTTAATACACTTTGCACTTTTGTCTCTTTTGCCAAACAAATTTTGGTAGACCTTTTTGGTCCGTTTGAATTTTTCAGTGTGCGGACAAATTCAGCTATATTGAACCTTTCTCGATCCCATCCCCCCTCTCTCCCACTTAACTTCCTGTCTAAAATACTGTCCTGTCCTAAAGACCCCCCAAAAAATAGATAAATATTTACTGACCCCACACTTTTGAACAGTAGTGCATATATTTTTGTTCAAATAGATACAGCCTTCTAACTTTGAACTTCTTTAAACTTTAAGGTTTTCTGAATGGCTATCTAAAAATAGTTGCTAGAAGGTCACTAATCCTCGCTAATGCTAGGAAGTGGTAAGGTGTTGCTAGGACATGTTTAACTGTGGTGTAATTTCACTGTAAAAATGTGTACTTCACCATCATCAGCACAGTTCAAACTTTTCATGCATTTGATGTCGGTAATGAATTAATTTGATGTGATATATTTCAGGTTGATCTCGTGGACAGGCCGTAAGATCGATCCGGTGGGGGTGGACTACATCTTGCAGAAGCTGGGATTCCACCATGCCAGGACTACAATTCCCAAGTGGCTGCAGAGGGGAGTGATGGACCCTCTGGATAAAGTTCTGTCCGTTCTCATTAAGAAACTTGGCATGGCACTGCAGGATGAGAAAGAGAAGAAAGGTCAAAGAGACAAAGACGAGCATTAACTCGAAACACTTTCATGTATTAATTTCCGCTATCTGGAGCCATCGGTGTGAATTTCCTTATTTTTTACCTTGTCTGAAACCACTGGATTTATTGCAAACTACTGTACAGCACACACAAACACACGAGTCATTGCTATACTGTGTGAACATTCATGCCTTGGTTCATATGGCCATAGCTCTTGGACGACTGAAAGTGTTTTATTTTTACATTTTCATTTACAGATCACATAGACATTGAATAGCTGCTGCTGAATGCCATTTGGACTTTTAACATGAATTAAATGCACTTACACTATAAAATGAGCAGTGATCTTAAGCTAAATTATACAGGTGTGCTGTTGAAATCGGTTTACATGAGTTCAGAGGAGCTGTAAGCATCCTGTGTTCTTTCTCTGAGGTGAATATACTGCTGACTATTGCCAATCAGACTTTTTAAATAGTTTTATGTAACAGAGCAAACGTTACAGGTAACCCCTGCAAGTGTTCTTTCAGCCAGCAGAGGAAGTGTGAACATCCCATAGCCTAATTATTCCTTTGAGAGTGACCAAATTTTCTGATGCCTGGTTAACAACACATTTTGAGGGATGATACGCCTCAGATATTCCTGTGAATACATAAGAACCTCAGATCGTGCTGTGTAATGTGAATTGGCCTATAAAACAAGGCTCTAACTTAAATAGACAAACACAATGTAAATATCTTAAATGCAGAAGCTGTTACCCATGTTAGGCCTGTGGTGATTTTCTTTTGCTTTTTCATAATGTGCAATAGACCATTGTATATATAGAGGTAAATATGTTCAATGTGCTGATTTCTTAACTGAATAAAATCATTACTACTAAAATGAATTCTATTTGCGGGTGACTTTGTTCCTCCTAATTATTCACAAAAAACAAGATGAATCTGTTTTGTTGATTGATTGCTGTGGAAATGAAAGGTTGCCTTGCAGAATACAATACTCTGTTGCATACTGCACAAATGTAGTAGGTTATCTCACTCCATGCCTAGAGAAAATGTTCACTCTTCATTGTATACATAACGCAGTAATAGGCTAGGGTCAGAATAGCATAACAATAATTGCTATTTTTGCTGTATCTGTATATACTGTGCATAAAATGACTACAACATTTGACAATATCTGGAGTATACAAAAGAACACATACTGATGCTGCGTTTCATAGTGCAATGCAATCTAATTGTAGTTATACTGTTAGTAGAACTTTTAAAAAGTTTTTTTATTTGAAATAAAACTACTGAAATTAAAATGAAAATACAATCAAATCTAATTCTACTTTTCCACGACATTCTAATTTATTGAGATGCACCTGTATACACATACTAAAATTACTGTCCCCTGACCTTCCATTTGTGATCAGTGTATTACATTTGCAGCTGACTGTTATTTGTTTTAAGATTTAGACGGTTACATGCCAAATATACATTACCATAAGGATACCTGGATGTCACATACAAAATAATAGTAAGCAGGATACAGCAATATGCTACTATTTGATTTTCAAACAGCTAAGTTGTAAAGTACAACTACATTATAAATCCAAACATCACCATTTAGTAGTTTCCGTTCAGTGGATGATAGACAGATTTATCAGAAATAGTTACCATAATGGGGGATTTTTCATTCAGACAAATGCAAAAAGACCAAGTGGGCGGGAAATATGCTAATGTATCATGTTGACGTCAACACAAAACGGCTTGGGATTCGTTTTAAAAACGACTCGAGAGACCATGGCTGTGTCCGAAATCATACTACTTGTGTAGGTACTACATTTGAATTCAAACGTACTACTCGACCGCTAAAAAAGTACGTTCTATAGTATGAATGGAATTCGGACATACTACTCGCCTCGCATACTATATAGTAGGGAAGTATGCGATTTCGGACGCACCCCCTATCTTTATACACTGTGCACTTTAGATTTCAAACTTTGCAGGATGTTTTCATTCACTTAGAGCGGTGTTACACACTGCATGAAAGGTAATTTTCAAAAATCCATAATAGGGGGATATCGTCATCTCATAAACTGATATTTCCCAAGAAATTCGACCAGACAGCTCAAACTGTAAATATTACATCATTGTGAATTGCAAGAGGACATTTTTGGACAAATTTTTTTTTTCAAACGCACTCGAAAAAAAAGTGCTGCAACTTAAACCACAAAAGGAAATATAATTGAAAATGACTAAAGAAACTGACAGAAATAAAGATATCTTTCTATCTACCCTTTCAAGTTTAATGCATGATTTTGGTTAAAGCGTCAAATAAAATACATTTTCAGCTTCACAAATCCAGCAAAAAGACCAAAAGCAAACAAACAAAACACCACATCACTGCTTTATAAAGCTTTATTTCTTGTATCACAAGAAGCCCGTCATGATTTGCCTTTACAACTCTGAATAGGTAGATTTAACATCCTAACATTCTGGTTACTCAAACTCAAAAATGAGCTACAAAAATTAACCAGGCTTAAAAAAAAAAAAAAAAAAAAAATTTTGTGCTGCTCTATAGTTAAATGAACTGACTCTAAAATTGTAATTCAAGGACTACCCATAGTGTATTATTTAAAGATACCACTTGTTAAAAACAAAAACAAGACTCATGGCACCTTTTACTAACAATAAATCCAGTATTATTATAATTTTGGTCTTTCATATACATTTCCATTTACATATCTACTGTTTCAAAAAAAAAAAATCTATGCCAAGATTCATAAAGGTGTAAAAAGGTTTCAAGTTTGGCGTCTGTAATGCTGTTTATTTGAGGTGTTCGGTCTATCGGCTCTGTCGTCTATTTGCCAGTGCATGTGCGCGCACACACACACACACACTCGCGAGTGGAATCTGAGGCGGCAGAGTGAGTGGAGGGGACCTGATTCGGCAGCTCGGATGAGCTCTACAGTGTTAACACGCTTCCCTGATCAGACACATACAGTGCGCTTTCAGCTTGGCAGAACAGTCACGCGACGTCAATATCACTCAATCATTTGGGGCAGGAACTGAGGAAGGGGAAGGTGGGATTAGTGAGAGGAAAGGCAGGTTCCATAGTTCGATGTCCCACTACACCTCTGCGGTCTTTCTGGACCTCTTCTTGAGAGGCTCTTTGCTGCTGGCTGTGGCCGTCAATCTGTGCCAGTACTTGCGTGGTTTGGTGGATGAGGGTACTTCAGTTTTGTGCTCCACCGGGGTCTCCGCCTGAGGGCGGATATCAGAGTCTTCATGTTCCTGGCAGCAGAGTTGGCCTGACCCGTGAGCGGGTGCGACCGCAGCGCCCCCTCCTGGTGAGCCTTGCAAAAAGAGTTAGGGCACAGCTGGCAGAAAGCATCCGAGTTCTTTCCGCACACGTCACAGTGATGCCAGGGACAGTCCCAGCGACCTGGAAGACAACACAGTGCACAAATGTAAGTCATTATTTTTATTTTTATACACACACACACACACACACACACAGTGTTGGGTAAGTTACTTTCAAAAAGTAATTAATTACAGTTACTAATTACTTCATCAATATTGTATTTAAATTACTTTACTAATTACTCTGTCTGAAAAGTAACTTAATTATTCAAATTACTAATTAGGCTACATCTTAAAATCCATATAAACCTTAATAGAAATTAAACTCTTTATTCTTTCAATTTGAGTCAAACGTAGAATAGTTTAGCCTTTTAGCTTTAATACAAAAAATGTAACCTTCTTTGGTTAACAAATAGAAATACTCTGCAAAATATCTGAATAACAAAAAAGCTTAAAAGTTAAATACATTTCAGTTTGGCAAGGTGTTCAGGAAAAGCCCAACTAGTAAAATCCGTACAGGTTGATGTAAAAATAGCAACGTTAACTAATGTAGGTAAGAATAAATGACAGAAATGAGCTTCTCTGCTGAATAAAGCCACGTCAGATCACGCTGTTCTTATGAGGTCAATTCCTCATAGTAGGTCTTCTTTCAAAAATGATGAAAATTAGATGAATCTTTTTTTTGTATCTAGGTGAGGGCGTTTGCGCACAGGTGACTGCATATAATGATCTCAGATACGGGAAAGACTTACCTCAGTTTCATACGGATTACATAATCAGGAATATTCGTTTTCGATTTGAATTCGTTCATTTAAAAGTAGACACTTCAAGTTTTTTAGATTCTATTGATTTTAGTCTTATGTATCTGGAGTATTCAAGGTTTCTCTGTGAATCAGGGAAATCTGAAAGTGAACGAGCCGGCGCGCAGAGGGTTAAAGCCGCTTCATTCAATTTTATCTTTAGACCGTAAATTTAGATTTCAAATTCAATATTGATTTTAGATCTGTTGAAATTATTTACTGTATGTAACGCAAGTACTTTATAAGTAACTAATTAAATTACCTAAAAAAACAGTAATCCCTTACATTACTTTTTCAGTGGATAAGTAATTTAATTACAGTAACGCGTTATTTATATATATATATATATATATATTTGTATTATGTTATATATATATGTTTAAAATGCTATTTAAATAGTAAAAAACAAAATGCTACAGAAAAACACGTGAGAGCTGTATTAATTTATGGACTGGCCATTATTTAGTGTTATAAACAAATGTAATGTGTTCATTCATACTGGAAGCCGGAGGGCGCCCTCGTGCAGAAAATCCACATAATATGCATACACAAGCAAAAGAACTGATGCTGCTCCAGAAATCCTATTATTATGGACAAAAGAATCCAGCTATCGCTGTAACTGAATAAATGAAGATAGAATCGATTTGCCTTTAAATTATGAAATATTAAGCCAATAAACACTCGACTGTGACTATGTATAGTGTGTCTGTGTTCTTAAAACCACCTCGGGTATTTTCATAATAATTAAGTATATTTATAATCCATCGCTAATCGACATAACCTTTATTATTATATATATTTCTGCATCACTCTGTGATAAGAAGTCACAAAAGTAGGTTATTTCTAACATTCGACTGATGCTGTTTCTCTTTTGTTGGGACAGCAGGTTTAGAAATGCTTCTCATTAGGGAAGATGTTTCACGTGTGCTGCTTTTTCAAATGCACATTATAAGCTGGGGAAGCGCGTAGACTCACCGACACACAGCCAGCTTGGAGAGAAATAAAACGCACAGAAATTATTTAAATGCAAAACCGAAACAAAACGCTCTGATTGGTCGAACTCTTCTTCTTTTTCTGTTGCTTGATTTGAGTACTGCGTGTGGACAGAGGCGTAACCAGGGTTTTGCATAGTTCAGAGTGACAAATCGTACCAGCGTACTTTGAGGTCAAAATGCGTATCCGTTACGCAAAATGCATACAGGTTGGCAGGTCTGTATATATATATATATATACACACACACACACACACACACACTATTCTTAAATGACTAAAGCTGGACCACAAAACCAGTCACAGGGGTCAAATTTTTTTTAAATTGAGATTTATACATCATCTAAAAGCTGAATAAATAAGCTTTCCATTAATGTTAAGATATGAAAATATCTGGCTGAGATTTGAAAATTTGGAATCTGAGGGTGAAAAAAAAAATATTGAGAAAATCGCCTTTAAAGTTGTCCAAATGACGTTCTTAGCAATGCATATTACTAATCAAAAATTAAGTTTTTAAATATTTAAAGTAGTACATTAACCAAATATCTTCATGGAACATGATCTTTACATAATATCCTAATTTGTTTTGGCATAAAAGAAAAATGGCTAATTTTGACCCATAAAATATATAGTTGGCTATTGCTACAAAGATACCCATACTACTTATAACTGGTTTTGTGGTCCAGGGTCACATATATGCGCTATTCATAAATGACATAACATATTATGCCATTATAGAGGAATGGTTACCAAATGGTCTCTTGGTGCGGTCCAGACAGGAGAGGTGATAGGCTTTGGTGCAGCCCTTCTTATCACACAGAACCAGCTCTCCTCCATCACGGCAGCGGAAACACTCGTCCTCAGACTTCTTGCCTTCGTTCCGGGACTTTCTCTTCCTGGGCTTTTTCTTTTGATGCTTGGCTTTGGGCTCAGAAGAATGACCATTCTGAAGTAGGGTGAAGAGAGCATTGAGGTATTTTGATTGACATTATTACTTTTTACTCCTTAACCTTAAGAACTGGAAAAAGTAGATATGTAGCAAAGGTTTTTATCCAAATCAACATGTAGAGGTATTACAGGGACAAGCTTAGTGTTTAGTGTTTGATGATGGGCACAATGGTGACAACTCACACTTTACAAGGCTTAAACATTGTGAATAGCAGGCCTGAGCTTTAAGCACTACACCACCCCAGCAAGACATCAGTAACGACAGAGGCAGCTGAAATGAAAGGTTTTACAGTCACTCACCTTGGGTCTGTCACCTAGGAAACCACTGCAGTTGGGCGCTCCACAGCGGCACACAGTCTTTTCATTCCCCAGACAGTCAAGGTTATAGTTAAAAGTCAGCTCAGTGCCTGAAAACATTGTCACATGGGAAAAACTGATTTGGCAACTTCAGAGTAATTACATTTAATATAAATAAATATCTAGATAAAGCACACAAAATTAGGCTGGGGCAACAGAAAATTATAATAAGTGAATATTATTTTGAAGCCTTGTTCTTGAAGTATATAAAAATATTTTTGCTCAAATAACTTAAATGGGTGTTTTCCCCAAGAATCATTTTGCTAAAAAATATTCTAAATGTTTAATATAATAATTAAAATACACTACCACTCTAGTTAAAATATATTTATAAAAGCACACACAAAATAACTGCCTTCAGGAGGGAAAATTCTGTTGTCAACCCAAAAAAATTAGGATAGGGTGACAGCTTAGAAATGTAGCTATTTTTTTATTTTCTCTGACTAGGCATGGGGGTGTTATTCTAAGCAATTTCAGAGCAACAATTATTTCTATAAACATTGCAAAGCAGATTCGAAATGTTTAATACAAGAAGTAAAATATAATAAAATGGAGTTGACATAGCAACCAGCCTTGCACAAAAAGCCATCAAATTTCTATATTTTCAGAGCATGAGCTCACCAGAAGGGATGTCACAGACAGCAAACAGGCCGACGCGTGTGTCTCCATTAACCGTCCATTTCTGAGTCTCACAGTTGGGCTGGCAGCTGTGGTTCATGAAGCGAGAGTAGTTCCCTTTGGGTCCTGCGTCTATAATCCGATCCTGTGCACACACACAAATTGAATATTACACACGATGAAGGTAGAAATGGTCACAAACCGTTAAGCTGTCATAGGTTGTTATCTATGGGATGAGTTGTAGTGTTTTGACCTGTAATGCCACATAAGGCTGTTTTGTGCCATTCCCAATACAACACTGTTTCTCTGGCTCTGCTGTACGGGGTCCAAACATGCCATCATCAGACATGAACCCAGCACAGGAGGAGCGGTCAGTGCTTGTACGCACATGGTGCCTTCATTTACCTTGTCAATAGTGAGCATATAGAAATGTGTGATGTTGTTCTCCTGAGCATATTTGATTCTGGCTCTGCACTCCTCCTCGTCTATCAGTTCACCCACATATTCATTCACAAACTCTCCCTGAGTAACACACAAAAGAGCCGATTAGCAATCACATACAGTAAATCTCAAGTTAAAATGTTCAAAAGCCAGCACACGTACTTTCTTAATGTCTCGCAATGACACCAGGCCCCAGCCTTTGCCTGCAGTGCGGATGATCTTGGTCTCGGGGTAGAGGCGTTTGGTGAAGTCCTGGTTTTGGCAGCGGTCTGCAGCCGGACACACTTGAGGATGGCACTCGTACAACAGCATGCGGTTCAGACACTCGGACTCAAAGCTGCAGGGGCGCTCGTCTGACGGCTTACAGTTACACTTGGGGATCTCAGAGATGTCTGCGGTGTAGACCTGTACTCGCCCACAAGGCTTATTCACCTAATGAAAAACAAATCTTAAATCTATTAAAAACTATGTTCACAGACATTAATAACATTAAAATTACTACAGAAGTTTTCATGGCCTGGAAAACACTTTCAAATTCAATGGTATTTAAAGGTTTTCTGAGGTATTTTGTATAAATACCTTGATGTATTTGTATGGAGGAGGTTTCTTGTTGTTCTCTTGAGCCTCTTTGGCCTCCCTCTCCATCTCAATCTCCTTAAAGCGAGCTTCAGCCTCCAGCAGGGCTGCACAGATAAATACAGGAGAGCCGTTCCACAAATGTACTGACAATACTTTCCAAAAGGCCCATGTCACACCTCTCTTTATCTCCCTGCACTGGCTCCCGGTTGCAGCTTGCATCAAGTTCAAGACACTGATGCTTGCATATAGAACAACCACAGGCTCAGCACCCTCCTACTTCCACTCACTTATAACAATCTACATCCCCTCCAGAACTCTGAGATCTGCGAGCGTCGCCTCGTGGTGCCATCACGGAGAGGCACAAAATCACTCTCCAGAACGTTTTCATACATCGTTCCTGGCTGGTGGAATGAACTTCCCACCCCCATCCGGAATGCTGAATCCCTGACAATTTTCAAGCGACACCTGAAAACTCATCTCTTCTGGCATCACTTGACTTCATCTTTAAAAAAAAAAACTTTGCTCTCTTTCCTTAACTTTGCTCTCTTTCCCTAAACCTCTCACTGTCTGGCTGGAATTTTCTCTGAACAATGCCTATAAATTTGTATTACAAGCACTTCCTGTGTCTGTTTGCCTCTTTAAAATGTATCACTTATTGTATTCCTCAATTGTAAGTCGCTTTGGATAAACGCGTCTGCTAAATGAATAAATGTAAATGTGATATACACTTAAGAAAATAAGGCATTTGTTTTTACCATTCTTAAAGACCTTTCCAATGCCGTTATGCTGATTTTTGCTTCCCCTGTCTCCCTCCATGTAAGGAAAGACTCTGCCCTGGTGTGTCCAGAAATAGTCTTTAGAGCCAAAGAAGAACACCGGGAACTCTCCGATCTCATGACGCAGGTGCTGGATGTTGGTAGGGATGTTCTTAGGGTGACGGATCTCTGCAGGCCACCATCTAGAATTTCAAATGAGGCTAAAGTTTAGGACAAGAAAATCTCCTTTGCAATAATGTAGTTTGTATGTACTGGTTGAAAGTACATTGTAACGCATGTAGTGGTCGACAGATATATCGTCAAGGCCAACAGATCATCTGATATACGACAAGTGTTGATAGCGGGACTTTTGTTTTGACAGCATCTGCACAACACAGATGCACTGGAGCTACCATTCTCCATTTTCATTAGTTTATTTGCAGCTCATAAAAACCTGTGTGCTCTGTGTAACAATTCTGCTATCACTGGACAGGCACGAGTGACAAACTTGAACTATCCTTGAATTCAAACGTATGCCATATTATATTAAGTTTCCCACTATCCCATATAAACTGTATAAATTGTATTAACTGTAATAACTTGCATCTCTGAGCAACACACAGCAGTGTTTTGTTACTGAATGATTCAGTGTTTCGAACGAATCCGTGAGTCACTGATTCAGTGAGCCATTCATAAAGACAGTCACTTGCTTCATTTACTGAATGATTCAGCCGTTTGAATTAATCGGTTGAATCACTCATTAAGACTTGCCGCCACCTACTGGTGGTTTGTTTTCATATTTAAGTATCACTGCATTTTCCAACTTTTCATATTTGCATTTGAAAAAAAAAAAGTAAACATTAATCTTATAACATTATGCATTTGCAATTTTACGGTGTAAATGCATTTATGGAACCTCTCATCTTCATTAAACAGTCTGAATAAATTCATCTAAATGGCACTTTCGATGCAGTTTTTGTGATTCCTCTGCAGTGGAAAGATGGAGTTTGTTGATACATTGATACTGATTTGATGTAAATTTATGACATGTACATTTATTAAGTTAGGAAAATATTGCACAAAATTAAAAAGTTGCCAATTTAAGAGAAATAAATTTATGGCTGATGAAAGAAAGACCTGATAGGCATTAGAATTGCTTCAGAATATCGGGCCAATTAGAATAGTTGATCAGTATTTCATCTTTTGCTGCAGTGTGTCATATTTGATCAGGTCGTGTGTCAGATTTTATTTGCACAGAGTCTAAACATCTCCACACAGAGATTTGACAGTGATTTTTTGCATGTTCTCACTGGATTACTTTAGTGATCATATTGATTTTTTATAACTAAATTATTTGCATGTTTATGTACCCGATACCGATAAATTAACCCGATAACCGATGACCGATTATTTTTAGTTGGTGAAAATACTAGTGTTCTAATAATTTTGGTCACCACTGTGTGCATAACATTGGCCATCGGACATTGTTCTCAAAGATATCGACATGAGCCATCCAAAAAAAATTCCAAAAACAATAGGAATGGTTCCAGTAATATTTCCACTTGAGCTTGGATTGGTTCACAGGGGTTAAAGCAAAACAAAATCCTGAGCCTGAACTTTTTTCCCGGGTAGGGGTTTTGTTGCGGGGGTGGACACATTCGCAGGGTTATTTAACAAAACAAAAACAACATCATTTGAATGATTTTCCATGAAACTAACTAAGGCTCAGACTACTGAAATTGTTTTGTTCAAAAGAAATAATGCTAAATTAAATACTAGGAAATGAATATAAAACAGGAATTATACAAAGCCAGTTTACTACAGAAAACTACAGTTCAGTTCAATTAATAACAAAAACAATAAAAATGCACAAAGAACTGGAAACTTAAACAGGGGGTTCGTACAGATACTGCAAAATTAAATTCCAGGACTTTCAAGGACTTTTCAAGCACTATTCTTTTGGTTTTCAAGGACTCAAATCAGAGATCTCACTTATCAAACAACATCATTATTATTATCTTTCAAATTCTAATTAATAAACTAATACAACAAAATGGTACAAATGAAGTGCAGCACATGCAACGAATGCAATGACTGTGGCAACTTTAACATTTGAAAGTAATCTATGGCAAAGTTATCACTTTCCTTATTCCTTATGATTGACCTGAAGAATGAAAGCTATATCGTACACTTGGAAAATTAAGCTATATCACCGCTTATCGAACCCTAGGGGTGTGACAATGTACTGCTCACGAGATGAGACAAAATACAGATACTTGTTTCACAATATTTTAATACTATTTTAAAGAAATTTTAAAATGACAGAATATTTGTCACGAAAAGTAAACAATGCAGTAGTATTTTGAAATGTTTTAACTAATCTAGGGCTGTAACTAACGATTACTTTGGTAATCAAGTAATCTACTGATTATTTTGACAATTGAGTAATCTGATATTTTTTTTTGTAATACAAATACACCTAAGTGAAAACGAGGCTTTAATAGGACTATATTTACATAAAAACAAATAATAATTGGCTTAAATAAACTAATCAAAACCAAGTAATTACATGGTTTTATTGAACCACACACCAATATGCCCATAATATGAACATAACCAACTTAAACCATAATTTTTTGACAAATAGCTTACCAGCAGAGGGCGCCAATGGCCTGGTGTTGTTTCACTTTATAGCGTGATTCAACGACGTTTAAATCCATTTCATTTCACATGCAAACTCAGAGCAAGGATTTAAACTTTTATTTTGAAATCATGATGTACAACAAATCGCATATAGAAATAAGTTGATGTATTATCCTGTGTTGGCATAGGTTTATAAATGATTTACGTTACAAATCTAGTGAGAATGCACACTGTTTTCCGAGATGACCGTTAAGTAACCCAAACTCACAGCATATGCAGAGGAAGAGTTTAGCGCCTTTCACACATACAGTCTTTACTGGTAAATTACCATTAAGAGATCATGTGTGAACAGTACCTTTTTAAAAGTCGTTCTGACAATCATATAATTTTTATTGAGATTATGTGATTACTATGGGCTGTTTACAAAGCTCTGCTGCTTTTTTAATAGCTTTTCTATGTAAATATGCGCTAGAGTGACATCTTTGACCATTGTGCCTCACAGCTTTTTCAGCGCATTGTGCTCGAGACCCAGAAGCATCTTCTCCATTCATCAGGGCTGCGGCTCTGGATACTATTTCGCGTCTAGTGTTTATAAGAGCAACAACTTCTGATTGGCTAGTAATGTTAGTTTGGTTGAGAGTGAAAGCGGTGTTCCTCTCATACTATTGGTAGGCAAACTCGTGAACTCGAACATGATATCAACAAGTTTTTTTAAATGTAGGACTCTCTTTTTTTTTTTCTTTTTTTTCCCCACAGCCAAACGCCACACGCCGGAGATCCGGCACGGAACTTAAAGCCCTGGGTACAACATGATTACAGACCATTCTCGGCCCAGAATTCTAATAAGGGTGCTTTCACACCTGCCTCATTTAGTTCGGTTGAATCGCACTAGAGTTCGTTTTCACTCTTGGTGCGGTTCGTTTGGGCAGGTGAGAATGCAGCAATCACACTTGGGTGCACACCAAAAGTGGACCAAACAAGCGTACCGAGACCTCCTTGAAGAGGTGGTCTCAATACGCTTTCAAACGAACCCTGGAGAAGTTTGTTTGTGGTGAGAACGCGATCCGACCTCAAACAGACCCAACTGGAACGTTTCAGCAACCTGCGTTCGGACCAGAGCCAAACAGTGTGGTGTGAAAAGCTTGCTAAAAATAGCTCCAATGTATAATTTTCCCACTAGTTTCTCTAGCTAGCACTGGTGGTTACTTACCTAGTACCATTTTTTTAAAGCCTCAATGACATGGCTATGATCTATGTGATGTTTGCCCATTGTCTGCTGAATCATTCCCCCTCTAGCCCTAGAAACCGGAAAAAAAATCATTTGAAGCCATTTGCACATTAAATAAAGCTAGTGTGTGTTCTCTAGCCAACAACTGAAGCGGATGTTGTCACGTGACTGCATTTTGGTTCGTTTCAGCTGGTTCGGACCAGAGCAAACAGTGTGGTGTGAAAAGGAACCAAAACGGCTAAAAATAGCTCCAATGTATAATTTTTTGGCCACTAGTTTCTCTAGCTAGCACTAAGTGGTTACTTTCCACCTAGTAGCATTTTTTTTAAAGCCTCAATGACATGGCTATGATCTATGTGATTATTTTGCCCATTATTTTATGTCTGATCAAACTCTTAATGTCATTCTCTAGCCCTAGAAACCACTAAAACCGATATAGAAAAATCCACTGTAAGCAGATGAGTTTGCACATTAAATAAAGCTAAAGGTGTGTGGTGCTGATGGAGACTGACCTGTAGGTTCCCAGTTTGACCCAGATAATGTCTCTGTATTTGGGTTTCTTCCCTGAGCGGCAGTCATTACAGAACCAGCTGCCATCAGGCATAGCGATGTTCAGACAGTCAGGGTGAAATGCAGCTGGACATGACTCACAGCACAGCAGACGGCCACCTTCAACACACATTTATATTTATATTGTGCCATCATGATCAAATCAAGTATGCTCTAATTCTTTCATGAGGTTCTAGGGTTGTTTACATCCATTGAAATGTTTTAATGTTTAATTTTGGATGCCCCTCATTAAAAAAGGAATAAAATAAAACAGAGCTTGTGTTGAATAATGCGAGTGGAAGTCACACCCTTTGAGCAGATGAAGCACCAGCTGACGTTGACGTGAGAATGGTGACTGTAGCCTTTCTTAGGCCTGAAGTGATTTGTGCACACAATGGCAGAGGAAGTGATCATCTTGCTCCCTGCAGCAACACACAGGTCTCCAACATGATAGGCCACGGGACAGTGCAAACAACGCATCATCTTTCCTGCAAGGGGACAATGGGAAATGTGCTTTATGTATCAAGTAATAAAAACAACATCAGCTTAAAAAAAGCCCTTCTGTTGGAGATCCATTTAGCTCTTTTATATAATTTAACCTATTTGTAAAATATAGGCCTGGTTTCATAAAGAGGGCTTATGTTAAAACAAGATTAGGCAATAGGTCAATTAGGATATTTAAGTAGTTTTTATAAACGATCATGTGTGGCCTTATAAAAAAAACATTACTGTGTTATATAGTGAATATAGATTTATTTAACATGTATAATATAAAATCTTTACAAAATATATATATTTAAGAGAATTCATGTCTGTGGTGTTTCAAACAAAGGGGAGAATTCATTTGGACTGTGTGTACATGCATTTTAAAATCATAAATTTTAAAGTTAGACAATTTCATGTGTCGTCAAGTTTCTTTCTGGCATATTTTAATACATTTTTTTTTATAATACATACTTGTTGAAACAGCCCATATTTACATTTTAGTCTGGGATTAGTCTTAAGCCTTGCTTGTGAAACCAGGGGATAATGCATTTGCATTTAAACTTTTTAATTAGAAAAAAACAAACAAGTTAAATGCCCCATATTATATTGCCAAGATTTTCAACAGAAATATTACCTTTGCATGCAGTGTAAATAAAACCAAAGTCATGTAGCTGTATGTGAACAAATAAATCTATAGTGCAAAGACTTGTGAAGCCAAACGCAAGTGATAAACTAAAAGTTGTGAAACACGTGCACGATAAATAGAGTTACTGCAATCTATCAAGAAAAAGAGTCGTCATGCTCGCAATCGCCTAAACGAGTCATCAGCACTGAATTTCAAATCTTATTTCTGTTACAAGGGGATTAGACTGCACGTCAATTTGCTTCCAGTAAATGACATAAACATTTACATAATCAAAAACATGAATAAGCCACCTGTTTTTTGGAGACTCATAAAACAATATTCAGAGACAACCTTAAAAAATAAGTGCATAATAGGGGCACCTTTTCGAAACCTAAGCAATCATTTGTACATGGTAGTTAAAAATTAAAGACACTTAAAATAAAGTGGCTTCAAATAAAACAACCTTGGTTTCCAAAAAAGCAAAAAAAAACATCTTTAAAATGCCACCCCTTTGCAGTTATTTTAATTAATCGTCAAAAAGACTCAAACTCACAAATATGGATGCAGCGATTAACTGGTTTCGCGATTAACCACGCTTTAATACATCACTGTTAAATAATCGTAAAGGTTATGCTAAACTGAGCGTTTCTGTTACACGAAACGGAACTGTTGCAGCTTGCGCAAAACGAAAACAAAGTTACACTAGCGGTGCACCAGCTTAAAATGATTATCATATAATCTGATAATGCTTATCAGAGGCACGAAGGCTACTATGACAGAGGGACTAAACAGCGAAGCTTTATTTCCACCAGAGAAATGCCTGTCGATAGAGTGGGACCATTTTGGGTACACCAAGAATGACCAGGGTGTCACTTAAATATTACCGTAAAACACTGCTGCTAAAGAGCGAATACATAAGGGATAATGCACAGCTAGTTGTACATTGAACGATTGCATTAAGCACAACGTAAAGGCAAGAACCACCTGACACGAAGCTACGGCTCATTAGCTCAGCATTCTGCCCGCTTCAGATCAGAAAGAGATTAAATAGTGCGGTAAGATCACATTTATTTGAATTAATTTGAACTTTTAGCTACTTGAATTAATTATTCGATCGAGAGAGAGAGGTGACAGTTGCTTGTGTGAATTAGCCTACCTGTGTCTGTGCGTCTCTCCAGTAGGCTATTAAAATATGAAGTAGCGCGATTTTGTTACGCTTTTGTTTCATTTGCCGTGTGATGTTTCTCATATAATAGTCACAATATGTGACCATTTAGTCACAGTCTGGAGCCCTGGACTGTATGTTTTTATGACACAGCAAAATTAAATAAACATGCATGCCAGTTTAAGTACCTTTGGTGGCCTTGCCAGCACCGCGGCCGCTGTAATGGCAGCTGAGGCAGGTGTGCAGGGGGCAGCGGAAGCCGCGGTTCTCAAACACAGCCAGAGTGCTCAACCGCACACAGGCCTCATGGTAGAAACGCCCACAGTGAAGCACACAGCAACGCTGTACCTCTCCTTCAGACTTCTTACAGGTGAAACACACATGCGCACCTGAAAAACATGAAAGAAAATTATAGCTAACAATAGTGAGAAAGCAGTATTTTCTTCACATTACCATGCGTGTCTCACCTGAGCTGCAAGCAGAGCAGAGCACCTTTTCTGCTGACTGATCCAGCCCAATACAGTGCAGGTGATATGAGGCACAGCACTGTCCTTCACACATCACCAGATCCTCCCCGGTCTGCTCACACACCTGTGAAACAGCAACACAATCACACTCATGAATATGCAGCACACCACACAAGAGCTGAACACAACACAAACACGCATCTGATCGACAGATATACCATGAACCCATATGAGTTGTTAAAGTAGTGGATATGTGTGAATGTATGACGTTGTGAATAAATATAGTATAATCAATCACTGCTGATTTGTTTTTCAGAGATAGTATGCTAAACATTTTATTTGTGTTTTAATATGTTTAAATGGTCTAACAGAGCATTCAACATTGCAAACGCAGACAGAGTGCCTTCAGAATAATGCATGTAGCTATTCTAAAATCTTTTAAATCTCCTTGGATTCAACCCACTTTGTCTTCCCGATCGGTTTAAAATAAAACTAGATTACATAATTTGTTTCTATTCATCGTGTGGGATAAGCTATGTGACCATTACATGTAGGACAGCTTCTGATCAAAACAGATCGTGCTTTGATCACATCATTACTGCTATTATTTACATCTTGTTTATATTTTGTTGTGATCTGAGTGTGCAGAGCTCACACCGAACAAACTTACCAACATAAATACCCAATTGGCCATTGCATTTACACGATCAACAACTACTGGTACTGTAAAAAGGCTAGTATCATTAACTTTTTTAAATGAAAGTATCGACTTAACACCAAAGGACCGGTACTTTTGACAACACTACACATTGAGTTCACTCACCAGACACACACTTTCCTTCTTGGCACCTGCAGTTCGTTCTGTCTTCTTTGAGTGATGTGATTCATCTGTACTGTCACTGGGAGAATCGGGTCTCTGCTCACACAGCGAACTCTGAAATATGCATTCAGAATATATTTACTTACAGCACATCTTGTGAGCAAGTGACAGATACCATTTACCATTCCAAACAAAGTCAATTATTCAAACCTAGAAACACTGCATGCATGTCACATTGTACAAACTGGTCCACAAATGATCAGGTTCCAAGTAGGATATTTCAGGTATTGAAAAACAATAAACAAATGCACATACCTCTGGCTCAGGAGATGATGATGATGGGTGGTGCTTTTTGGATGAGACAGGAAAAGATTGTCTGCCTGACTCCTGTTTCCTTTTCCTGACACGCTTGGCTTTAGCAGGAGACTCCTCCCCTGAGAAACCAAGAAATTTTAAAAACAGAGAAACTGTAGGGGGAAAAAATGACACAAAGAAGAGCGGTATTTAGACTGGGCCATTTCTGTAGCTCAAAACAGTTTGTACATTTACTTGGGGCTTTAGTTTGTTTCATTTTGTCATCTCCGTCTACTTTCCACCTCCTCCCACTGGGTTTATCAACAGCAGCCTCATTTGATGGTGCCTTCTGACAGAAAAGAAAGAATGGAAACAAAATTATTAATTTAATAATTTTTATTTTATAATAATTTAATTTTGCCTTAATTGTTTATAACAATTTATGCTATTCGTTCTAAAATATCTACACACATCATATACCTTTAGGCCTTTCTGCTTTTTAAACTCTTTTTCAAGCTTGATTTTCTTTTTAGGCAGCAGCTCCACATCATTCTTGGATTCTCGTAAACGTTTGCAGCCTATTTTCTTTCCTGGATGAAGCAGTCAGAATGCATGCTTACTTGAAACTTTTATAAAGGACACTTTCAGGTTTGAACCATATACATTTTCCATAAACAACTGAAAAACTGCTAATAATGAAACCACCTACACACCTTTAGAAACATCTCCCGCCAAGACTTTTGGGCTTGGTGCTAATACCTTTATATCTGATAAAAGAAAAACACAGGAAATTACTACAAGAACAAAATTACATGAAACAACAACCCTGAACATTTGAGGGCTTTCATTAAAAAAACTAAAACAATGTGTGCAATAGTGTGCAAAACTATATAATTTTCTATATATTTTGAATCTGTTCAGATACAAAAAACAGCAAGTTTCACTGTTTAGGTAATTGTTTGCAATTTACAGTTTATAAATGTCTTAAGTTCCATGTCTCACCTGAAAATCCAGGATTAGTGGACACTGTGCCTAAAGTGTCAGAGATACTGACACCAGCTTTGACTTTTCTCTTCTTTACTGAATTTGGTGCAGCAGGGAACTTCTGTCTGAGCTGTCTTGGCTTCTTCTGAGGAGCTTTTGGCTGAAGGTCTAGGTCAATACAGAGCAGGTCCTTCTTATATGTAAAGACAAAATGAAAATAAAGTGTGATTACCACAAAATACAACAGTATTTAAAACCATCATTATTTCATTATTCAGGGAGACAAAACATGCCTTTTTGACTTGAAAAGATTACATATCTGAAAGATTACATATCTAGAATGAAATTGAAATACTAATTCTACATTGAGATAAACAAGTCCAATCGTATTAACTGCTACCTGAAGAGTAGACCCAGGGACATCTTTTGCAGAGGAAGCTTCAATCTTCTTCCACTTCAGTATTGCGCCGTGCTGATCCCTCTTCACTGACCTTTTAGGTGCTTTTTTGGGGAGGGTGTTTTTCCCTGATGAAGTGCTGCTGTTTGTGGGGTGGGAAAAGAGGCCTGGGATGGTGCTAGTAGTTGTTGTGGAGTTGGGGCTGGAATGAGTGGAGTCAGGAGGAGTGAGGCTAACAAGCTCCTGAGACTCCCTCCGATCTTGGTCTTGCTGTGGTCCCTGATTGCGGAGTGCTTGAAGCTCTTGTAGCATGCGAGGGTTGAACTGGGCTTTGCCATTTTCATAAACAAAGCTGAATTTGGCCAGTCGCTCTTCTATTAGTAAACACAATGCTTCTGCAGCCTGTGACACACCTGTCTCCCACTGTTCCCGAAACTTAAGAGGAATTGCCAGCTGTAGAGAGCACATTAACAACGTCAAAGGAATCTCACGATAATACAACAAATATATAGTAACAATATTAATGGAAAATACACACAATATTTACTGTACCTTCCTTCCACTAATATCAATGGATAGTTTGTTGCTGCGGCTAAGTGAATGGTATTGGTGCTTTCCTGAGAAGGTGACCATGCTTTTCTCAAAAACATATCCTCTCTCTGGAGCATTTCCGAAGTACTGTACATGGTACAATAATCCTGTGCGGCTATTCACTGCAACAGAAAAAAAGTAAATAAATTAAATTAAATAATAATAAAAAATAGTCTAATTCTGTCTAAGGTTTTGAATAAGTTTAAGTCGAATTCTTACAGGTGCTACCTTTCTCATGCTGCCTTGTTGACAGATGGAAACCAGTACTTCTCTCTGCTTATTTAGGGCCCTATGATTACCACGATGCAGAAAACGTGGACGGAATCCACAGTTCAGTTTAACTTAAAGACATTGTGCCAGAAATAGGCTATATTACTATTATTTAGTAGAATGTACGTACTACTACAACTACTACCGTTGAAAAATAATACAACTTTATTTTTTAAAGAAATAATCACAAAATATTTTTATTTGAATCCCCTTTATTTGCCAAAAATGTAAATGTTTAATTGTAATTAATTAAAATATAAATGAAATCAATGTGTTATACTTTCATCTGATAACCAGTAAAATGTATATACACAACACAGTATTTCTGAGGGGGGGAAAACATTTAATACGGCTACTGTAAGAATATTTTTTTTTGTATGCATTCAAATAATTAAACCTGCTAAAACACAGAATTTGGTAACAATAAAACATAAGGTGAGAAAAAAATAAAACATTTAATGCGGTCCTAAACATGTAATTTTTGTTACAATTTTAATAAGTTAATATTAAATTGTATACATTTCATGATTTTAATTAATTAAACATGCTTTTTGATTAATACAATTTATGCATTTAGAACAAAATACAACTGAATTTGGGAAAAAATTAAACAGATTTTATAGGGCCCAACTTATTAGCTCAAGGTCACCATTGTGCAAACAATTTCCACAGGACCTGTGCCCTCCCCTATCAGTACGTTCAAACCATCCTTTTGGACCAAATGTAAGTGTTGTGTTCTGACACTGTGACAACTCTTCTCTCAACTTTTTGCTATCTGCCTCACAGACACAGCTTCCAGATGACTCACTATCCCTCGTACTCATGGAGTCCCCCAGGGCTCTGTTTTCAACCCTTCTTCTGCTCTTCTTTTTAATATTTAAATGCATTCTGTTCACATTACTACACATTTATGATTATTTATGGTTACATTTACCATTGCACTGATGATGACATTTTGGACAGAGTTCTTTCCAAATACAGCCAAACCATTCAAAATCTAGATTATGCTGTCAGCCTATCATTTCAGTCCATTTTAACTACCTGGGCAAGGCAGTATTCTTATAACTCTTTGCTCAATTCTTAGTCCAAAAGATACTGAATCTCTGGTACATGCTTTCATAACTTCACAGCTTGGTTACTGCCTACTCACCAAAACCATTGCAAGTGACCCCCCCCAGTCCTATTTAAATTGGACTGGCCACCCGTTTCATCTCTTATTTACTACAAAGCACTTATTTTAATCTTTAAATCCCTTAATGGCCTTGCTCCTTGAGTTTCTGAGCTACATCAGCTGTTTCCTTGATGTCCCCTAGATTCTGACTTTCCTCCATGGGTGGCAAATCATGCAGTGCCATGGCATCTAAACTCCTGAACTCACTCTCAAGTAGCCTTTGCAACTTTTAAAACTCAATGAAAAGCTTTTTCTCACAGTATGACTTTCCACATCAGACTCATTATTTTTTATATACATCTATTAGTTTGCAGTTACAATTTTACCAATGTTACTAATCGAGTTATAATATTCGTTGCTTTTCCATGTCTAAAAATATGGATCATTATAAAAATGTGCAGCTAATGTTACATCATACTAGCAAGCACTGCCACAAACAGTGAGAAATTGAGTAAGACAGTAATGATGCAAATCTGTTGAGGTTTACAATATGGTAACGGAAAGTGCTTAAGAACAATACGTCAACTGATCTAGCACACCTTACCTTTTGACCTAAAGTGCATGTTAATCTCCAGGTCTGTAGTGATCATGCATGGCCACCAAGGGTATCCAGACACTTTGGCCCAGATAACATCACCCACTGAGAACTGCACATGGGGTTCTGTCTCTGTACCACTCACTTCCACATCATCCACAACCTGTGCAACATCATTCACGTCGCAGTCAGACACAGGCCCCTAAAAGACAGAAATTAAGAACTGTGAGACTCATGAAAAAAAGAGAATCCCCTCCACACGTGGTAAACACATTTTCCTTATGACAAACAACTTATTGTTGAAGAGCCTTTAAGAGCCAAAAAGCTATACCTGGGTTGGGATGGGAGTTACACTAGCAGGTATCTCGCCATCAGTCTGCTCATCAGACTCAGTGGTGAGAACACATGGTTCAGTGGTGAGGTCATTCGAATTTAAGGTGGTGTGCAGTATAGGGGATTGATCAGAATTCTCAGCAGGGGTTAAAGTTGACTCTCTGCGATTTGGTGGAGTTCTCTTCCTCATAAGCCCCCCTTTCTTCTTTCGTCTTTCTCCCCTGGCAGTTGGAGAGGCAAGAAAACCTTCTGAAAGTCTCAAAGGTGCATTTGTCTCCTCTGTTCCCTCCTCTGCATAATCTGCTCCGTATCGATTTGTCTTCCCACTTAGATTTACCACACATTTGGTTATTTTAAAAGTTAGTTCAGGAGAAGCACTGGACTTCCTCGGAGGGCTGGCATGCTGAGGAACAGGCTCCACCCCTTTGAGAAGAGGCTGTGCAGCTGTGGCAGCACAGAGCATTGGAATTTTGTCTTGATCGCCATTTAACAAGAGGGAAGTCAGGTCCTTTAGCCGCTCATGGGTGTGGTTATGACCATGACTGCCAATCATCTGAAAAACACTTTCTTGAGGTGTAGCTGCCAGCTGGGTAGCAGATTTATCCATGAGCATAGTAGGATCAGTGCTCCCATCACCTCGAACCTTAGGTCCACCAGGTGAATCAGAGGACTGTTTCATGGTGGTAGGACTCATGGGCTCTGGCATTGCAGGCAGTGATGTCCCATTACTATCTGTCATTACTAACCAGGGGCCTGAAAAAGACAAAAAGCAAGTGTTTACAAAATTAAACATTTACAATCAGTCCTCAACTATATTACAAAAAAGGGCACATTAATTAAAAAGTATGCACATTTACACATGTAAACTGAAATAAATCATATATTTAGTCAACATTTGAAGTGGATCAAAACCTCTCATCAAAGTTGTCCTAAAACCAAAATGCGTTCTTGCCTTAGGACAACTTTGATTAACTTTTTTTGATCCATATATATATATATATATACTCAAAATATGGTCTGGTCAGTCCATACAGCTGTGTGATTATGAATTAAAATATACATTGTTTATATAATGGGGCCTCTGAGTTAGAAAAAGATGACAACCTTTGCTTTAAAATAAAAATATGCAAAAAACTACAATGGACCACAAAAGCATAGGCTATAAAATATAATAAATATAATTATATTTATAGAAATATAAAAAATAATGCAGTATATTTAACAGGTACATTTTAAAATACAAAACGTAAAAAGATTACGAGAACAAACATAACCGACGTTTATCGAAAATACGAATGAATTGTTCTAACCACTGCACCTGTGGCGACTACTGCAAGTTGCAGGTCCTAAATAGCCACAAATAACCAGTAATTACAGTTCCTGTGGGACACTGTGGTTAGGTGAAAGAACTGAGTGGACTATGGCGAGGATGGAGTTGGAGAACTGGAATGGTTTGGTCCCATATTAAAATGGCTTCCATGGAGGACTCGCAGTGCGCGAGTGGGTGGCCAGCCGCTTTGATTCAGTTCAATGCTCCAACCCCGACGCCACCTCCTCAAATGAATCCTGAAACAAAACCCACTCATATAAACCAAAAATAAGCACTGCGAGCTTCAACGAAATTAAAATAAACCGTAAGTTACAGCTTTTGATTTGTAACACGCACAACGGCAATAAATGAATCATATCTAAAAAGTGCATAAAAACAAAACTCAGGCAAAGCTTTATGTAAAACAGTGACTGCTCAAATGCAAATGTCCGTTCAGTCCAAAACAAGAGGCAGTTATCGAGCTATTGTTATTCAGGATGAGCGGTCAGGATGCCTCGTTAACATCAATGAAGGAAGATTATGATGGACTCTCCTAACCGTCCGAATAACTTAGCCCACAGCAAACTGAAAGAAAATAACTCGCGTTATACAAACTTGTACACCAAAATGAAACTAAAACGCCTTCCGTGGGAATTGTGCTCTAGATTAAAATGCTGCAATACTTCAGAGACCAGACGGATGTAAGGAAATGTATACAAAGTGGAGTAAAACATCAAGCCAAAGGTCCGTGAAAGAAACAGTGTAAGTTAACTGATGTTAGCAAAGAAATGAATCGCAAAGACACATTAAACACTTGAGCGGATCCAAACATTTCTACGCTATTAAAAATGTAAACTCTAAGGATGTGTCTGGGGCTGTGGTATATACTATAACTAAATGGTATATGTAATTAACTCAGGAATAATTTATTCTTCAAACTGAAGCTGACAAACCTCGCGAACTACAGCTTAGCCAGCTAGCAAGTGAGGCACAGCTGCAGCTGCCTCAGTCAGTGACATACTACAGACTCGTTTATCCGTGAAAGAAAATCTCTAATATCCCACCCCAGCGTGTAATAGACCGAAAAGCCCTTTTATTATGATGTGCCACGATTTATTCCTGTGGGAAAATAAACCTGTTTACAGCATCTCCATTACTCCCGACCTGTATGGAGACTCTCTCATCCCAATCAGCGCCAAAAATACTCACATCCGATTGGCTGACACGCGACGGCACAATTCAACCGGCCTTTTCAAATATCACTCTCTTTGCGGCCGACTCTCCGTTGAACATCTTCACTTATCCTTGGCGCACTCCAAACTTCATCGCAGGTTCGCTGTTTAAGAAGAAGCCATGAGATTTCTGAGATCATCTGTTTTTGTTTTTATTTCGAAAAATGGCAAAGCGACACAGATCACTGCTCGAGGAACTGAGCAGAGGAGGGCAATTCTCACCATGTGACGTCAGATGCAAGAGGGAGGGAATTCGTCATCTTGTTGCCAGTTGCACACAGAAAATGTGTCGAAAGCTGAGTTTTACGTCATTGTATAAAAATAACGACTTCGTTTTGGAATTCATTAGTTGCATTTTTTGGTTGAAAATAAACCAATACTGAAATGTGTAATTTGTTTTAACATATTTTTTACATTTTTCCAGTTAATATGCTTTGAGCGTGTAGTCGATTTTCTCTAATGCAAGAGTGTCTGGCAACCAGAAAATAAGCGCGCCAGACAGTGTTGCCATGTCCGCTTGTTACAAACGTCTTTTGGTTTGTTGATTTATTAAGGCGCTTACAGACATTGGTTGCGTTTTTGCTCTTATTTCCAAAATATGTATGTAAATGCACCGAAAATATGTATTCATTGATTTATATGGTAAGTTGCATGTGAAACATTCCATTGTTTTAAAACATATAATTATATGATAGCACAATTCCATTGCAGCCAATTCCATGTTTTATGTACATCATGCTACAATATATTGACCAATGAAGCACGCAGTTATCCCCCCGGGAAGGAATGAAACTAAGTTCGCTTATTTAGACATATTAGTGAGACAGGTCGTGTATTTTTTTTAGCATCTTGTATCATACCAATTTTCTAGCTTTTCTACGGAGATCTGGCAACATTGGCGCCAATACCCGTATGGACCTCATTGGCTGTGGTTCACAAACCATTAAAATGTTTCAAAAGCAGTTTATCCCTATTTCATTTCCGTTTCTAGAAGAATATTTAGCAATCGCTTTATGGTTAAAAAAATCTGTGTAGTAGCATTACACATTTAAATCAGGCGTAAATTGCTTGAGCACACATTATCCTTGCCAGTAGCATTAAGGATTTGTTTAAAGTTACACCATTTCAAGATTTTTTCGGATATCAGAACGTTAATCATTGCCCAGACATTTGATAAGATTGCGCCATCGTTTCTTCTCGGTCAGTCCTGTCACCTTCATATTAGGCAGCAACTGCTACACGCCCCCTGGCGGCTGAGCTCAACCCACAGGAAGACGGAAGCAAATGCCGAGCGCTTGCAAACTCATCGCTTGAATCACCGAGGAGGTTACAAGGGCATGAGCTAAGAGCTCGCGACTATGACTTGTGTTGATAGCTCATAAACCGCCAGTGTATTACCTCTTTACGTCCACTCAGCGTTACTGTAAATCGTACATTAACGTTGACGCCTCTTCATCCATACAGACGGGAACAGAATGGCATCGATTTTGCTCAGCAGATCTCGGACTCCTTTGCTGAAAACATCTAGGTCGTTAAAGAACGAATTCAGAAAAGGTAATACTATTCTTTGTTAATTATAGGACATAGATTATTATGTGATTAGTAACACGATTTGAATGGTTAATATTGTAATTCCCTCTGCCTTTGTCTATGGAAACGAACAGCGAGCCTTAATAACTGTCAAAATGCGGCACTTTGTGCTGATATAACGTTGACGTTAGGCGTACTGGGACCAGTTTTATTTATATAGCAAATCCGACAAGGCCTTGCGACTTCAATATTCCCTTGATTCATTTACTGTTATTTAAACCGGACGTTTTCAGACCTGTCATGTATACTTTAAATATCTCATGAAAGAGTCCCTCCAGATACTATAACGTAACGTTAGTCGTGTAACGTTAAATCATAGACTTCACGACCTAGCCACTTAGCTCGCAAACCTGGCCCGCAATATTATTGAACGACTGGTGAAATGAGAGGCTTAAGTGATTAGCTAACAAGCTAACTATACAGCCTCCCAGATTGAATCAGTCATAATCACGAGAACTATCCGACTTAAACATTTTCATGTGCTGAACGTATGAGGGATGCGTCCAGTACTCTGTACAGATAATGGTGGCTCGCTGTAACTGCGCGTGTCAGTGTCACGCGTGCTTGCGCTTTTGTGTCATCACTCTCTGTTACTGTAAGTCGGTTCTGGAAGATTATATAGTGCTATAATTGTTGTTGACCACTGGTCGGTTTGTCAGCTCATTGTTATGGTCAACACGCGAGTCGTTTCCACATTTTTGAAGAAGCGTTTCGTTGAATTATGGAGCGCTTCTTTTAAGCAGAATTACAGGAACGAGCAGCAGTAAGTTAATAGCAGGTGTAGCCAGACAGGCACTCTTGTCTTAGAACGTCAAAATTATCGACTGAAATTGAAAATTAATAACTTTTAATGTTTGAAAATTGACGCACGTCTCATTTTATGATTTGTATAGTCATAGTCTGTGTGTAATGCGGCTGTGCATCGTTTTTCAGAGCGTATGTTTTGCTCAGGCTGCTGGACAACAGAAGCTCATAACCTTGTGTGTACTGTACTGACGGTTATCTGAGGACAGGCTCACCGACTGCAATGGCTGTTTCCTTAATATCCTTATCAAGTTAAATTTACCACAGACCTTATTTTGCTCAGGATTTGAATCTACTTTAAAATAATCATGTTTTTAAAGCAGGAGAGCAAAAAATGGAGAGGTGTCAGTCAGTGAATGAAAAATATAAGTCAGTCCTTGAGAAATACATTTGGTAAAAAAAAACACCTATCGTTCTTTCATGAAGAAACCTCATATTTTCTTGTGTGCTTTTGTCTTGAGCACACCATGCAATGACGTAATTTTCTTTCCTCAGAGACAGAAACACTCTAAGTCAGGGTTCCTCAAATCTTTCCCTGGAGGGCCAATCTGCTGCAGAGTTTAGCTCCGACCCTGATTAAACTCACCTACCTGTGATTTTCTAATGATCCTGAAGACTCTGATTAGCATGCTCAGGTGTGTTTGATTAGGGTTCGAGCTAAACTCTGCAGGAGTGGGCCAGATTTGAGGATGCCTGCTCTAAGTGAATACTAAAAATAATTTCAGATTTTTTTTAATGCGATTGAACCAAACTGCAACTCTTCAGGCTTCATGATCATGATTGGAAATTCTTAATTGTTGCCCTGATGGTGGAAATGGGAATTTTCACTGCTCTAGCTCTTTTCTTAAAGCCACTTCACTAATTTGTGAAGCTCAATTATCTTTTGCTGCACATCAGAAATATATTCTTTGTTTTTTCTCATTGTGATGATTAAGGCAATTTGGGCTTAGTTTTCCCTCCTATTTATATTTCTGTGAAACAGGAAGCCATGGCTGGATAATTTCATGTTCACAATCACCCTGGAGTGCTCAAAATTGTGAATATGAATGGGAATATACTTCAGAGATATTTTGCTCATAAGAATTTCTAGGGATGCCAATAATTGTCCAACATGTATTTGAGAAAAACATTTATTTCATAATGATATTTCCCCTATTTTAAATTCTTATTATCCAGTGAAAGGTTAGATTTTTGTGATTTAAAAGAAAAAAAGATCAAAAGGATTAACAATGCAGATTCATTTTCTCCGCCGCCTTTGATCATATTTACCAAGGATGCACAGCACAAGTAAATCGTAATAAAAAACACTCATATCTGGACCTTGTAGCTGTAGCAAGCGGCTATGACCTTATAACCTGTTAAAAATAAAATAAACCATTCTCTTGTGCCTACTTTCTCAACCACAACATTGCTGACACAATCTCTAATTGATTTCGAAATATACTTGAAGTGCTTCCTGAGAAACCCCAGTAACTCCCATGTGTGGACTTTCTTTCTTGTAGCTAGTCTGAAGCGTTGTGGTCTGGCAAATGATTAACCGCAGCTCTCTTGACAGACTATAAATTAGAGGTCCGATCTCAATATGCATTGTTAGGTAAACAAATGCTACCATGGATAGCTTTCAAAATATTCAACAGTCTTTGGATTACCAATAAGCATGACAACTAGGTTGGGGATCGTTTGAATTTTATCGATTCCGATTCCGCTTATCGATTCCGATTCTTTTCGATTCCCAGTTTCGATTCCAATGTGATTAAATAATGATATCAAACATTTATCCTGTGTCTCTTTTTAGCAAAGCATTTATTGGAGCTGAATACCATGAAAATAATCAACAGGATACATAAAGAGTACAGTGTTTTAAAAATAAAACAAATTAATTTATCCAGAATCATGCAGTTCTATTTTGCACACAAAATAGAACTGCATGATTCTGGATAAATGCAATTTTTGTCTTTTTTCTCAATGGAAGTTGTGGTTCTCTCATGAAGAAAAAATATTAGACAACTAAACAACATCACATGTAATTTATGAATTACTCACTCAAGATGTACTCGTTTCATTACTGGATGAATCAGCATCCTTGAACGAATCTCTTGTATGATTCAAAGACAAATAAATTTTAACAGACACTTTTCGCCACCCACTGGCGTAGCAATGTAATCGATAAATCTTAATTTGAAGTATCAAATTACTTTCAAAAGGACATTTACTCTATTTTAATCGCCATACAATCGTCTGTTTGGTTCTGCTCTCTTAAACACCCAAAACGCGTTCTCTAACATTACATACTCATGGATGAGTATGCAGTTAGTGATACGAATGTGAAAAAGGCCGGAAGACAACAGCACAGAAATGCCAGATTGTAAAATTAGTTGTTTTATGCATTTAAACGGTTTTATTTTCCTTTTGTACTTTTAAAATGAATGAAAAAAATAGTGCATGTTTTCTAGCATAAATGCATTGTGCTCACATTTACTTGTGCATTAAATTACAAATTAAAATACATATCAGCTTGCACCTTATTGTGATCTGGAATCACACAAGAGCCTATATTTTAGTATGCATTTGAGAGACGTTCTGAAATGTAATGCATACATAAATGCATGCACAGTTTGCAGCTTTAATCGCCTTTTTGGTAATTTCATAAATTCTTTACTTACTTTACTTTTTAGTCATTTAGCAGACGCTTTTATCCAAAGCGACTTACAAATAAGAAAAAGTAACTAAAACTATAAGTTACAAGTCTATAAATACTATATATACACACACATTTAAGAAAATTGAGAAATTAAATAAAATGACAAATGCATACAACAACATTTCAAAACTTAACATTTAAATGAAAATAAAGCTAAAAACATTTCAAAATATTAAAACAACCAAAGGTATGAGTATAAAAATGATTCTAACATGACACTAAGCCAAACACCCATATATATACAGTATATATATATGGTATTTCATTTCCATGCAGTATGTTGAAGTAACGTTACTAAAATAAATACAATGTATTAAAACTAAAACTAAAGTAAATACCTATAAAGACATATGAAATTCATACATAATTTATGTAAAATTTAAAAATATAAATCAAACGGCAGTAGTTATCAGTAATCCTAAAAAAAGAACACTGTCAAAAACACATGCTAACAAACAACAACTTACACATAGTAAGAATTAGTTATAAAAACTAAAACAGAAGTGAAACAAGCAGTAAGAAAGAGGATAAATAAAAAGCGATACTTATATCCCTGTTGTCCCTGCCCGGAGGAGTCGCACGGTAGAGTCGATGGTCTTTACACTCTTCGGTCTTCTCACGAGGAGGCTTCACACAACGGCTGCCGCGACCGCGGTAACTAAGCTTTTTATACCCATCTAACAAAATACTACTCCAATTCAGCTGAACACAATTTCCTTTATCACAATAAATGGCCAAGCAAGCGCCCGACACTGACAAGGGACGCGATACAGTACGAGACCAAACGCGATTTCAGCACGTCTCCACACAGTAAACAAAACAAGCGTTTCCTAGCAACAACAACAACTGCGCTAAACACTAATGAGACAAGTAAATACACTTACTAGTTGTTTTTAACTTCCGCTGATAGGCTGCTTCTCTCAAAGAGTATTATTTACACTTCTGCTGGCGCTTAAACACAATTTCCTGTTAATCACAATAAATGGCCAAGCAAGCGCCCGACACTGACAAGGGACGCGATACAGTACGAGACCAAACGCGATTTCAGCACGTCTCCACACAGTAAACAAAACAAGCGTTTCCTAGCAACAACAACAACTGTGCTAAACACTAATGAGACAAGTAAATACACGTAATAGTTGATTTTAACTTCCGCTGATCGACTGCTTCTCTCAAAGAGTATTATTTACACTTCTATCTTCTGCTGGCGCTTAAACACAATTCCTGTTAATCACAATAAATGCCAAAAGCAAGCGCCCGACACTGACAAGGGACGCGATACAGTACGAGACCAAACGCGATTTCAGCAGGTCTCAGTTGATTAAAAGTAAAATTACACAATTTCTACAAAAAGGGAAGTCAGTTCTAGGGTCTTGATCACAGAACAATGACAGAGTACATTAGACGTTTTCTATGTAAGATTTAGACTTTTTAATAGTATCTATTGAGTCAAATACTGTGTCAGCGCTACTCACTGTATATGTTTGTGGAGTATCTCATACTCACCGACCCTTTCTACCTTAATTCTTACTTGCAAAATCCCACAGAAGCTGCTACTAGGTGTAGGATGAATATTTTTGGCTAATGTGCCAGTCTTTAGCAATTGTATTTGGACATTGAGTATATTTTGTTTTTAATAATACTCTTTGAGAGAAGCAGCCTATCAGCGGAAGTTAAAAACAACTAGTAAGTGTATTTACTTGTCTCATTAGTGTTTAGCGCAGTAAATTCATCATGACTTAACTGACGACAGACTCGTATGCAGTTTCTTGTGCGCTTATTTATGATGACGCGATCAGAGCATGCACCGTGAGCACAGTGACGGCTGACAGGACAGGGAAGTTTGTTTTACTGACATACAGCCTAACAGCATCTCATTGTTCTACCGAAGCTCATTTGGCTGATGTACCTTTTCCGCGCTCATTTGACTCACGCCTGGCGCTGAGGCAAAGCTGCAGTGCGCGTTTGAAAAGTCTCCCGTTTGATTTGGATTCAAAAAAATACACGGTTACGCATCTTAATAAAGGCTTTTCTTGTCAAGAAAAAGGGGACAAAAACTGCAGTTTTGAGCAGGGTGGCAAGCTTAGATCAGTGGTGGCACTGCCGCACGGATGAACAAGTGATCACAAAAGGGGTGGGCGATATGACCAAAATCTTATATCACGATATGAAAAAAATTATATCACGATAACAATGTATATCACGATATAGTGATTTTTTTTCTTTTAATTTTTTTTTTATTATATTAAAATCTTTAATACCATGCACTTGTCATAATCCTTGTCACCAATGTCAATATCAAACTAATACAAGCCTAAAGAGAGAGAGAAAAAATAACTCAACCTCACTGAAGATAAATAAACAGTCAGTGATGAAATAAGGATAAGAAACTAATTGCAATAGGACAAATAGGACAAAAAAATACAATAAATAAGAAACACTACATACATTGTGTAAATTAATTAGTCTTCACTGTGCTAATTCTATCTATCTATCTATGATATATATAATTAACACATGTATTATGTATAGATTCTATACATATTATAAATATATCATTATTATTTTTAATTTATTCTCATTAAAGTTACAAAAGTGATTTAGTCCAGAGCAGTGAGATTTCTAGCAGTGTGCTGTGATTAGCATGAATGGCAAACAGAACGAATATTGGACAGCTTCCCCTTTAAGACCGAAGTCCGCTGTCCTGACATTTTATCCTACCGTCAGATTTTCCTACCTCGGCTTACTGCGCATGCGCGCATCAATATTGCATCCTTTTTCTCACGCTGATCAACAATATTTAATGTATCTGCATTACTGTGAGGGTAGGTTTAGGGTTGGGGTTGGTGTATATGTTAATAAAACATAATTTAACAGGTAGCATTTTTCATCGTTGTCGAATTTGTGCCAACTTACCCACTGTTTTAATGGTAGGTAGCAAAATCTGACAGGGTAGGACAAATCGACAGAACACCAGACCCATATAGCTAAGTTACTGTTACATATGCCTTTTCTCTTTCTGCCGTTTTCTCTCTCTTAAGACTTAAATCGCTGTGTTTATAAGGATACTTGCAAGACGGGGATTCTGACGCATATAAGTGTTTATGTAATTGTTCAAAGCCAATAAAGCGGAAAAAAGTGTGCTTCTCTCACACAGACACCGAGACAGTGCACGAATATAGCTCTGTTGTTTGTGTTTCAACGGCTTAAAATCAGTTTGTATCAAACTGCAGTGCTTTAAAACGCGTGACCATGCTACAGATGTAACTTAGTCTCTCGTTTAGGAACGAGCTCCTGGTTTTGTCCTGGCTGGTTCTGTCTCCCCTTCACGCCCCGTGGTGGCGTGTAAAGATCGCAGTCACCCAAATGATGAAAAAGTTTTACCGTAAACAATTTATTTTGCGACACCACGAAAAAAACGATAGAACATAATACGAAACAATATACTTTTTTATTTGTCCATCCAATATATATCGTCATATCGCACAGCTACACCACAGTATATCAATACTGTGTTTGTGGAACTAATGGTCACTCTTTTTTAAACCCTTTGTTAAACACAATCCACTAAATACCACCCTTTCTCTCTACAGAGAAAAACTACATTTGAATAAAATATATAAGCTATGACAATTAAACTAGCGGACTGTATAATTTAACAGAAAAAAATATATCTTGAAAAATCTTTGGTGCACATTATAAAATTTAAACATGTTTATTATGTTAACTATTTGAATTCTTACAAAATACATTCATGAAAATAAGATAGAAATCATGAGAAAAAGAAAGGCTTCTAATAGTTTTTCTGTGTGCAAAACTTTGATCATGTGAAACTCTTCAAACAAAGCGTCACAAAGTTCTTATGCACATCCAGGGTGCAGAATGATGCGCTTGAAGCAACATAAGTCACAGCGCGCTTGCACTCAACACGGTACAAACAAAGAAGAGAAATGAGAGAGCAATGAACTCCAGCAAGATATAGTCATTTTAATGCGAATCCCCAGACGTTTATCTACCCATCAAGTATTATAATGGGAATACATCATCTTGGAGAGAGAGTTTTACCGTGCTGACTGTCAGAACTGAACATGACGTGCTATTTGAATGCTGAGCGGAGAATGACTGACAGCTGCAGCAGAAGAAAGTTGAGTTTCTGTAAACTTAAATTTAACAATGTAAATATAATTCTGTCCCTTACATTAAGATATATATGGCTTCAGATGATATAGGCTATACAGTGGATGAAAACCAAACTGGTGCTCTTCTGTTTCTTTTGGTGTAGATATTGAAAACTGTTTTCAAATTAAGTGCGGTCCACTGCTGCACATATAAAAAAGCACAATAATCGATACAGGGCCAGCTGTCTCGAAACAATCACGGTTAGATCAAATAATCGCGATTACACACCGGTTAGTTTAGTGATAATCAGGGCGACAGGCCTAACACATTTAAAAGAGTGCTGAGGGAATTATACACATGAATATATTATAACATTATATGAATGTACCTCTGAAGGTTCTGTACTGTCTTCAGAAACGATTCGATGGCATTATGTTTTCATCTTCGCTCCATGTAATACCTAAAGAACTGAATCTTGACAGGACCTTGTACAGAGTTACAAAAACAGCTGATATGCACTAAATTCAGCTTTTCCATATGAAGCGTTTAACCAGTACTCACAGATTCTCATATTGCCTGTGTGCAGTTTCTGTCTGGCCAATGCACGGACCGAAGAGTTTGCATGACCTGCTGTACATTTTGACCAGTTGAGCAGAAAAACAAGTGCAAGCAGATCGATTGCAACATTTAAACATTCAGTATTAATTAGTTTATTTTTTCAAGAACTACATTATCTTACCACCTGGCTACTGTTTAAAATGTTGAGATTTACATTTTTATGAAACTTTTTCAAAGCTTTATTTAACATACATTATATTTTTGAGCATCTCTCTCTCATTAAGCGCTCTCTCTCTCTCTCATAAATTGAACACTTGATTGATTAAAGAGTGAATTAAATGGAAGACTGCAAGTTTATGTGTTTTCAGTGATTATGGAAACAAGCGTCACTTTTAACAATACGGATAGCGGAAGTGTCTGAGCGCGCATGCACATTTTAACAATGCCAGGTGATAATGCAAGTGCTGACGATATCATGCAATAATCGTGCTGTCTGCATCCAGACTACTGAGAGAGAAATTTGCAGTGAAGTCTTAACCTACATTGTCACTTGCCAGAGAGGGGTTTTCTTATCAGGACACTAGCTCAATCCACAGGCTTCTACCAAGCTGGTAAAATGTACCAGCACAGACTGTGACTTGGCACAGGCAACCAGCATGATAGAGAAGGACACCTGATGTGTCCTGCCAACAGCAGTCAGAGTTTGTGAGGTGCTGTCATTTTCTTTAAAGACACATGGCACCTGCTGAACATTTGTGATGAAGCCAAAAGGATTTTCTGTGTATATCTTGAGTGGAGTTGACTGTCATATTATATATGGAGATTAGGGAATCAGTTGATCAAAGCTAAGTCTTGACCTTGTTTGCAGAAATGTGGTACATATGTGGAACTTCGTAGACTTGGTTTCACTCCAGCTGTGTTATCTCACTTTCAGAGGGACTGCTACCTCTGATAAGACTGTCACACAAAAATACTGTTTGAATGCTGAGAGAGTCAGACACGATCAGTGAGAAGGTTTCATAAGAAATAAACAGCCCCATGAGTCTTGCTCGAACTTAGTTTTTGCCCACTGTAACACATTTTGCCAGAAGTTGACATGCCAGACCAAAGGGGCCAAAGTGTGTTGTTAATTCAATTCAATTCAAGATTATTTGTATAACGCTTTTTACGATACAATCGTTGCAAAGCAGCTTTACAGGAAATTCAGTTTCTACAATAGATTTATATATTGTAGAAACTTAATATATTTAACTTATGGCACAATTTGGTTAATTCTGTATATTCTCTGAGGGGTTGGCATCCTCTGAGGTCCTCCGAGGGGTTGGCATCATCTCTTCTCAGGTGTTCGGTCATCTCAGATCATTTAAGGGTTGGATCCAGACTGAAGCTTGTGTAATTCCTAGTTACCACGGGATGTTAATCAGAAACAGAGAAACAAATAGAGACATAATTAGCGTAGCTGTTGTTCCATCCAAGCAAAAATTATTTGTTCAACCCAAGCTAAAGAATAATAATGTGCGTTTGATCAGATATAACTGCAGTACAAGATTATGAGATGCATTATTAATGCTTGGCTAAAGAGATATGTCTTTAATAGGGATGGGTACCGAAACCCGGTATTTAATCGGTCTCGGGGCTAAATTATGAAAGACCGGAGAATCGATAAGCTCTGACGTTAACGGTTTTGCTATCAGTACTGGAGAAATTAAGAAAACACACATTTATTATTGCTATATATACACATCTTGCAAATTCTATCTCACCAGAGTTGCCAGCTGTTTTTGTGCAATAATATTCAAATATTTGTCTGATGCATTTTTGCTATTTGCAATTCAGAAGCGACAGCTCACGTGGAGGAGTTTCAGCACGCGCAACATGAAAGCCCTGTTTATGATAGAAGAGTGAACTAACCATTAAAACATATGCTTACACTTTAGGCCTGGGCTGTTACTAAGTTTATTTAATGTTTTTTTTTGGCTTCTAAGGATTATAGCTGTAACGTCAGACAAAACTCAGAATCAGATCAATCGTTTGTCGATTGATGTAAAATGCCATCTTTACAGTTGCTAAATTGCTGACATGTTTGATAATAAAACGTTGAAAGTACAATCCACACAAGAGATGCACCCCAGGCTGACGCGCCTGCGCAGCACGCTCTAAAACTGACAAGCAAAGTACACTTTGAGCTTCGGGCGCGTCCAAACGATCAAATACACACAAAATATGTAAAAACGGCCGGCTTGGAGATTATTCACTTAAACACAGTTCATGTCTTAAAGTGAACGAGAACAGTTGGGAGAAAATCCGATGTGTGTCAATATTTTGTCTTAAAGTGACAGACTGGTGCTTCATCAATGTTAATCAAAGAACAAAATGCAAAGAGAAAATCACCCACAGCTCTTAATCTGAATAAAGTTATAGCTTTAATAAGCATTAATCTATCAATACATACAGTGAAAACTATGCAGTGTTCATTTACATTTGATCACTTTTAGATTTCTTTTGTAGCTATTACTTACCTGAACATTAATGTTAGTAGACCTTCATGGAAAAATTAAAGCACTGTTTTTTTTTTCATTTCATTTGTACATTTGTTTTATGGTATGACAAATGGTATATTTGTCAGTTTGTTTAACTTTGTTTCTTTGTTCATGTTCTTACTGTATCTTATCTTATGTATATAAAACACTAAAAATGCCTGCACACTGGTGCATTTACAAATTGATGTTTTATATTTATTTAATGAAATATTTATTTTACATTTCAGAATATAAAGCAATGTTAATTCAGCTATATATATAAAATAATCCCGTTAAAGTACCAGATCGATAAGCAGTATCGATAAGAGTAGTAATACCGTTAAAACCTTAACGATACCCATCCCTAGTCTTTAATCTAGATTTAAATAGAGAGAGTGTGTCTGAACAAGTTACAATTAAGTATTTCATTATAGTAAGTTTATTATATATACGTTTTATGGGTTTTTGGTTTAATGGTTTAAGCATTGCAGTGTTTAGGAAAGTCAATCTATGAATTGCTTGCTTGTAGTTAACACTGCACATTAGTAGAAAGTATTTTAACATTGTCAAAACTACAGTACATCCTGTACATTTAAACCACCTACTCCCAAGCATTAGATTAAACAATTAGTTACTTAGAAGACATCTGAAGCAGCATGTGGAGTAAAACGTTGTATGAGGGCCCACCCTCATATGATGACTCTGTTAATTTCTCTCCTAGACACACCCTGGATCTGGTGCAGTTGAGTACTTTACATTGCATCCTAAAACAGAAAAGATTTCTGAGCACAAAGTTGTGTTAAGGTCATTGCACACAGAGCCCGAAATTTTCGCACATAAAAAAATAAATACAACCTCGCGTTGTCAATCACGTTTGCATGCCTCCGAAACCTTCGAAAAAAAAAGCTTCATGATTTTCTGTGTCATCCGTTGCATGTAAAAAAAAAAACAGAAAAACGCATGCAAACATTTCGGACTCAGTGTGCAATGACTGGAAATCAGAAATCTTTTCTGTTTTAGGATGCAATGTAAAGTACTCAACTTCCATACCTTTAGTTTTTTCCTCTACCTGTAAAGGAACTTAGACAACACCCATGAAGTTCCAGGTTCTTTCAACATGTCATCTTTATATGCAGGCTGGGGTTTAATTTAAATTTACTTGATTCCTTGATTCTCTGACTTTTTTTCTGATTCTACATTCATAAAAAATAAGGTTCTCTATTGGCCTCTGTGGTTCCATGAATAACATTTGACATCCATAAAACCTTTCCATTGCACAGACGGAAAAGTCTTTACAGTGGAAAAAGTTTCTTTAAGTTATTAAAATATTTTTCACTTTAAGAAAAAAAAAAGATTATTTCAAGAAATGTTCCCTGAAAGTTTTTTTTTAGGGAACTCAAAATGCTTCTTTTATAGCGTTTGACATAAAATCCCCCTTTTGTAACCTTTATTTTGAAGGGTGCATCCTGTTCTGTTCTGTTCTGTTCAGAGAGCTTTGTATTCTATATGCACACAAGGAGATGTACAAAAGGATAGAGATCTTAGCCATCTGCCAGCCGTAGACTGACCTCAGGATGTGAGGCCAGATATCCTATAGAGCTACATATAGAGAGCAAAAGTAGACCGAAAGCATTTATCCTTCCGTACGAACATCCTGGCATCAATAGGATTAGACTGCACTGGGCAAAGGGTCTTACATGTGTAGCAAACATTATGGAAAGCACAACCCAGATTAGACTTCACCTGGGCATTGGAGCAAAGGTACTAAAGGGAAGTGGGACGAGAATGGATTAATTATGGAGTCTGGCCTCATCCTATTGTCTCTGAGTGGATAAGTCAGAGAATCACGAGTCCGTAAGTTTATGTAATCCAGAGATTGCATGGTGTACTGTAGAGGGAAATGGTTCAGGAGAAAGTCAGGTTTGATGGATTGCTGCATTTCAGGGAAAGGAAAACTGTGTGCTTACGTGCATGTGTGGGATACAGTCAGAATGGGTGAGAATAGCTTTACTGGCTTACTCCAGATAAGGGAGTTTCCTGAAGTTATATTTGTAGTATGTTAAAGAACATCCTGCATTTATACTTTTCCTACTTAAAGAGAATCAAATCAAATTTTTACTTACGCTTTTAACTTAAAACATCATACTTTGAGACACAAGTAGTACTGCTACTTTGCATCATAGATCTGGCGCAACAAGTGTTGGACAACTATTTGGAATGGGGCCATTTCAGACCATTTTGGCGCCCTATGGGCAAAATCCCTACTGGTGATGAATGGTTTTGATTAAGATATTTTGATATGATGGTGTAAATTTGGTTAAAAATGTCAAATGTGGTCATGGTAACCTACCAAAAATATTATTTTGATGATGCCGTCATTCAGTTTTTAAAATGTATTATTTCAGTAAATAGTAAATAACTGTTAATATTTTAAAACATTCTAATGCTAATATTCAGCTGCTTAAATAAACTTAACAATTTTTTTTTGTTGCTAAAATGCAGTATCATTATGTTAAGTAGGATTAGACGCTCCTTGGCGCTCCCTTTAGTTGGAGGTGCCTTAAGTAACTGCCTAGTTCGCCTATGACTAGAAAAGGCCCTAATTCAGAAACTCAAAAAAACAAGGGCTTTGTAAAATGTTGTCTCTGCTTTATAAACTGGGACAGGATGAAATGTTTTATGATTTAAAATGACAATTCACCTTTTGATTGTCCTGTTGAGCATGCAGAAATCTGGTTTACAGTGGGTTATTTGTTGAAAAGGAACAGTGGCTTAAAATGAATTTGATTACACTAAATGAATTGTCAACAGTAAATATAGCACGTTCAGCCCTGTGTTTAGCACATTTTTACAGTGTTAGAAACAATTATGTAAATACCAACCCAAGATCAGTGCAGAAAATACCAAAAGTCTGAAGATATGTTATTGGTTTCAAGTAATCCATTTCAACAGGCGATTCACTTCAAGTCTGGTGTTTTCCTGGTACTGGGATATTTAGACTTTACCCTGTTCTTACTGCTGAAGAGCTGTAGCTAACTTTACCATGAGTTAGACATTACTGAAATGTGAGATGAGTTTGTCTTCGCAGACATCGAGAGTGCTTGTGAGGGTCATTACCAGTGAAATACTACGCTTGCCTTGAACATCTGACAGACAGCTGCAATGGATGGTCTTATTTAACTGTACTGTAGTTTAACATCAGCATTACCTGTAATTGGTCATATGCCTGAGAGGGGGAATTTGCACCAGGATGCTCATCCATCCGTGTAGAAAATGTGAGCTATGTAAACTCTTCACTGCATCAGTTGCAGCATTTTTGTGTGAGGTCTGTGTCCTGATGTAAGCTGTATGGAGGTTGTCATAACGGATACACACACACACACACGCACACACACACAAGTAAATAGCACACAGTCAGATGGATTGTGTGCCAAATGCAATGGACATGACAAAATGCTTTGACTAGATGAATAAAAGAATGAGTCATATTCAAGCATTTGTTTAAGCATGTAGGCAGGTACTGTTTCAACTTGACGTTAAGACCAGTAAGTAATGTATTGTGTTGCTGCACATACCATGACATAACAACATTACATGATTGCGTAAGTTGCATATTGCTTCCTAACACCACTCCATGTGAAAATTGTATTGTGGTATTAAGTAAGGGTTTTTAGGGGGTTTGCAAAAACTTGAGTGAGAGAAAAAAGCTTTTATAAAATATATTTTTAGGACTGTCAAAGTTAACGTGCTCTTAAAGAGATACATCACCCCAAATTACAAATCAGTTATCATGTATTCATTACTTGTTTCCTTTTTTTTTTTTACTTTCACATTTACCAAATTTGCTAATGTTATGTTACTATTTAATTCTACGTTCTAAACACTGATCAAGCTAAATTATTTGTATATACATTTTGTCTAAAGGTGGTCAAGTAGTTTTTTGAGAGAGTCAGAAAAAAAGCAAATCTGCATATAGTTTCGTGAACAAAATAATATTTATAGTAGTGCTGTCAATCGATAAATAAAATTAAACTAATTAATCGCAAATTTTTCTAAAATTAATCGCGATTAATCCCACCTAACATTAAAGTTTTTAAATATACATTTATATTGCAATAATTTCACATTCAATCTTCAAATGTACAATGTACACACAACATAAAGACCGTATATTTTTATTTATTTCTTTAATGGCATCTTTTTTATGATTGAAGGCCAGAATCACTTATATCAATGTCTCTATGAAATTGTTTTTTCCCTTTAATATTTAACCATTGACTGTGGCCATTCAGCATTACAGTATAGGCCTGCAACAAACGATTATTTTGATAATCGATTAATCTAACAAATATTAGAACGACTAATCGACGATTATCCCACTGGTTAATCAGTGGACTTTGATTATTCATCTTTTGCAATTAGTTAAAATATTAAGTTATACATATTCTAACATAAATAAAGGTCACTTCAGCTTTAGAAAAGCATATTATATAATTACAATTATTATACAATTGGTAACTGACTCTGGTTTTTCATTTTGAATACTGTAAAGCTGCTTGAATTAAGGCTATCTGTTGCATAAAGTACTAACGTTAAATAAATAAACATGATATGACCGGACTTTACTGGAGTACGTTACTGAACTGCAGAGCACAAACATCCACATCGTTGTAATCAGATGCATTTCTAACTGCTGCTTTGAGTGCTTTCCCACTGCTGTCAGTTTTTGTTGTGTTTACTTCGTTACTGAGAGGAAAGCACGCAATATATATTTACATATTCATCCAAACGCCGCTCAGCAGCTTCAGGTTCATTCGGCTGGGTTTAAAGCACTGAAGCGCTGTCTTCTCTTAAACTGCACCAGGAGGGCTAAACTACAGTCTTGTGCAAACCACAGTATTGCAGGCTCTTACATTAGGTCATATGAGATCAAACGACTGACGACTCGACAACAAAAATAGTTACATTTACATTTATGCATTTAGCAGACGCTTTTATCCAAAGCGACTTACAGTGCATTTAGGCTATACATGTTTTTTTTGTCAGTATGTGTGTTCCCTGGGAATTGAACCCACAACCTTTGCGCTGCTAACGCAATGCTCTACCACTGAGCCACAGGAACACGATAGTTGTCGACAATTTTTTGTTGTCGAATAATCGTTGCAGCCCTATTACAGTATAATTGAGAGCTATCAATCTGAACATTTATTAGACTTAACTTCTAATTTAAGTGAACTTAAAACAATCTTCAAATGAACCATTATAAAAAAATTACATATTTAGCTAGCTACCATATACAGAAAATGAATAGTTACCAAACTCTAAATTCTAAATTAAATATAGATGAACCCCTTAAAGCTATACAAGTTATTGATTTCCGCTGTTTTTATTTTGTTCTTGGATTAATAGACATCACAGCAGCTGGTTATTAGCTTATTTGCCTGCTATTGCTTTAAGAGCTGCTGCTCTCTTTACATTTTCTGGTCCAATTCAGGTCTTAAAGTCTCTACTAATGAGCGGATGAGTTGAATCGGGTGTTTTAGATGGAGACAGTGCTGGGGTGCCTCAGGACAGTTTTTAAAACCATTTCAGAGACATGTGACGCATGCATAACATATTGCATGTATGCACACCGTTTTAAGGCCGCTTTAATCGCCTTTTTGGTAACTTCGTGTCTTAACTGATGGCATAACTAGGACATTGCATGCACGTAGTTTCTTTCACTGTTTGATATGAAATGATACAGGCTACAGCGCACGCCGGCACCTTTGTGCGTGTATTTGAAGAGCGCGCTATGAGTACAGTATCTTTTCCACGCTCGTTTGACTCGCGCCGTGGTGCGTAGCCGACGTTAGAGCGCGCGACTGAAACGTCTCCCATTTGATGTGGTCATAAAGACGTTCTACATCTAAATAAACGCAATCCTTTTCAAGAAAAAAGAGACAGAGGCAGCAGTTTGTGAATGGGATGGCCAAGTCTAGCCCTGCCCCTGCGTTAATTGCGTTAAATATTTTTAACGCGTTAATCTTAAAAAAATAATCTCCTGGGTTTTTTTTTTTTTGTTTAGAAAACAACACACTTTGCTTTATTCCAATAATAACAAAAAAGGGACACAATGTCATTCTGATCTCTTTATAAAAAAAAATTACATATGAAAAAAAGTATGGTACAAATTGAACTGAAGCATTTCTTTCTTGGCATGAATTAAGGTTTGTTGGTGAAAAATTGAAAGTGTTTTGGATTTCCTTCATATGCATAAGTGCCTCCATTGCTCAGTTTCTGATATAGTCTGATATATCTGGGACCTTACACACCTTCATGTGTGTGTCCTTTCTCTTGGCAGTGGTGATATTTTTCCCTGACTGTATGCAACACTGGCATGGGATCAAGTATTTTCTCTGTCCTTTTCCGTGATCCTGTGCTGGCCTGTAGCCTGTAGCAATCTCCATGTGTTCCTGGAGCTATATTGCATTACTCTGTTGGTCCATCCTTCTTCATGGTGGTCTTATAAGTGTATGTTATCTAACGTTATATTTTCTTTACTCTGAATCTCTTTCAGGAAAGTTATCAGAAAGCACATGCTTTAACTGCACTGCACTGCGGTTAGCCACAAACAGGTAAATGGAACTGAAAATTAAATTGGATCTGGGTCAGTGACATGATTCTCATTTTCATCTGAATCTATTTGGAGAAAAGTACAATTCATACCTACTGTGGTAGTTAATACTACCATCCAAATTTAACTTTGAATGGTAGTATTAACTATCAAAATAAAAATGAACTACCATCAACTGTTTTCAACATTGATAGTAATAAATGTTACCTGATCATCAAATCAGCATATTATAGTGATTTCTGACTGGAGTAATAATGACTGCTGAAAATTCAGCTTTGCCAACAAATTAATAAATTACATTTTCTAATAAAATACAATAGAACACAATTATATTAAATTGTAATAATATTTCACAATACTACGGTTTTACTGTATTTTTGATCAAATTAATGAAGCCTTGGTTTGCATAAGAGACATACTTCAAAAATCCTGTAATTGTTTCAAATTGGATTTTTATTGAAAGATTGTTTAGACTGATGCATGTTTTTCAGCAGTCCTGGTGCTCTTGGAGGCAGCGTCTGGCCGCATACACCATCTGTCCTGAACCTTGACAATTCATCAGCACTTCAGCGCCGCTTGTCCAGGTCACCTCGTCTGTACTGTGCCATCTTAGTACCTGACCCTGCCCTGCCTATCCACACCCACTCCACATACCCCAGGACGCTAGCCTGGCCACAGAACACCCCAGTCCGGTGGGTACATACAACAGGCCGTCTCCATGATGATTCGAAGGTAGAGCGTTCTTTACGTTCACTGAAGGATCGGAATAAAAAGCTTGAGGAGGGTGGACCGGTGTACAGCCCGACGGTAGATGCCGAACCTGTGAGACGGACAATAGGTCAACGTGTGATTGATGAGGTGAAGCATTACTATCACGGGTTCCGCCTGCTATGGATGGATACGACTATTACGGTGCGGATGCTCTGGAGGGTGCTGAACGGACACATTCTGTCACGCAGAGAGAGGAGACAGGTAAACACTAGTGCTGTTTAGTTATTACAATTTTTATCTTACATGATGTGGTGATTAATTAATCTAAATTATTGCAAATTAATCGCACGTCAAATTTCACCCCCAAATTATAATTTACAGCCATTACTGGGTTAAATGAGAAAATCATCAAATAGACATTACAAAAAGTAGCATTAGAAAAAGTGAGAAAATTCAAATAGACATTACAAAAAGTAGCATTAGAAAAAAAAATTTTGTGAACTGTCCCTTTTTAGTTATTTTCAGACTTTTTTTATTAATATGGAAACTGACCTAAAACTGGGTGGCAGTAAATATTTTACTGAATAAGTAATTGTGCCCTATTTTAACAATCTAAACGGATAGTCTGAAGCATGGAGCAAGTGCACTTAGCGTGTGTCGGAATCCACTTTTGCTAGTGTAACAACGGAAAAAACGGTTGGCGCGCCAAGCAAATGGTCCAAAGGGGTTGTACCTATTCTCTTAATGAGTCATGGGTGTGTTTTGGGCATAACGTGCAATAAAACCAATCATAGTCTCATCTCCCATTCCCTTTAAAAGCCAGTTGTCATCTTTTGCATTGTAATCCTTTCATTTTTAATATTTGGCATGATTGTGTGCTGCTGTGTGTCCATGTGTGTGTAATAAGCAGGGTGTACGTGCGTTGTACACCCACCTATAGGCACATATTACTAACATGCCCTTTAAATAAATAAAAAAGTACTGCGCCATTGACTTTAGAGTTTAGACTAGGTTTTAGTCGGTCAATGGCACAATCGTTTTCATTTGCATCAAAATGGCAATGCGCCAACAATGTGCCTGAACACACCTCATTTTCAGACTAGCACCCCCATGGTCAAACCGATGGGCGTAAGTGCATTTTCTATTTAAACCACGTGGCACTGGATGTGAAAATTATAATTACATCGGGCTGAAACTCGTAAAAAAACACTTGTTGCGCCTGGCGTTGCATTGAGCTGGTGTATGGTGTAGGGCTCATTGAATCATTCATTCATTATTTTGATTCGTTTAAACAGCTGATTCGTTCAGAAGTGAAGTAAATGGCTCTCTTTATGAATGGGCCATTGAATTTTTGGTTCACCTGATTCTTTCAAAATGCAGATTCATTCAGAAATTGTGTTTTGCTTGGAGACGCACAACACTTCTGCTTTGGCTTTAATAGGTGATATTTCCATTGGCAAAATTGAGCACAAACAGACATTATTGCATTACAAATTTGATTTACTATTTTTGGTTTCATGGGGTACTTGGCATCAAGAGTGTGAAAAACCCTGTTCTGCAATCTCTGAAGGATTGCCATTGGATGATTTGAGTTGGTAGGATTGAACCTTGCCAGTCAATATTCCTCTGTTCTGATAAGTTTATGATAAATAACTGTACCCTGACTCCTGAAAGTTGCGTAGCAGCCAGCCAGTCAGATTAGAACTGCCAACGCTTAAATAAAAGTTGAACTCTGCTCAAATTTGTTGCATGTTAAATCGTTGTCAGTGTGAACGTCCCTCAAGGCCAAGACCACCTAATAACCTTATCCTTAAAGAGTCAATGACAACATCAGACACCTTTGTCCTTTATTGCAATACTCTATAAGTAGATTTACGAAATGTTAGTATTTGCAATAAACCTTCCCATACACATAAATCGGTTGAAACTTGGGTCTTTACATATAGTATTTTTTTTATAAAAAACGTAAGGAAATTGTCATTGTACCACTTTGGGGTTGTCAGTTGACCTGTCATTACTTTGATTTAACCCAGTGTAATGTAATTAAGTTATGCATTGTTAGATTTGGGGTGGGTGGTTAGCATTGTTCCGTAGTTTAATCCCAGTCCTATAAAGTCTGACTGGATCTCTTCTGTAGCTTAATGATTTAAATTAGTGCCATGCTGAGTCTTCATGGACCAGCCATTAGAGATTACCCTGTAAATCAGGAGTCCAGGGGAGACCCAAACACTTTAACTAGCTCACATGGGATTCCTGAGGCCTTTATGATAAAACTCTTTTATATAAGATGAAATAATATTCAAATTTATTTAGGATCTATTTAATCCCACTCATTCATTCATTTCTTATAATAGCAATTTCACATTTCAGTACAATACAGAAAATGCCAAGCATCATTTTCTAGGTCTGCAGACATCTACACTAATACATCCTTATGATAGTACAGTTTGAAGTGCTCTGCTTTTGTAATTTTGAGATCAGAAGAAAATTACATGGCCAAAAAGTTCAGGAGTTTTATTTCATTAACTCATCAATGTTCAATCAATGGTCTTCCTATTCTTCTCTTCTTCCTATCTCTTTCTTGTAGTTTAATGATTGATAGATCAGTATGGCTCACATTGACACATAGTTGGCCATTAGCCCAGGCTGACTCATGTAAAGTGATGTCCAGCTGAGAAATGTTGTCCTTATGACAGAAGTAAAAGAGAGGTTAGTTGAGGTCTTGTGCATTACCTTTATTAAACGATTGAACTGATCATTTCTGTCAACATTTCTGGCAAAACATGTTGATGTAGTTCAGTAAAAAAACACCCAGAACATCCCATCAGTCACAGCACCAACCCCAAACCTGGTAGTTTAAATACAAGGTTACTGCATAATGTTATTTTTGAGTTTTCAAGCACACAGCAGATTGCAGCTATCACATGTTGTATTACATGATCGTCTCTGTTAGCATAGTGCTAATACCTTCCCAGCCTCAAATTCTCAGACAGTTGCATGACTCAGCCTGTTGTAAAGTGACACTTTAATGATGCATATAATCTATAACCGTTGGAGGCCTCCATTGCGTTCTAAGTCAGTATGTACTGGAATAGCTCAGGCTTTGTGTCACAGGTCACTCAGTCACTGTCTCAGAATGAACTGTCCTTGGGTTGCTAGGATATTAATGCCCAACATTATCCACTACATTACTCCTATCATTTCTCCACAGTCATGACAATAGTACTTACTGAGAAGAGTGATGTTTGGTTTAACTCTGGTGACAGTTACATGAAGCCACAGAGATAGAAACACGGCTTTAAAATTGAGAGTTGAGTTTCGAAATCATTTGCTGCAAGCAATCATTGTAAACATTAAAGGTGTGGTGTTAATGGTGTTATCTTATGAACTTGTTTGTAGGTCTGCACAATTTATAGTCTCAGTCTGCTATAATTTTCTGTCAAATTATATCAGGCTATATATCAGTATGACAATAAAAATATAATAATAATAATATGTATTATTTTTATTATTACTGCCATTACTAAATTAAAATATTAAACTAAATAATAAATATTACTATTTTGTATTATTAATTGTATATCGTCTATTCTATTATGTTGAATATTATAATGAAATGTATTGTAATGCAAATGTATAAATTAAAATAAATATATATATTTATGAAAAATAATAATTGTATTATCTTTGGCTGTTCATGTCTTTATTTTCAAACGTTAACTAAAAAGCTTTTGTTGTTTTGTTTTACACAGGCAAGCACTATTCACATTTTCTTCAGAAAATCTATTTACTAACTGAAAACAATCAAACATCACATTATTGCCTTCCTAAAGCCTTGGGAGATTTTCTTGAGTTTTTTCACAGCATTTGGTCCAAAAACATCTACAGCCTGTATAATACTCATGTTTGGGTAGTCATGGTTAGCTCTTATCAAGAGCTTACTGAGGATTTCTTTATGTTGTGAGCTCTGTCAACATTAGCATTGCGAGGTATGCTAATGCCTCTGCCTCAGCTAGCATCTGTCGCACCTCACTCTCGCTATTCATCAGACCTGCTTCATCCTTAATTCTGCCTATTCACAACTGGCCTTGCACAGCGTGGGTTCCTTTAGCTTTTGATGTCAGTCATCTATATCCTCCCCAAGCCCTCTGTCCTGCTCTCTCCCGGCCACTTCCTTTGGAATGCCTTCCCTCTCCATCCCACGCACTCGTCCCTGAATATTTCACACTCCAGGCCTCCCTGTTTTCCTCCTCTCTCCCCCTCGCGCTCTTTCTCTCTCTCTCTCTGCCTGTGGTGATATACATGTCAATGGGCCAAACACAAAGGCTCTTTTCAGGCCTGCCTGGTTTAAATTCTTCCCTATAGGACCGCTGACACACAGGTGGAATAAGGGGAGCAGGGACCCCTCTTATAAAGCTGAAACTCCTTTATCTAACCTCTCATTTTCTGAATTCCTCATGTTTCATCAACTATATATTAGATATGAGGTGATTCAGAAAGTCAGCTCTTGCCATGGGAGTGGATGCACTGATGGCTTAGCATTGTCTCTTGTGTTATCTGCTCACTCACATTTCAGATCTATATGTTTTGTTTTTTTTTTGTTTTATTTATTATTGTTTTTTATTTATCTTTTTTGTACAGCTGTCTATTTTTCATCTTTAAGTGGTATTTATTTATTTTGTTTTATTGTATTTTACCTCATGTCTCCGAGCTGTACTTTTTTAACTTTTTTGTTTTTGTTTGTTTTACTTTAAAGGAGTGAATCATACATAAAAGCATCTAGGTTATGTTTGACAAAAAAATACAATTGGATGTTATGGGTTAATATTAATATTTTTAGGACGATTTATATTTTTAACAATATTTTTTCTTCCTATTATTGTTGTGGTAATTCTCATTTATGTAAAACATAAGTATTTTTAAATAATTATATTATTATTTAAAAAATCATACATTTAATGCAGTTTATCAAACATTATTTACAATTGCTTTATAATTTAACTTGTATTAATTTAATTTTGTATGACAATGAGTTTTTTTTTTTTTTGCATTACACTAATTAAAATTGATGGACTTGATGTTAAAAGTCCTTAACGCTCATGAAAATAATGTTGCAATGTAGAAAATAAATTTTAAGCAAAAGCTTTTTGGGCAAAATAAGCTTCTTTCTTTTGATTTTGGGGTGAAATAGGAACAGGTTCTTAATCCAAACAGTAGATAGAAAAAGGTTTTCGAGAGAACTCTTGACTCTGTAATTCTTTTCACCTCTCAGCAGGATTTGAGCTCTAATTTTACCCTCTTATGTAGTCTTGACAGAGCAGATCACCCTTTAGAGTCAGTTCTTGGCACTTCATGACAGGGATTTCTGGGGTTTTACTTCATTTTTAGTTCTAGAGATTAGATTTCCACCACTGATCAATAATTGCATTTCATCACCAAAGCTGCAATCTGCTGACATCACTGTCTATGTCATATTAATTGCAGTTCCTGAGGACGTGTGCAGATGTCTTCCGGCTCTTGCCCTTTCTGGTCTTTATCATCGTCCCATTTATGGAGTTTCTGCTTCCTGTTGCACTGAAACTTTTCCCTAACATGCTGCCATCCACCTTTGAGACACAGTCCAAAAAGGTATGCTGAACTTTTGAGTTTTAATCTATAAAGAGCATAATCGTATTTCTGTCGTAGTCACACATCTTAAGCATCTACTTATACAATACTTGTACCAGACCTATTTGACCTTGTATGATATCTCTCTAACACACACTGTCATTGTTTGTGTTTTGCAGGAGGAAAGACTAAAGAAAGAGCTGAGAGTGAAGTTAGAGATGGCTAAGTTCTTGCAGGACACAATCGAGGAGATTGCACTAAGAAACAAAGCAGCCAAAGGCAACGTGACCGAGGAGTTCTCCACTTTCTTTCAGAAGGTAGATCATAGCCACACCTTGCTCAGAACTTATCCTGAAAAAAACACTACTACTTCTCCAAGTGATTCAAAACACAGCGCTGTATTGCCCCCATGTGGTGATGCTTATGAATGCTTACTCATAAGCAGAATAAATGAGAGCTTTTTATTTGGAATGAGAACTATCTCTCTCTTCCCCTTCCTCTTCTCTCTCAGATCCGTGACTCTGGAGAGATACCCAGTAATGAGCAGATCATGCGTTTCTCTAAGCTGTTTGAGGATGAACTGACCTTAGATAACCTGACACGGCCACAGCTGGTGGCTCTGTGCAAGCTGCTGGAGCTGCAGTCCATCGGCACCAACAATTTCTTGCGCTTTCAGCTCATCATGAAACTCCGAACCATCCGTGCAGACGACAAGGTTAGAACCTGTCTTTACTCAAATGAGTCTTGTTTATAGCAGTAGTATGTTTTTATATATATATATATATATATATATATATATATATATATGGGTAGTTGACGTAGCAATGTGTCCTATGGTGTGATAGAAAAAATTTAAAAAAATATAAATAAAAATTAACCTCTAACATTGTCATTGAAGATAAACCTCTCTCATGCTATTTGTAACGCTAAGAATGAAGATACATTTTTCTCTTGTTATTTGTATGTTACGTTTTTTTTTTTACATTTTCTACAGTTATATATATATATATATATATTATTGAATTTCCATTTTGAATATAATTGAATTATTTCATTTTCAATTAAATTATTTAACTTTGAAAAAAATAATATATATATATTTGAAAAAAATTATATATATATGAATCAAATATATGTTAAATATTAATTGAAAATGAAATAATTCAATTACAAAATTATATGAAATATTATAATTGAAATATTTTTACAATTATAAATATTTTTAGAAAATTATTTTCATATTATTTAAAATTTATTTTGTATATATTGTATTTATATATTAATATATATATTATTTTGTATATATTTATTATATATTGTATTTAATATATTAATATATATGTTATTTATTACTATGATGACACAGCTGAATTTTTCAGCACCATTACTCCAGTCTTCAGTGTCTCATGATTTTTCAGAAATCATTCCAATGTGCTAATGCTAATTTGCTGCACAAGAAACAGTTTTTATTATCAAAATTGAAAACAGTTGTGCTGCTTAAAACTGTTGTGACATTTTTTTTCAAAATAGAAAGATCTAAAGTACAGCATTTATTTGAAGTAGAAGCCTTTTGTGTCATTATAAATGTCTTTACTATCACATTTGATCAATTTAATACATCGTTGCTGATTAAAATGATGAATTATTATATTTATTCAACATCAATTTACAGTGAGCACAGCTGTTAAAAATCACCATTCATTTTTAAATAGTTAAAGTCTTATGTCATTATGTATCTAGTGTATACGAATTCAGAGCAAATTACAAGTATCATGCATTTCTATGAATTTAATTTCTATGAATTTCATGAACTTTTCAATTAGAAACTTTCTAAATAAAAAAAATCATGATTCCTAGCTGATTTCTTTGCTTGTGTGTGTGATTGATAGCTGATAGCAGAGGAAGGAGTGGACAGTCTGAATGTGAATGAGCTTCAGTCAGCATGTCGTGTGAGAGGGATGAGAGCTCTGGGTGTGACGGAGGAGAGACTCAGAGAGCAGCTTAAACAGGTAATGCATGCTGCACTTTCCTTCACAATGATTACTTCCTAGTAGTACGTCTTCTCATCATGTATTTCACTTTTCTGATCACGTCAGTGGTTGGAGCTTCACCTCAATCAGCACATCCCCACATCTCTGCTGCTGCTGTCCCGAGCTATGTTCCTGCCAGACACGCTGTCCCCTGCGGACCAGCTTAAAACCACACTACAGAACCTGCCAGAGATTGTGGTATGTACTGCACAGTGTGTGATATTTACAATAAATGTAGGTTAGTTTCACACAAAAAAAAAATGTATATTTGTATGCATGTAGCAAGTGCTTCAGGTTTGTGTGATGACAGTGTGTTGTTTGTTTGTGCATTCACAGACTAAAGAGGCGCAGGTGAAGGTGGCAGAGCTGGACTTCTCTAAAGTGGATAACAAAACCAAGCTGGAGGCCACAATACAGGAAGAGGCAGCTATCCGGCAGGAAAACAGAGAGCGGGAGTTGGAGAGACTGGCTGATGCTGCAGAGAAAGAAAAGGAACAGGCCGCACGGGTCATTAGTCACTTTCAGTCAGACAGTGATTCCTGCATCAAACCTGTAGTATAGTTGAAATGTTCATGGAAGGTTTTATATGTGTTTCCAGGAGGCTGAGGTGGTGGAGTTGGAAACGGAACGACGGGTGGATGCAGAACATGGGCTCTCCAGTGTAGACGTGGCCATCCATTCAGAAACACTGAAAGATACTGCACCGGTGCTGGAGGGTATTAAGGTAAGACAATCTCTCACACACGCACACACACACACACACACACACACACACACACACGAGGTGAACAGAACGTTTTCTCACTTAAATATATATAAACTCTGAAGATGTATTAAATGTCCTTTATTGAATATTAGCTGCGTTTACACTGCAAGTCTTAATGCACAGATACGATCTTTTGACCATATCCGATTTTTTTGGCCCGTCTGTTTACATTCACTCTAGACACGACTGGTATACGATTGTCTGTGTTTACATTAATTCCCTCCCAAATGGATTGAGTGATTGCTTTACTATGCGCATGGTAGACCCTCGGTTTTAAATGGCCATGCTATTAAAATTATTTATATAATTCACGTCAAATGGCCATTATTATTTGCCAGCATGTACAATGGCTGGCATCAATGTTTTGCAGCATAAAATCTGACGGAATGGAAAAATAATGGTAATTTTAATTTGTTAGACTATTATTATCTAGTGAAATAAAGATTATATTTATTGAAATTAATTCGAATGAATTAACGAGAGAGAGAGAGCGAACGAACGCACGCATGCACCCACATAAGAGCGCGCGAGTGATTGTGAAGCATTGAAACCAAGCTTGTCAGTTTAATTACAAAAACTGAGAAGTTATCACCTCATTGCTAAGAAATATAATGCAGCTTTTAGCTGTTGCAAAATTCACAGGGCAGGGGTTGAAAACCAGCTCCTGAATGTGCAATTTATCACCTATAAAAAGTTTCCATCTCAATAAAATGCGAGCGCATACTACAGCACGCCGGCATTAAAACGCCATTAAAAATGTTTATGAACAAACGTGTCACCCTCGCATTGGGAGTTCTGTGGAGAATCTGATATGTGTGTTTACATGTAGGTCGGATGTCCAGAGATCGGATGTGTATCCGATTAAAATCCACTTTTGGAAGTGGCTTCGGATTGGATGCGAAAAAATCGGATCTTACGCAGGTTTTTGTGTTTACACGGGTGCAACATATTCTGATCTGTGTCCGATGTGAGCGAAAGATCTGATTTTTTGTGCGAGTGTAAACGCAGCCATTGTTAACAAGAAATAAAATAAAATATGAAAATATTTATATGATCACATGACACAAATTTCCTGACATTTGTGAGGAAAATTAAATGTGCATTACGGTTCCAAATTTGGGGTCAGTAGCTTTTTTTATTTTATTATTTATGTTTAGAAATAATGCATTAAATTAATAATCAAAATTGACAAAGTCATTTATAATGTTCAAGAAGTGCTGTTCTTTTGCACTTTGTATTCATAAAATTATTCTGAAAAAAAAAATATCAAGCAGAATCACTGTTTTCAACATTGATAATAAGAAATGTTTTTGAGCACCAAATCTGCAAATTAGAACGAGGAATAAATGACATTTCAAAATACATAAAATAGAAAACAGTCATTCTAAATTGGAATAATCTTTCACAGTATTACTGTTTTTACTGTGTTTTTGATCAAATAAAGGCAACCTTGGTGAGCGTAAGAGACTTCTTTCAAAAGCAATTAAAAAAACTCTTACTGACCCCAAAACAGTAGTGTACATTACTGATAATCTGTCAAGCATTATAAAATAGTATGAATGTGTCTATATATTTGTTAATACATAAAATGGTATTGTAGTACAAGTTTTACTTTCTTCAGCTAAAATCATTCAATAAAAAGTGTCCAGCTAATTCACTTCTTTGACTTGATTGTGTTGTAGAACAGGATCTTGTGCATTCATGTCACAAGAACTGCTCTTTCTCTGTTTTTGTGTGTTGTGGATCATTTTGCGTGTTTATTTCTTCAGTTCGAGCAGTGGCAGAGGTATCTGCGCATTCAGGTTAGATGCTGAACTGCTCTCCATCTGGAGATCACCACACTGATGCTCTGCTCTCCTAGTCACTTTACTGCTTACTTCCCCACATTTACAATAATCAAAGCTTTTCAACTAGGGTTAGAATTAGACTCTTATAAGGCTTGTTTTAGCATAACTGGCACAAAAGAATTACTGCATCAAATGATATTGTGTATATTATGTGATGCAGTACAGAATATAGTGATTTGAAAGAGCAGAAGTTTTTCACGTGGTTTTACCTGCATCCTTCCTTTCCACTTCACCCCAACACGCGATTCCTTTGAGTATGTGTCTGTAGCACATTGCATATGAAACATGCAGCAAATCCTCATGGTTGTTTGTTTTATGTTGCTCAGAGACCCACTGAATTAGCCCTACAATGTGTTTCAGTTGGTTTTAGTGACCTTTCTGTAATCACCTTTGTTGTATGGAAGACCTTCCTTTCCTCTGACTGATCCTCTTATAAAAGAGCAACCTCTTTATCTCTCTGGATCAGAGTTGGGGAGTAACTATTACACTTTTCAGAAGTGTGATGGTAATTCAACTGTTCTCAAACTTAACTAGCATCACTTACAGTAAGTTATACAACCATTCAAAAGTTAAGGGACAATAAGCTTGACATAGCTGGTTTCATTACGTTGTGTCATCTTGCAAAAGAGCAAGCTGAGACTTTAGCTTAGATGCAGTTCAATCATGAGTACCTTGAACATTAGTTCGTATAGTGGAGTCATCAAACAGTGACAAGACTTTGGAATAGACTATATTAGTGATTTTATTTGGAAAAATAACAGAGGCTGATTAAATATGCAATTTACATCCATTTTGTATATATTTCCACATTAAATGTGTTGTATATTTTGAAAAAAGTTTGCACCTAACCCACACCAAAATGTCACGTCCACCTCTGATTCAAAGGTTCCCCAACACTGTTGTGCATTTATTAAAATGTGTGTGTTCCCAAGAGAGAGTGTTGATGGACACTGTGTTATTTTTCCAGGGGGAGGAGATCACGAAGGAAGAAATTGACATGCTGAGTGACGCCTGCACCAAACTGAAGGAGCAGAAGAATCTCCTCACCAAAGAGAAAGAGGAGCTGGAGGACCTGAAGGATGATGTGCAGGAGTACAGCGAGGTGTGTACCGTAAACCAATGGTCCGTTTTCATTTCTGTTAGAAGCATTTAAACATGCGATATCCACTATCTCTCTCTCTACAGGACCTGGAGGAGATCAAGCGAGAGCTGTCCAAAACAGGACAGGAGAAAGTGGTGGAGGAGTCTAAAGCAAGCCAACTTCTATCGAAGCGGGTCAACCGCATGATTGGCAGAATGGATAAGATCGTCACTGAGCTGGAGAAGGACAAGGTGGTGCTAGACGGACAGATGGACAGCGTGACCACACCACCAATCGGGTAAGAGTCCTTGATTTGTATGAGTTTATATGGAATTGGGTTGAATGGTGGTTTCTGTGTGTGTCATCAGTTATGCATGATGGGATATTGCAATGGAAACCACCGTAAAATGGTGGTGGAAGAACTACCTAGCAGGTTGCAAACGCGATCCAAAAGAAACGGGTTCCCAGTCCAATTAAAAATCATTTTTGTTCTTTTTAGATTGTTCTTTGAGAAACATACTGACTTGCCAAGGTAAGGACAGGAGAGACCGCTCGCCTTTTTTTTCCTCATCAAAAGCATTAACTTAGAAATATGGACTAAACACCATATTGTTAAAAAAATAGGTCTGAGGGGGGTCTGAAGTGTGATTTTTGTTTGATTTAATATTTTAATCCATTGCTTGTCATTTCCGTGATGCTGGTTATTGTGGATTTAATCTGTTGTGTGATTAGGATTGTGCTGTGAAATCTTGTTCTCAGTGCTGCAAGTATTAGATGGATCACTTATTTGTATGATTTAGTGAAAAATTCTTAAAGATTAGTGAATCATTTTCTCATTAATGAACTCTTTCACTCACGAGCGACTCTTCTGGGAACCCTGCACGGCTGTCTTGGCATGCGATTAGTTGATCCGTGAACTTACTCGTCCTCCACCATCTTACCCCTTGTGTTATCAAGTAAACATTCACTGTATGTAGTCTGTTCCTGTCCTACAGAGAGAATCTGATAAGCATCAACGAGCTCATTACAGTCATGAAGCAGATCCAGAACATCCCTGAACACAAGCTGCTCAGCATCGCAGAAGCACTCGATGAGAACAAAGATGGCAAGATAGACATTGATGATGTCTTCAAGGTAACAACATGGGACTTGTTTGGTCCCACACTGATATTTATTTTCCTGTTTGGTTGGTTTTTATTTTGACGTTGACATTTATCTGGTGTGTGTATTTGTGTGTTAGGTGGTAGAGCTGATCGATAAGGAGGACATCGATATCTCCACCAATCAGGTGACAGAGATCATGGTGATGCTGCAGAAGGAGGAGAAGCTGGTGGAGAAGGAGAAAGCTAAGGAGAAGGTCGAGAAGGAGCAGGCAGCTCAAATCCAAAACTAGACTTTCCATGTAGGGAATGGAAAATATCCCTGAAGCTTTTCAGGTTCATTAATGTGTTAAGAAGCTTCAGAGGGAGACTGAAAACAGTGCTGAGCTCCCATATGGATTCATGTGTGTGTGTAGAGAACAAAGAAAGAACAAACTTTGCTTTGTTCAAGAAAGACTGTTGTATAATTAATGAATTAAGACATTTATTTATTAATAACATTACAAAAGTAATGTACTACGGAGCCTACACATGGCATACAGAAATAATTGAAATCATAGCCACAAATTAAAAATGTGTTCCCTTGTTTTAGGTAAATAATCCCCACAGTTGAACTAAATTAAAAGGAGGGAAGGAAGTACAATTTAACTAAGAAGGAACAAATTAAATTATGATAATGAATTCTTAATTCATGGCCATCATATCGTTTATTAGTCATGTGCAAGATGAAATTCAGAGATAAATGTTGAAAGAAAATGTGTTCATTTATTCACAAAACGACCCTCTTAAAGGTGAAGTGTGTCTTTTCTGGCACAAAACGGACTGTTTGTTTGAGCAGACTTGTTGAGCTGGAAATGATATCATCAGCGCTACCAATAGTTTGGGGTGGAACTATCTTTCTGTCACAGAAATTGCGCACTTCAGCTGTAAGATGCATGTATAATTTATTAACGTTATTATTCTCCTAATCGTACACCCTGGCAGTGATGTCATTTCCTGTGATCTGAGGACATCTCTCTTTGCACATCACATCGCCTGTCACCATCATTCCATTCCTCATTCTGTTGTAGTTTTATTTATTTTCAGTTCACAATCTTCATGAGATTCTTGAATGTCGCTCATAAGACGTCGATATGTTTATTCAATAACCAAAGAAGCTTTGTTGCAGATGTTATGCTCCATTTATACTTGTACATACACATTCAAGCCACCAAGCTCTGCGGCTTTGTATCACAGCAAAAGTCTGAAGTAGTATTGGGACGTATCCCTTCAGCACTTGAGCTTTATTCAGGGCAGAAGCTTTTGAACAGATTTGAAGATGGTGGCTGAGACTAATTCAGTTGTTGATGATTTTTATTTATTTAGCTCCTATCTTGAATTGATTTCAGCATCACATTTACATTGTGGCCTTCAGTAATCAAAATCCCTTGTCCAAAGTAAACTTAACCTGAGATAATATAGCTATATAAATATGTAACGGGTCACCATTGCTAGTATTTGCATTGTATACTAGCAGTAAATATCCGTCTCTGTTAGCTAGCTTGGGTTAATGATAGGTGAAGTGTGTTTGTGAATGTTTGTGTGTGCTGGGAACCTGAAAGGGAAAAGATGGAGGTCAGTGCAGACAGAATCAGGGTACGGCTCAGCCTCCAGTCTTTGTGACCTAGATCATCCCTCTCTCCTTACATGGAGAGAGCGGCAGCAGTTGTTCTCGTAGCAGAGCACCTACAGTAACTGGAATGTGTCGATCAGCATGAGACTCGCACGCTCACTAGAGTCTGGTAGCATAGTTTCACAGGGCACATAAGGCAGGGAATACATCATCTTAACCCTAAACATGTCATAGTGAGGGACCAGCATGTCTAACTTCAAAACACTGTTCCTGTGCTGTGTCTGTCTCAGACAGAGAGTCTGGGTGCTATTTCACATTGTGTCCCTTAAAAGGATGGTTCACCCAGAAATTAAAATGTAGTCATTATTTGTTCACCCTCATGTCGTAACCTGTATGATTTTTTTTTATTACGTAAAAAACAAAATTAGATGTTTAACAGAATGTTCATGCTGCTCTTTTCCATTCAAGAGAAGTCAAAAATGTTTAAAATCACATGAGGGTGAGTGAATGTTGGCAGAAATATAATTTTAGGTTGAAATGTCTATAAATTACCTAGCGGCCCCTAACTACAGTAACGGCATTTAGGCCTTCAAAATATTTTCAGGAATTAGTATTAATATACCGTATGATATAAAAAGTCCATGTTTGTGTTTTTTAGAGCAAGTATTTTATGCTGACGTGTAATTGCACTAAAATTGAGAGCTTTTATTTTGTTTGCCCATTTTTGGCGTGTTGATCTAGACTCAGGAAGATGCGTGTAATGTCTGTTTTCACACGGAGATATATTTTGAGAAAACGTGCACTTAAAGTGGTAGAGAGGAAGAAGTGTGAATATTGTGGAAAGGTATAAAGATACCTTGCTTATTGTGTTTTGTTTTGCGATTTTAAATTGAGTTTTCAGATTCATTTATAACTTTTTTGCACATATAAGTGACCACAGATGGAAGAGAGTAAAGACATTGATGTAATTGCCCTTGGAAACTAATTTACTGCTTAAGCTAATTGAAATGCATTTGATTTATTCTATATTTTCCCCTTTTTAAGGCCTGTACATTGTCTTTCGTGATATTTTTTTGACCGTCCTGTATTTTAGAAGATTTAAAACCTAAATACTGTTACGCTAGTTAACTTGTAGACTAAGTAATGGGTAAAAATGAGAGTTGTGTGTGCAAAAAAATGTTATTGAAAATCAGTATGACGTAAAATAAGAATTAGATTTTATTGTTCATACTACTGTAAATATATCATTTACATACAAGTGGTTCCAAAGTCAAATAAAATTAACTGATCTTTAAGTTGTATACTATTTTTGTTCTTTATTTTTGACTCCAATCCATGTGCATGTTCATGTTTCATATATCTTATTTTTTGTCTTGCTTTGTCATTCAATTGGTGTAATGCCTTTTCACCCCCCTGCTGCATTATTTACCTGTTACCACTGACAGCATGGTATCAGACCCAACCCATCTTCTCTGTAGTAATGAATACATTAATCAGTTTGACTTTAAATTTAAGTGTAACTTCTACTTCATAAGGTTGCATAATATGAGTATAAGTGTAACTTGAATTTAAATCCAGTAGCCTGTGCACTGAGAACACAGATTTACAGGTTTTTTGTTTTGTTTTTTACATAAACCCATCCGAAACACTGCTTGAGCAGCTTTTACTCAAGTTTAAAGAGTGAAAATAGGCCTGTATACACAATAGCGAGAGAACAGATTTCTGAGGGTTTAAAGCACACTTAAACTGAACTAGACTATGAGATCAAATGCACAGAAGTCCAGTTAGACTGCACTGTGCTGTATTTTTCAGGAGCAATTTTTTTAGGAAAGAAAGGATATGTTGGAAGATAACATTTCAAATTTAAGTTATATTGCTATGCAGGCACCGTTCCCTGCCTTTCTTATTAAGAGATCGAGATTGCAAGATTTGGAGCACTTGACAGTTATAATTATTATTAATATTATTCTGATTTTGAAAATGGCTTGCTCTTGTCCTTATCTTATGATGCAACCGAACGGTACACATGGTTTGTTTCATAACTTGACTGTTATGGATCTGGTATAAGGTTTAAATGTAATATTTATAGATGCAAGTCTTGTGGGGTACGATAAAAAATTGCTACATTTGCCAGACCACTTGGTGGCGCTATAGTCTTAGACAATAAAAGTAATCGCAGCCATGTCAACATGCCCCTATTTGTAACACTCAAACACTATTCATTAAGTCGCTGAATGCTATTGTTATTCATATCCTCACACCAGTTCAGAGTACTATGTGCTTTAATATGAGTAGATCATACACTTTCAGAAAAAAAGTGAGAGTTGTCACTTGGGTGGTACCTTTTAAAAAGGTGCTAATGTGTACAATTCAGATAATAGGCACACTTGAAACACTAATGTGCACCGTCAAAGCACTAATAAGCACCTTTTAGGAGTAAATAAGGTACAAAGGTGTAAAAAAAAAGTACCACTTTCATTGACCACTTTTGTACCTGAGTGTACTGACAACAGACTGTCACGAGTATTCAAATAAACACTACCACTGCAGAAAACAGTCAGCTTATAATAAATGTCTTCAATTCAAACAGTCGGACACCCAGACTAAAATAGGCCGTCTAAAATAATAACATGTGAGGACTTGAAGTGGGCTGAATAGCTGGAGGGAGAGTCCCAGTAAATCATGCTGCCCTGTAAGTAAAGCCATGTGGGCAGGTAAGAGGACACTGCTCTGTGTAAGAGGGCTTCTTGTTTGTGCTGACACAAGTTCAACAGCTCTTCTCTGGCCGGCCACTGCGAGAGTTTTTATTTCAGATGTGTAGCGTGGTGAAAGATTACATATGATGTATATATTGTATGTTGTTTGGAGTCACTTTATAGACATAACAGTGCTGAGAGTAATCTAAAAACATTAAATGGTGCATGCTTTGTTAAGTAATAGTCAAGGGACTCTCTCACTCTCTCCCTTTTTTGTACTCATAGAAACATGTGAGGAGACATAAAGAACTTGCTTAATCTACAGACTCTGCTTATCTACAACACACTATTGCTTTATGTAATTCTCTTATTCTCAGTATGTAACAATCTCTGTATTTTCCAATACACAGATATATTCATATATAGCACTAGTAGCTTTGTGTCGGTCACATTTAGCAAAAAATAATAGTAATGCACTGAATTTGAAGCTGCTGTAAGTGATTTTTATTTTAACAAATGTTTACTAACAGACAGAAATCACATTTTTGAAAAAGGCTTTGTACGCAAAAATCTGACCAATCAGAACAGTTGGGAGGCGGGCTACCGTATTGTCAGACCATTTGGGATGTTTTTTTGTTTGTTTTTTATACCACTACAGATACATTTGATTAGTTGTTTCCTTAAATTGTCTTGAAAGATGGTGCTTGGTTGGTTTCCTTTGTTCATATGGACCACAGAATGTTTGAGAGTATGAAGTGTTTACATCAATCATGCTGTATCACTGCAGCAGCTGTGTATTTACTCATATTGCACTGTATTGAATGGCAGTAGATTTTTCACATAAGCACTTTCACTGTCTTTACAGATGCCTGTTGAATGTACTTTGGTGCAATGCAATTTTTTTTTTAGATGGGGTATGTTTCAGACTTTTGCTAAATATAAAAGCCAATAATGAATTGTCAAAGAGTGCATACGCAAATATACGTGCTTCCATTATTGGAAACCTGTTTACCTCAGAGTAAAAAATAAATGGTAATTGTGAGATTGTATCTTACAGTATGGTCTATTTAAAAATGTATTTCACAGTTTCCTTTTTATTTTTTACTCTGAAGTAGAAACGGCTTCTATATTCCATAGATTGCTGCTTTGTTTGTTACATTTTTCTAAACAGATTGAGAACTGGAAAGATTGTAAAATGCCAAGTGTGTGTAAGATTATTAGTGTGCACTTGAGATGGAATTACACATCAAATAAAACCGTTTTGAAAGTTTGTCTTTGGAGAGACGTGTTTTGGTGGGAAAAAGTAGTGTCTCTTTTTAAGAACGCAGTGGAAAGAGTGCATGGAGGCTGGAGAATGCTCATGGAGCAAACATTTACACTAGACTTACGACACTGAGATGTTGCTGACGTCAGGAAACAACACTTCACTTCATTCTCTCCAGCTCGCTTGGCTCACACTAGACTGCGGGCACTGAGACTTTAGCTGGGCATGACGAGTGGAGCCATGTTGTGTTTTGCTTCTGTTTAAACAGATCCTGACATGCTGATTGTGATGCCGCACCGGAGAAGCTTTTGGGCCAGTTTGGGATGAATGAGGGTGGTGGGTGTGTATCAAGGGGTCAAGGCCCTGTAAGCACCTGCTGGTAGATAACATATAGTCTGTGTGACTTTTCCATAAATGGCCATTCAAATGTTTGTGACTAAATAAACTAAGCAGGTTTAAGTCAATATTATTATTTTTTCTCTTGACCATAGATGGTCTCATCTCAATTCATCTGATGAATGACTATACCCACATCTTACAGGGAAGTTCACGAAGTGTCATGATTTACTCACTCTCATGTCTTTCCAACCCTGTATGTGTTTCTTTCTTATGTTGAACATAACAGAAGATATTCTGAAGAATGCTGGTAATCAGACAGTCGATGGCCCCCATTGATTCACATAGTATTTATTTCCCTACTTTGTGGAAGTCAATGGGACCAACAATTTGGGTCTTCAAAATATCTTCTTTTGTGTTCAATATAGGAAAGAAACGTAGAAACAAGTAGTTTGTAGTGAAACAATTATATTTGCTGAGAATTGACCCACAGAATTGGCACAGAAGACCCCGAAGGCTTCTTGCCCCAGGTTGAGGGTCATCTTACTCCAGTTGTTGTGGGGTATAATTTTACGTTCTGACCTATGACAGCTAAATTATATATAAAAAAATATTTCCCTTTGGCTGATGCAGCACATGATAACCTTATATCTTTTACAATTTCAAAGTTAATGCTCATTATAAGGGGGGACAATAGAGCAACAAAATCCAAGTCTATTTAATGCTTATAAGTGTTTGACAACTAGGGGGCAGTGTATGATAAGCTCTACCATTCTTGATAGCGCTGGGTCATTTTAGATCTTTTATAGATTTGTCTCATTCATATTTGTATTTTTGCTGGGCTCATGCAGGGTAACTCTGAAATGAGAAAACAGCAGAACTGAAACTGTCATGGCTGGGGACACAATCACTCAGTATGTGAACCAGTAGGCCTGTATGACTCACACGATGGGTTTAATATCACCATACGTTTGTTGCAATAGAAACATCTCTTGATCTTTCTCTCCCAAGTCTCTCTGTCTCTTGTCCTTGTTGTGACTGATGTATGTTTTCTAACTGCAGGGATATTATTGGATGGCACGATGTACTACACACCGCACTCTCTCACCATGAGTTCCCAGTCTGCCTGTAATAATATTGTTCCTCAAACTCCTCTACAAACACATCACCTCTTTACTCCCCGTTCCCCTCAGTTAGCCTGCGTCGCAATGGCGCCAGCAGTCACCAGAACCCTGGCACTGAGGCCGGGAAACGTGGTTGCCATGCCAACCATTGTGGTCAGTAAGAGGAACGCTTATAGGCCGGTAACGATGATCTCCACAAGTCATGAGAATCCAGAAGAACTGAAGAAAAACAAATAGCGATGGCCTGTGTAGGAAAAAGACCTCATGCAGCAGTTTCGATATTCTGAGGTTTGCCCTGGCTTGAGTTTGAAATGCTGCAATAGGATCGCTTACTCACTGCGAAACGTCTGTGGGATCTGCTGTGTATATGCCAGCCCAGGGGCTTCAGCTGGATCCGCTTTACACATGCAATCCATCAGGTGTGTGTGATGCAAACTCACGCGGGTTAAACATACTGCTTGCAAACACAGCCCCGGATCATGTGTGAGTTGATGAGGAACTGATGACAGCCATGTATAATTCTCTAACTGCTGGCATGTAGCGTCGCTTCTGTGGTGTACTGTAAACTGCCTCGGTGCCCAGTTGGGCCTGACTAAAGCAAAAAAACATCAGGCCGGTATTGCTATATGGCTGGCATAGTAAATATTGACCTTTTCTGTTGCCTCGCCCTGTTCTCTTCTCTGTGATTGTTTGGTCTAATGTGCCATTTGAGCGTTCAGTGGGTTTGGGTTGATGGAAGTGAAGGTTTGAGTGTGTTGTGAGGAATACCCTTACAAAACAGAACTGTGGTGGTATTTCAGCCATTAGCAGACAAGGCTATGAAATGTGGATATCATTTTGTGATATTTATAGAACCAATTAGCTTTAGCTAAATATGTATCATGAATGATTTCAGGCCAGTGTCCATGTGATGCAGGCTTTATGTGAGTTATAATGGGGTGGGCGATATTTCAGTAGACACGATTAACCGGTAGACATTTGTCAACCGGTAGAGATTTTGGACTATCGTCTATATCTCGGTTACAAGCTCACATGATGTTGCTGTGTTACATGGCCACAAAAACCGTATCGTTGCATGCATTTTTAAACATTGCTGTTTAAAAAACAAGTGATTTGAAGCTGCTGAAATGCAATCAGCAGCAAAAGAGAACTCATTTCGCTATATACACACATTGTCTGAGAGATTGTTTCTGAGCTCTGTCAGAGAGGCGAGTGCACATGAAGACGGTGCTCAAAGGGCACGGGAGTATTGAAAGGAGCAATTTTTGCTGCTTTATAGGCCTTGGATGGTTAAATACATACACTTTTGTGGCAAAATGCCCATCTTTGCAAGTATCTTCATAAACACAATGATTTAGGTGCTAAGTGAAGCAAACAGCTGAGAAAGAAAACACGTGTAACAGGATATTTAATGCAGGCATCTCTTAAAGTGACAGCAGTCTAATATTCCTGCTGTCTGTCATTCATGAGAGCAAATCTCTCTCTGCTCTTGACTAAATCACTTTTGTAACTTTAATACAAATAAATATATATATTTAATTTACACTGGAGAATATGCAGTGTTTTAATACATTTGAATACTTACATTGTGTCACATGTAGCATTTTTTTTTTTGTTCTACTGTGTTTTTTTCCCCCGATTGCTTGTCCTATTAGTTTCTTATTCTTATTTAATCACTGACTGTTTACTTGTCTTCAGTGAGCTTGAGTTGTTTTTTTAACATTTAGGCTGGTATTCGTTTTTTTCTGATATTGACACTGGTGACAAAAATAATGAAATTTCTATGGTATCAAACATTTTGATATCATAAAGACCTTATTTAAAGCAAAAATGACTATATTGTGATATATATTGTCATTGTGAAATAAAATTACTCGTATCATGATATAAGATTTTGGTCATATCGCCAACTCCTATATATATTCATAAATATATGTGATTTGTGATTTTGCATGTCAAGTGTGGGTTACATGTCCTTAAAGGAATACAGGAAGATAAAGGGTCTAAAAAAACACATTTGTCTTTAGTGCATGTTTACACAGAAAAACAATAGATAAGCAGAGCTGAAGAAAAACAGCATTCTGTGTGATCGATCTGGAGGAGGTTATAGAAATGCTAACATTTCTTATGGCTGCCACACACCACATGATTTTAGGCCCGATTTTCACTCACCGACAGTTTTCTGGAGATCGGCAACACAAAGCCTAAAATCTGAGGCAAATCGATGCCTGTTCACGTGACGTGTGTGATGATCGCATAATGTGAATTATCTACGATGTATGAGAAATCTGTAGCAGGCTAATATCTGGGCCTGTCTGAGACTCAGAGTCTTCCAGTGTGAAATGTGTTTTGACTGGAAATGACATCAGCGGAACTGGACTGCAGACTGCATCACCCAACATCAGTTCCTGACCTCACTGTGCTCATGTGTCTGATTAGGAGCAAATCCCTGCATCCACGTTCCAACATCTATTGGAAGCTTTCCCAGACAAATGAAGGCTATTATAATGGGCCAACTCCCTACAAAAGTTGTGATGAAATGTAAGTAGTGATTTTCCTCCTTATTGTGACGTACACTTGTGTGAAACTTCTCAGACATCCACATACATTTGTTGATAAACTTTAAAGAATACCATGGTATTACAAAAGCCCAATTAACTAAATATTTTAGAAGTGTAGGCTGTATTTGGTTCTGGAGTGTCTAGGTCAGTTCATAGTGAGTGTGCTCCAGTGTGTAGTGTTATTAAACTGTGTGTGTGTGTGTGTGAGTGTGAGAGAGAGAGAGAGAGAGAGAGAGAACTGGTATATATGGTTTATGAGGACACAAATCTGTATAATAACATGGGTATTACAACATGAAGGTGGTTTATTGATTGATTGATTAACTTTATTAATCCCAAAGGGAAATTCACATGTCACAGCAGCTCACCACAATAAATAGATAAAAGAGAAGATACTGTACAATACGGTATTTCATATAGTAGTTTCAGGCATCATAGTACACTCTACACCATGTTATTCATATATATAAATTTAAAATAATACATCAGTCATCTAATATGACATTGATTATATAACCTAATGGCTGTTGGTAAAAATGACTTTTTATATCGTTCCTTATGGCATCGTGAATTAATCTTGAGCTAAAAGTACTCACACATGCTTGAACTGTTCCATGAATGACAATCTTGTTTCATTATACTGACCAATTTATCAGTCATTCTATCCTGTGCAGTGGGCTGCCTTTTTTATCAGCTTATTGAGTTTATGCAATGCAGGTGACAGCATACAAGGATGATACCACAGAATCATAAAAGGTCTTCAACAGTACCTGACACATGCCAAAGGATCTTATGAGGACACTGCCTATGTCCCCGTAAACCAAAAGGCTTAAAAAACATACTAAATCAGGCTTCTCAAAGTCCGGACTCCGGTCCGGATCCGTAATCCGGAACTTGATATTGTTACATATGAACCAGTGTTGTGATTGTAAGTAGTGTATGATGTAGAGTGTGTAAGTGTTAGTGTGTTCTGAATGTACATGTTGACTGTCTGACATATGAACATGTGCATCTGTTTGTATGTAGTGCAATGAGAAAGATTTTGGCAATTCAGTTGTGCAGTTACATTGAAGTACTATTTCAGAAACATAAAATATGTAGGCTAAATGAGAACTGCTTTATTGGGCATTAGTTGTATAAAAATGCAGTACTGTTGACTCTTATGAAAAATAACCATGGTTTTATTATAATAAAAGTGTAGTAAAATGTTTATTTTTTATTTTGCATAGTGATTGCAATTTATATAACCAGTTTTACTACAAATACAATGGTTAAACTATGGTTAGTGTAGCAAGGCCATGGTTAATTTGTGATTATCATGGTTTAATAGTAACCACATGTTTTTTTGTTTTTTATTTGTATAAAACTATGGTTAATTTTCGTAAACACAAGTACACCTGATGACGTCATAAATATGATAATTAAGCATATATCAAGTTGAATTGTTATATAAAGTAATAAGCATGTTTATAAAAACAAGTTTTGTAATAACAATTATTTCAGACCTTTTGACGTTGATGATAATTCCGATTCGGACCTTTGAATGTAAACTTTGAGAACCCCTGTACTAAATGGTGTTTTTTTGAACATCTAAAAATGCAAAAAGTCTCCTGTGAGGGCTAAGTTTAGGTGTAGGGCAATAGCACATACAGTTTGTACAGTATAAAAACCATTATGCCTATGGAGAGTCCCCGTAAACCACATATGTGTGTGTGTGTGTGTGTGTGTGTGTGTGTGTGTGTGTGTGTGTGTGTGTGTGTGTGTGTGTGTGTGTGTGTGTGTGTGTGTGTGTGTGTGTGTGTGTGTGTGTGTGTGTGTGTGTGTGTGTGTGTGTATCAGTCAGTCAGGGCACTGCTGAGCAGGTGTTAGTGAAGCTGCTCTTTAAGAAGGCTGAACCATTGGCACAGCTCAGAAGGATGTGAAAAAGAGAGAGAAAACGAAAGAGAGGGAGTTGGGAAAGGCTAGAGAGGAGTTAAGGAAGAGGAAAGTAACTGGTGTAAAGTGGATTTCCTGGCTGGAAGACAGCTGGCCATTCTCATGGGACTCATTACGGCTCTGACAATCCAGTGTTACACACAGCCTCATGTACATGCAAAACTAGGTCTCTGTTTGCTATGAATGTAAAGCCATGCTAATACATTTTCTGACCAGCAGCTCCCTTCCTTTCTATATCCCTCCATTTGTGTATTTAAAGAGATAATTCACCCAAAAACTGAAATGCTGTCATCATTCAGATATTTAGAAAAATGTCCCAGTCTGTTTTTTCATAAAATTAAAGTCAGTAGGGTCAAATGTTGTTTCATTCATTGCATGGACAAAAACTATTGAATCATTCCTCAAAATCTAATATTCTATAACTGATTTCTACAGGTTACTATATAACTGATACAGGTTTGGAATGGCATGAGGTTGAGTAAATGATGACAGAATTTTCATTTTTGGCTGAACTATCCCTAGGTTGTTGAGTCATCTGTCTCATTCGGTCCTCAAGTGACCAGATTTGACATTCTGATAGTGCATATGGTGATGAGACCGTTAACAACTATAATACTGAACACGATCTCCAGAAGGCAGCCTCATGGCTCACTCTCACAGTTGTTATTTAGGGAACTGTGATAGACTGAACTGACGTTATGAGTGTGAGAAGATTTTGCTATCTTCAGAGATCACATTGTAATAAGCGATATAAATTCAGAGCCCATCTGAGACATCTCATCCATTTTTGATGCTCAAAAGCTCACTCTTACACGTGCTGTCTTGCATGTTATGTGAGTGGGAGACTGCTTTGTGCCTATAGTTTTGTCGTGAGCGCAGAGATAGGATATTTTTAGAGCTTTGATACAGTGATGTATTGCATGCTTTTTTGTATGCAGTAATTTCTTTGTGTGAGACAGAACCTTGTTTGAGGGATAAATCATAGAAAAGCCAGCGGTGGTGTTCAAGATTTACTAGTTCATATTGTGATTTTATAAATAACAATATTTTGATTTAGTATCTGAGAATGATGGTGAAAATCCAGGATTGTGCCATGATGAACTGCAGATCTGTGCACCTGGGAATCATGAGACGGGGCTCCGCCCACAAGCAGTGACATCATACGTGCACATTTGGAGTGGGGCTGAAATAGTGATGATGATGGAAATTGTGTTAATCTGGGCCATTGAGTTGAGCCTTTTATAGTTTCTCTTTATTTTGCCTTTTTGTGCTCTTCTGATGGAACTTTAATTTTGCCTTAATGTACAAGCTGCTTCAGATGTGGCTTACTTTGCGGTGTACAGTGGTAAATATAATTACAATTTAATTGGCTCATAACCCCTTGAGGGGGTTCCCCAGCACCACGGTATGGGAATAAAATTTAAGACATGTAATTTAGGCAAAAAACTAAGGAAAAATTACAAAACATTAGGTATGAATTGTGATTAAGACTAGTAAAAAAAATCCTGATTTTGTTTTAGGTTTTTGATGATATTCATTTATATTTTGATATATATTGTATTGTATTGACATATGACATTTTTTAACATTACTTACATTAAAAGTTTACAGAAAAAGTATTTATAGTCCGGATAGCTGGTGGCGTTAACTAATAACAGGAACAGTCGTGTATGGTCCCCGAGAGATCGGCCCCCCTGCTCCAGCAGGAGGAGGAGGAATTCGGGCCGGACGACGGGATCCATGCGGCAACACAATGGAAAGAAAAAACACTGAGTAAAAAAACGGGAAACAAAACGGAGGGTAGACACGGAGGTGACTGTTTTTGGTCGGTTCTTCTGTCACGATTCACAGGAACACAGAACGAGGAGACACAGAGAATTCACAAAACTATGATCTTTAATATCCAACAGGGTGACAAAGAGCACAGGCAGGGAAGACATACAAGAACTGACAAACACTAACTGAATGGACTCGACTTAAATTCACAGACAATTAGGGAGGAAGACGATACATACCTGGAAACAAATTAACAATCAACGAGAGGGAGAAACTGGGTCACAGGCAGAGCTGGGTAGTAACTGATTACATGTAATCTGGATTACGTAATCAGATTCCAAAAATTAAGTACTTGTAATTAGAGTGTTACATTTTAAAATACTCGTAATCAGTCTACAGTTACTTTTTATGGATTACATGATTACATATTATTCACAAAATAGCAATAAATTATTCATAATTTATTGATTCTCACTAATTCCTCTCTTCCATATTTTACATTTTCCTTTTCTAAAATAGTCTACCGATTATATACATTCAGATAGTCCAGTTTTGTGGACATTCACACGGTCATTAATCAGGTGGCGATACAGCATTTGACCACTGGATTTACAAAAATCATTTCAGGTTTATGTTATGTCTTTTGGAAGGCTTTTGTCTTTCAAATTCATTAAAATGCATTCACATTATTTCTTAGTTACATGTAATGCAGGCATTCCTAAACTTTTTGTCATTTAAACATTATTCGCCAAATATACTTTAAGTATATACTTTAAGTACCCCTGAGATTTTAAAATAAATATTTCAATAATTAAGTATCCCATTTGCATGTTCAAGGTTTCTTTGATGTTGATTAATTGTTACATGGCACTTTTATATTTATATTATATTTTATATTTATTCGTATTATATTTTATATATATATTTATATTTAGAATTCAGCGCCGTTAGAATCTCTTATTCCCATAGAAACCTGCGGCTAGACCAGCTGATGCGCACGCGCAGTCATAAGCACGTTATGTGCATGCGCATTGGCTGGTCTAAAAAATAAGCTTTTTAAGAAACAACATTCATGGGGCAATTAATTTCAGATTTTTGTTGTTGATTTGATGTATGTAATTTAATTGCGAGTTCAGGAAGCATTTTTTGAGATTTCAGGATTTTCCCATTCATTAAGTGAAGAGTGAAGAGGCTTTCCTTGAAAGGGACTTTGTTTTGAAATTATTTTTTTATTAAAATTTTTTAGGATTTAATTAATTGTTAGCTTTTCATTAAAGGAACATTTTACAATTCCCCTAGAGTTAAAGGGATAGTTCACCCAAAAATGAAAATTCTGTCATCATTTACTCAGCCTCAAGTAGTTCCAAACCTGTATGGATGTCTTTGTTCTGCTGAACACAAAGGAAAATATTTTGAAGATAAGTTTGTAACCAGGCTGTTTTGGGGCACCATTGACTTCCATAGTAAAAAATAAATAAAAATACTAATGGAAGTCAATGGTGCCCCAGAACTGCTCTGTTTCCCACATTCTTCAGAATATCTTCCTTTGTGTTCAGCAGAACAAAGACATTCATACAGGTTTGGAACTACTTGAGGCTGAGTAAATGATGACAGAATTTTCATTTTTGGGTGAACTATCCCTTTAAGGCCTTTCCACACTGAGCGCGAAAAAGCGAAACGAATTTCGAACGCGATGACACACTGGAATAAAACAAAAGCTTCCTATGGATGCTTCCACATAGACCGCGAAACATTCGCGTGCCGAAAATGCAATTTGTTTTTCGTCCAGTCCGACCAATCTTTTCAGTTTCGCAAAGCGAAAACACGGACCGTCCAATCAGATTTGAGCTAGGATAACATGACCCGAGCAGCTGCTGTTGCACAATAGAGTGAGAATAGTGACACGGTTTCGAAAAATAGTGTAAACATACAATGAAGAAGAGTATCTCGGATACGAGAGTGGATGCTGAGTTCTTGTTATCATTGGTAATGTTATTTGAGAACAGATTTATTCTCACATGATGTTCATCATACAGAATAACATTTCTAATAATTCTCCACTGAATCATGTGATCTGTAGAGCACCGTCTGTTTTCTTCCACGTGCGAGTGTTATGAGTCAGAGCGAGTTCACTCTAGATCTTCCGTATAAAAAAAAATCGATTGAAACATTTTTCTACACATGAAATATGAAAGCAACTAGACATGATTATGACTATATTTTCTGTATGTGTTTTGTATGCGGCTCGTGGCATTTTTATGACAAATATTAGCAGTAGTGTTATTAAGCATGCAACGTGTGCATGTGTCTGCTTATTATAGAATCAAAATCAACTATAAATCGCAATCGGAAGTTATTACAAGCACTCGATGATGGTTTAAAGTGGGTAAGTAAATACATTAATAATTAAATACATTTTAAAGTGTAGCTTGATGCTAATTGTACTTCTAATTATATTTTAGGATGTAGCCTATTCTTGGAAGTATTATAGATAGTTTGTGTTTCTGGTGTAGAATCAAACTTTGTTTATCTCAATGTATATGTTAAGTCCACGTATCTGAGGAAAAAATGCATTTTTATTCGGCACCCCCTAGAGGGCAGGTGTGAAAGCACTGTTTCAGTTTCACCTTCAGATTTCAGCTCCAACTCAACAAACACAACCTGAACCAACATTTAAGATGTTTTCCTATTCTATTTAAGATATTTAGGCCTATTTATAGCCTTCAACTTTTTTAAATGCTTTTAAGCCTCTGAATAGAATTGTGGCACTGTGTCAGAGCACTGAAAGATCAATCTGAGCAGTATATGTGATCCTGTTTTCCTGTTTCATGGTTTTTGGTAGTGCAGGCCAGGGGAGAGCAGCAGCTCACATCAGTTCATGGTGGCCCAGAGCACCACCCTAATGTGCAAATGTCCATTTCAGACCAGATGAGCTCACAAATCAATAGCTGCCCTTTAAAACGGTGGGCCCCGCTACAGTCCCTGTGTACCTGGTGTAGTTTACCAGCTGCCGTCAGTGCTCCTAGCTAGTCCCAGACCCAATCGCTCTCTGATTGGGACAGATGGCCATGCTGGAGTACTAGAGAGACTGGACTGCATGTCCATTTATTCTCATTAGTCAGGAGTCTGATAAAAACCCAATGCAGTCTAGCTGCTCATTTATTTGGAAAGAGTTCCAACATTCGAGGGTATGGCTGGCTTCAGGTGCACAAAGCCATACGGATTTCCATTAAAGGGATAGTTGACCCAAAAATGAATAATTTACTCACCCTCATGTACAAGCTGTTCTTGTTTATACACACTCAAAAAGATATTTAGGTCTAAATGTAAAATGAATGTCTTTTAATTGCATGTAAAAATATCCATCCATTTGGATTACACAGTTTTAACATAAACTAAATGTCATACATAAATCAAACAAGAATGCAATTTCTGCAATAGTACTAATAAACTGAATATGATTTAAATACACAACAACCAGGTTCATTAAGATATTTACATGTGTATATATTTATTATGAATTTATCATAGATAAATCCAATTTGTTTCAGTCTCAACTGTTTTAACTAATCAAATCTTACTTGTTCCTCAGCTCTATTTAAACTGTTAAAATGTTTAAAATTGTCATTTAAAATTTTCACAATAAACATATTTGTGCTGATTCAAAGCAATTTTTTAAAGAGTTGCATTTAAAAGTGTGATCTAATCAAATAAAGTAGATTCAAATGTTTAATCATAAACTATGCATGATTGTTTTTTCTTAAGTTAAATGAAAGTGAATAGTGACAAAAGCATAATTTTCAGTGATTAATGACTATTTTACAGTCTGTTCCTCACTCAAAGTTATCATATGCCTAATCTGGATACTCTGGATATAGCACCATTGGCATAGCAAGTCAGTCCCGGGCCTATAGGCAAAATTAGTACGTGCCCGCCCAAATGTTATGGGTTCCAACTCGGTTAACTTGTTGATTTTTCTGACGTAAATAACGTTACGTGACTATTCCCAAGCTGTTTTAATTACGGTATAAATGCTTAGAAATAATATTTAACGTTTTAAGTCCATTCATTGCACGCTTATTAAGACACAAACCCAATAATCTCGCTTAGCGCCACCATGTTCCTGTCAACGTGGCTTCAGCTCCACTTTTAGCACAAATTGTTGGATATTTCACACATACTAATTGTATAACCTGAATGTACTGTAAGTCGCTTTGGATAAAAGCGTCTAAATATGTAAAAAAATAAGCCTTGTGCTTTTTTATTATAACACAGTTTCATCTTTCTGTAAATGTTAAGATCAGATACAAACAATAAATGTGTTTTGCACTCTCACTCTTTTATTTGTAGTGAGGTAACTACATTCACCTCAGTGTCAACTCGCAGGTGACATGTGCTTGGAATCAATGATATTTTCCTGTTTCATATTTGTAGTGTGCAGCACGACCCAATAAACATGAATAAATATTTGAATGCATATTGAAAAAAAATCTGAACAATTTAATACAAATTCCTGTCTCATGAAATTGATCAAGTTTCAAAAACATCTAAGCCTACGTTTTATTGCAGTTTTTCGTGTTAAGAATAACAGGTGTCCTGACATTTTATCCTACCCGTCAGATTTTCCTAACTCGACTTACTGCGCATGCGCGCATCAATATTGCATCCCTTTTCTCATGCTGAACAACGATATTTAATGTTTCTGCATTACTGTAAGGGTAGGTTTATGGTTGGGGTAGGTGTTGACGTTAATAAAACACAATATAATTTGTAGAAAAAAATATTTATTGTTGGTTTCCGGTACTAGCTGTATCCCTTCTATCCACAACCGCGAATATAACACGTAATTACTGTATGTGCATTACTGTAAGGGTAGGTTTAGGGTTGTGGTAAGTGTACACATTAATAAAACATAATTTAACAGGTAGAATTTTTCGTTGTCGAATTGTACTACCCACTGTTTTAATGGGAGGTAGCAAAATCTGACAGGGTAGGACAAATTGACAGAACGCCGGTCAGATGTCACATACTTCCCCCCCCCAAGTGTTTCACATTAACTTCACACAATATAACATGATTTTATTATCATAGTTAGATCAGAAGGAATAAAAAAACAGTTTAGCCTAATTTATAATGAAAATAATGTCTTGTTCCTTATTGTAACCGGAAAGATGATTGACTCACACGCCACTTAAACTGAAGCTAATACAGCTATCTGTCACACCACACTAGAGAGTGACAAACACATTGCAATATAGCCTACATATTGTTTGTATTTCGCTATAAAACTGACAGATTTTGAAAGCTGAGACTTTGGAATATCTCCCGGTGCTCCCAATCCGGGCCATTTGCATGCGCAAAAGGCATATACTCCCAAAATATTAGGCTATAACTTTAATCTTTATTGTTGAAACATTGTAACTTTATACTCGTAATATTTCGACTTTATTCTCGTAGTATCTTGACTTTATTCTTGAAATATTACGACTTTAATCTTGTAATTTTAGATGTTATTTTATTTTTAAAGAGGCACTAAAACGGCATCGTAATGAGAGGAGAGAGAGAGAGAAAAGACATGGGCTCGGGTCAGACTCCGGGGAGAATTCTGATAAGCAGTAGGACAAGGGCTGGGCCCATGCAAGGCTCTATATTCGTTCCCTTTCAATTAAAAGTTCCCCCTCGGCTCGACGGGCCCCCAATCTGCCTGGGCCCATATGCATCTGCTTACCCTGCATGCCCAGACGCTACGCCACTGTATAGCACACAAGTCATATAAACTACTTTTAAGATTCTTTATTGGAGATAATCTGGAGCTTTAAAGGGTTACTCCACCCCAAAATGAAAAATAGTCATTAATCACTTACCCCCATGTCGTTCCAAACCCGTAAAAGCTTTGTTCGTTTTCGGAACACAATTTAAGATATTTTGGATAAAAACCGGGAGGCTTGTGACTGTCACATTGAATGCCAAGTAAATACCACTGTCAAGGCCCAGAAAAGTATAAAAAACATTGTCAAAATAGTCCATCTGCCATCAGTGGTTCAATCTGAATTTAATGAAGCGACGAGAACACTTTTTCTGCTCAAAGAAAACAAAAATAATGATTTTATTCAACAATTCGTCTCCTCCTCGTCACCGTAGAGCCATTTTGGAGAATATCCGCTGGACGTAAACAGCATACACTGTTCTGTGTCAGCTGTGCCATGCTGATATGTTTTCTATGTTTATTTATGCTTTGATTTGAACGAAAACAGAGTATCTGTGTGGTGTGGCTGACACGGAACAGCATACGCAGTTTGCGTCCAGCAGATAAATTGTGTTACAAAGATAAACAATTTTTTTCGGGTTTGGAACGACATGGGGGTAAGTGACTAATGACACAATTTTTTTATTGGTGGAGTAACCTTTTAAAGTCATTAATCAGCATTCACAGTAAATTAATGGAAAAGAGCAGCTTGCACATTCTTCTAAACATCTCCTTTTGTGTTTGACAGAAGAAAGAAGGTCAGACGTGATTGGAATGATGTGAATAAATAATGACAGAAATTTCATTTTTTTGGTAAGCAATCCCTTTAAGTGTCTTTGCAGGAGGTACCCAAACCCCTCAGACCAAGTTAGTGCATATTGAGAGTGCTCTAAAGATTTTGTGTTCACGTGTGTTTAGAGGTCACAGTGTCTCTCTCAAGCAGTGACTTCAAGCTTTTGAGGTGTCAGTGTGATGAGGACGTGTGCGTGAGAGAAAGATAGACTAACACAACCACTGCCTCCACGCCTGTCACCTTTCACCGGGCAGAAAACACATCCTGACGTTAAATGAATATTAAGGCCAACAGCTTCTTTTACTTGGGTTCACTAGCAGGGGTCTGCGGGGGGGGACTGCAAATATGTGTGCGCTTGCTTGTGTTTATGCATATGCGTAGGAAAATATGTGTCATTTGGAGTGACGGCTCTTGTCGACGTCTCCATCACCTTCCTGAAGGGGCATTTCCCAGCTGTCAGAGCTTTGAATGACAGGTCACCATGTGCCATGTACTTCAGTCCGGCCGTACAAATGACCCTCTTCCCTTCTCTCGGCTTTCCCTCAACCCCCTCTTATGTCCATCTTTCCATTCTTCTCACCTCTTTCATAAGTATCTCTATTGTGTTGCTTATGTTTTTAGCCTTCAGTGTTAAATGCTTGAAGAGTGCCTCTATGCCCCTCCTCATGGGCTGGATCCACATATCCAGACCCATCATCAAACGCTTGACTGCAAGCTAAATAAAATCTACCCACACACACACTGGTATAAAGAGGCCTATTGTCCGCAGGCTGCTTTTGTTAATGTGGAATTATCGCAGGGGATCCTCAAACCATCTTAGAGCGACTGACAGCTTTATAGAGAGGGAGAGAAGGGGTGGAGGGGAGGGATGGATGGAGTTGGAGATCTGAAGCGGAGACTCCTGGGGGAGTTTAAGAGCTGCTGGCTGCAGCGAGACGGGACGACACAGGGCTACTTCCTGCTCGTCGTTAGGGTCTCAGCATCTGCGTCCAGTTCCAAAGCTCCCGCTTCCCGCTGATACCTCAGCACTTCCCTCGCAATCATTGGATTAACTAGGAGCTCTCTCAGAAAGAGTAACAGACCGTTCATCTCACTCTAGTGACTAATTGTAACAGGTTGTCAACTGAATATGACAGATTTAACATCTTTTCTTTTTGACATTCAGCTCTCGTTTCCATGAGAGACAGATCCTGGTGTAGAGTAGGGATGTAAAGCCATTGGAAATGGTTTCTGTACTGCAAGTGAAAAGTTAGGGAATACTAAATATATGACAATGTGGTGGAAAAAATGTATTTGTTTTCTCAACTGCCAAGGTACATATGATATACAGGTACATCTAAAAAAAAATTGAATATCGTGAAAAAGTTTTTCTTGTAACTTATTTAAAAAAGTGAAACTTTCATATATTTTAGATTATGTAAAGTAAAACATTTCAAAAGTTTTTTTTTTTTAATTTTGATGATTTGAGCTTACAGCTAATGAAAGTCAAAAATAAGTATCTCAAAATATTTAGATTATTTACATTTGAGTTTCAATAAATGACCATCCATACAGTATACATTGTGGATATCTCTTGTTCTTTGAAACCACAATAATGGGGAACACTGCTGACTTGGCAATGGTCCAGAAGACGATCATTGACACCCTCCACAAAGAGGGTAAGTCACAGAGGGCCATTACTGAAAGGGGTGGCTGTTTACAGAATGCTGTATCAAAGCATATTAAATGCAAAGTTGACTGGAAGGAAGAATTTGGGTAGGAAAAGGTGCACAAGCAACAGGGATGACCGCAAGCTTGAGAATACTGTCAAGCAAAGCCGATTCAAACACTTGGGAGAGCTTCACAAGGAGTGAACTGAAGCTGGAGTCAGTGCATCAAGAGTCACCACGCTCAGACATCTTCAGGAAAAGGGCTACCAAGCCACTTCTGAAACAGAAACATCGTCAGAAGCATCTTACCTGGGCTAAAGAGAAAAAGAACTGGACTGTTGCTCAGTGGTCCAAAGTCCTCTTTTCAGATGAAACTAAATTTGTATTTTATTTGGAAATCAAAGTCCCAGAGTCTGGAGGAAGAGAGGAGAGGCACAGAATCCATGTTGCTTGAAGTCCAGTGTGAAGTTCCCACAGTCAGTGATGATTTAGGTTGTTTTCTGAAGTCCACAGTCAACGCAGCCATCTACCAGGAAATTTTAGAGCACTTGATGCTTCCTTCTGCTGACAAGCTTTATGGAGATGCTGATTTAATTTTCCAGCAGGACTTGGCACCTGCCCACACTGCCAAAGGTACCAAAAGCTGGTTCAATGACCATGGTGTTACTGTGCTTGATTGGCCAGCAAACTCGCCTGACCTGAACCCCATAGAGAATCTAAAGGGTATTGTCAAGAGGAAGATGAGAGACACCAGACCCAACAATGCAGATGACCTGAAGGCCGCTATCAAAGCAACCTGGGCTTCCATTACACCTGAGCAGTGCCACAGGCTGATCACCTCCATGCCACACCGCATTGATGCAGTAATTCATGCAAAAGGAGGCCCAACCAAGTATTGAGTGCATAGAAATGAACATACTTTTCAGAAGCCTGACATTTCTGTTTAAAATATCCTTTTTTATTGATCTTATGTAATATTCTAATTTTCTGAGACACTGGATTTTGGGTTTTAATTATCTGTAAGCCATAATCATCAAAATTACAAGAAATAAAGGCTTGAAAAATTTCACTCTGTGTAATTAATCTATATAATATATGGGTTTCACTTTCTGAAATGAGTGACAAAGAATATTGACCTTTTTCACGATATTCAATTTTTTTAAATGTACCTGTACTATATATACTCGTATCAGAATGAATTATGAAAGATCATGTAATGGTTGCTGACAATTTTGCTTTGCCATCACAGGGATAAATTGTTTTATTTATTTATGTCAAATACATGCAGCCTTGGTGAGCATAAGATTTGTTTCAAAAACATAAAAAAATTGACCCAAACCCTTTGAATGGTAGTGTATGTTTAAAAATAAAATGCAATATTGTTTCACTTATTTTTCAGTTGTTGGTTTTGCATCTTTCAAGTATGACATGAGACATCTCAGTGACATGATGCATTCCAAAAAATTAGCATTTTATTAATCAGTCTTTGTCTGTTTTCCAGTAAAGCATATCTTAACATCATGGATAATCCCATTTATATATACTGAACAAAATTATAAACGCAACACTTTTGTTTTTGCCCCCATTTTTCATGAGCTGAACTCAAAGATCTAAGACTTTTTCTATGTACACAAAAGGCATATTTCTCTCAAATATTGTTCACAAATATGTCAAAATCTGTGTTATGAGCACTTCTCCTTATAATCCATCCACCTCACAGTGTCATATCAAGATGCTGATTAGACAGCATTATTGCACAGGTGTGCCTTAGGCTGGCCACAATCAGTTTTATCACACAGCACAATGCCACAGATGTCGCAAGTTTTGAGGGAGCATGCAATTGGCATGCTGACTGCAGGAATGTCCACCAGAGTTGCCGTGAATTGAATGTTCATTTCTATACCATGAGCCGTCTCCAAAGGCGTGAGAATTTGGCAGTACATCCAACTGGCCTCACAACCGCAGACCACGTGTAACCACACCAGCCCAGGACCTCCACATCCAGGATCGTCTGAGACCAGCCACCCGGACAGCTGCTGCAACAATCGGTTTGCATAAGCTGTACAAACTGTCAAAACCATCTGGTCATCTGCAAGGGTTGACTGCAGTACTGCTGCAGCTTGTACAGAGATGAGACAGCCCCATGGTCCCCATACATCAACGGCGGCCAGGTGAGTTGTTGCGCCAAGGCAGTATGGCATCAAGGATCTGGGAAGCTGAAAACATCCCAGTTCCACCCGTCACCACAGTTTGCTCTCTCTGCTGCCAATATCCAGGGAAGACAGTCAACAACCTGATCAACTCTATGCCACTCACGATCCCGGAGTAGCTTTACTGTGGCCAGCCTAAGGCACAACTGTGCAATAATCATGCTGTCTGATCAGCATCTTGATATGCCTGTGAGGTGGATGGATTATCTCGGCAGGAGAAGTGCTCACTAACACAGATTTAGACAGATTTGTGAACAATATTTGAGAGAAACAGGCGTACATAGAAAAAGTCTTAGATCTTTGAGTTCAGCACATGAACAAAAGTATTGCATAATTTTGTTCAGTGTATTTTAGATATTAAAACACTATTTCAAAGGAATATTCAGTAAAAATGCAACATCCATACTAAGTATAGTTCAAATCTATTAACATTTACTGGTTGAGACTTGCTGATATAACATGAGACGGCCTACTGAGTACCCTGACTAAATTGTCAGGAGAACCACACTCAACATCGACAAGACCAAGGAGCTGGTGGTGAATTTCAGGAGACAGAGCAGAGAACACACAATGGACTGTGGACACAGCTTTAAGTTCCTCGGCGTTCACACACCGAGGATGGTCCGCTCACACAGATGCAGTGCTGACAATCAGCGCCTCTTCTTCCTGAGATGAGGAAGTTTGGAATGAGCCCCAGTGGCACTGTGGAGAGCATCCTGACCGGCTGCATCTACACCAGCGGTGTATAAGGAAAGCCCGGAGGATTATCTCCAGCCACCCGTCCACAGACTGCTCTCTCTGCTGCCCTCATTTTGTACACAGCTTATGTAATAATACAGCATACTTTACGCCATGCACTGCAAACGTTCATGGACTTGCACTGTGGTTCTAATGCACATATGTTTTGTATGTGTTCGCATATTACATATGTATGTATAATGTGCACATACGGTGTATAATGTGTATTGATAACTGTAAGTATGTCTAATAGTACACTGTGTGTACTGAGTATATGTATGTGTATTCTGCAATTGTCTGTAAGTATGTACTGTCTATATGTAAATTATTTGTCTGGAGCACGTTCTCAAGAATTTCACTCACCAAGGCACATGTGCTGTGGTGATGTGACAATAAAAGTGATTTTATTTTATTTGATTATAAAAAATTTAATTCAACTTTATTTGGAGTACTTCTTGTGCACAAAGCATATTTTTTATTATTAAGCCTAAAATGTGTTTTAATGTCCCTATTGATGAGGATTGTATGATGTTTGAATAATATCTGTCTTTAAATGCAAGATATTTAAAGTGTACCTGAAGTATACTTGCATTAGTTTTACAATCAAATATACTTCAGTGTATCTTTAGTTGGACATCAGCACTACTTCGGTGCAATTAAAGTGCATTAAGTACAAAATTAGTTGTTCCAATTTAGACTTCAAGTAGGCCTACCTGTCTGTTTAGCATATATCAAAAGCATCTATACAACTGCAAGGTATTTTTGTTAAATATATAAATGTATTTGTAGTATACTTAGCATGAAATATGTATTTCAAATACATTTTAGTATATTTATTTCTCACTAGGCATATCTTGAAACAAGTTCATTTTTCTTTCCCGATGGGCAAAGAGCTTCTTGTTTTAAGCAGAAATCTACCCATAAATCTAACAAAATCCTGAAAAAATCCAACCAAAGCTAAAATCTAACTATATATATATATATATATATATATACTAAAAGAAACATATTTTTTTTTTACATTTTATAATTTAATCTTAATGTTTGTTGATGATACTATAATGCATTATAGTAAATGTAACCACCTTCAGAATAGCACAGGTATTATTATTATTTTTTTGTACATTATTTGTTGGCTATTTTTAGTACTCATATAGAGCAGTTCTTACTATGTTAACAAGAGATGTGTTTTGGGTCGAGTGCGGTGCAGATGGCTTGATGGATTTATTTGTGTTGTGTGTGAGGTGTGTGAAGGGACTCGGGAGGGTCTTCGTTCCCTGCGTTGTAGTGGGGGGTCCCATGGAATGCCAGGAAATACCACTCCATGCTGTTACTGATACATCACGACACAGCTCTGTGGCCCACTCACACAAATGCCACGTTAGAAGCAATTAGTACCAACAGTCACAAACTGAACCGCGTTGATCCACTGGTTATGGGAACGAGTGTGTGTGTATGTGTATTTAGAGCAGTGACAGCTGATACTGGTCAGCTGTCTCATTAGTTTTATCATTAGGCTAACAGCTGAGTACAGAGGCTCACTCTCTCACACTCACTACTTTCCCTCCTATTTGTCTTTCTTCCCCATGGTTCTCATGGGAAATACTTGGAGCAGTGCCCCATTTCCATCTACCTCCTACCATATTCAGATATGCCTTATATGAAATGTAAACAAAGGCCAAACCATTCAACCCTTTCATCATGTTCTACAGTTTCAGACTCATCTCATATCCACCGTGCCCTTTCTATATACTCCACATAGTGTGCCCTGTGAGTTTGTAATGGTGACTCTCGTATCCAGCTGTTCTGTGCCTTGTCTAATTGTTGGCATGACAGTGTCAGTGATATGGTAAGGGGATGCCCTGGTCATATGTGCACATCGCTGGATGGTTGAGATAGACTGGCTGGATATGGTCTCACTTTTACTATCTCTCACAGATGCACTATAGGATAGTCACAAAGCTGTCCTAACAGTCCATTGCAGTCTTCTTAAATCTGATTTGCTGGCTGACCCAAACCAGACAGTTACAGAAGAACACAGAACTGACTCAATAACAGCTGAGTAAAACTGTATCATCTGTGCCTGTGGCAGGTTTAACTTTTTCAGCCGATGAAGGAAGTACAACCTCTGGGCCTTTTTACAATGGAGTCAATGTGAATGTCCCACTTCAGGTCCTGAGAGATGGTTGTGCCCAGGAACCTGAATGACTCCACTGCAGTCACAGTGCTGTTCATGATGGGGAGAAGGGGGAGAGCAGGGGGGTTTCTCCTGCAGTTCACTATCATCTCCTCTTTAAGTTATTCTATCAAGTTAATCTATCACTATCATCTCCAAGTCAATCATTTGCCAAATTTCATAATTGTGACAGCCCTGCTTCTAAAGCAAAGTTTGTTCTAAAAGATAAGAAGCAAAAGAAACATAATATGAGTCCAATTATAATTAAGTGTTGCATATATCCTTGTGAAGATGACAATCCCATAATGGACTGCGATGAGCTTAGTGAAAAAATGAATCAAATATGATTGACAAGGCGTGTGAAATACTGACAAACATTTCTGTCATGACAACTCTCTGAGGGATTGGCATGGTAATGTGCATGACAATGTTAATGTATTTGGTCTTGGCAGAATAGATCTGCTATGCTGCTGCTGCGGCAGAGCAAGTACCGAGACTTGCTGCTGCCAATACATCCACAACATGCTGCTGTGAGCATGTAAGAAATAATGCTGCTGCAAATATAACATACATGAAATAACCCCCTATAACATACATGAATCACCTCGTAGCAGATCTATACAGGTGGAGCTGGGGAAGGTGGAGGGTTTCCGACGCATGCTGCAAAACTGCTACAACAAGCACTAGTCAAATATTTGAATGCAGAATGCAGAGAGCTCACTGGCTACCGATACAGGAGAGAACCAATCAGCTGTGCCATGTGGTAATGATGTCATGCATTAGGTCAGATAGAGTTAGACATATCGGGCTGCGCCATCTAGAGTTCTATGCCAGAACTCTGTATATTTTATTAGATGCTAAGTAGTATTAGTCCAATTGTATATAATATTTGTGTGATTTATGTATTTTTTATGCATATTAGAAGATAGTGTTCTTATATAGCTTACACTTATAAATAAAGGTTCCAAAAAGGGATTTTTGCAGCAATGCAACAAAAGAAAAAAACATTTCAGTCAACAGTTCTTAAAGGGGTCATATGACGTTGCTAAAAAGAACATTATTTTGTGTATTTGGGGTAATGCAATGTGTTTATGCAGTTGAAGGTTCAAAAAAACACATTATTTTCCACATACCGTACATTGTTGTTGCTCCTCTCAGCCCTGTCTTTTTGAAACGCGTTGATTTTTAAAATTAAAGCTTATCGTTCTGAAAAGCATAGTGTGCTCTGATTGGCCAGCAATTCAGTGCATTGTGATTGGCCGAATACCTCAAATGTGTGATGGAAATGTTACACCCCTTACCATATTTGAAAACACACAGCTTCTCCACGACATAGTGGCGCTGGCACAATACTACAGAAAGCTTTACGTTTACATCTTCAGTGTTACAAATTTCCCACACAGTGACAAGAAGGCTCGTATTGAACTTTAATACGTATATACTATTTTGTGACAAAAATATACGTATGTACAAACAGCTGAATTTGTTCGTTCATTTTTACGAGTGAATTCGTATATGAATCGTATACGAATTCGTACGAATTAGCCCCTTGTAAAATATGTACGAATTGCCGTGAGATCGGGCTGGGAAAACAAGAAATCGCGTCATATGACCCCTTTAAGAACTATTGATTTAAAAAAATTATGAAGAATGTTGTGTGCAATGGAAATAATTCATGGAGGTTCTGAAGCTCTGAAGGAACCATAGATGCCAATAATAAAAATAAATATATATTTAAAGTGAAGCAACATGCTAACATCAAAACTCTTTTGAAATAAGCCAGTCTTATACTGGATGTGTGTGTTGAATTGCTTCCAGTGTAGGGCGTTCCAAATCAATCACTTATTAAGTTTCATGGTGGTTGGGATGCTGTCTTAGAAGGCAGCTGCCTGTGTAGGGAATCTGTAGCGATGCAGCTAGGTGTGTTTGGACAGTAGGAGTTTGTGTGAAAGCTCCTTTCATTAAGAAGAGTGACTAAGGATGGGCAGAGATGTAATGGAGGTCTGAAACTGCCCTCTGAACCTCCGCCGATAAACTCACAGGAAGTGTAAATATTTGTTCCCGCAAGCGTTTTGACAGGGCTGTCCTATTTACCAGCCTCAGTACCTCATTCAGCACTCTCTGTTTGCTCAGATCTGCATGTGTGCATGTTAGTATTACATGTTATAGTGTATCTGTGCAAGCCTTTTTTGTTCTTGCAGGAAGTCCTTCTGAAAGTGTTATGTCAGATTAGGCGATTGCTCTGCATGTGTGATCTGAACGACAGCTGCCCAGAACTTCTGCCCTCCTCCTATAGGTTTAATGTGCTCAGATTGTGTTACATAATGGGCACCCTTAACTGTCAAAATCTCATTTTCTTTTCTCTTGTATTTATTTTCACACATTTCCTCATCTCTTTTGTCCTTCATAAAGTCCTTTGTATTTTTTTCTCTATATCCGTCTTTATCATTTTGCATGTTTAAGTGTTATGAATAGTTGTATTTTAGCACTATTATTGCTCAGTAAAGCACTTTGAACTACTATTTATTTTAATAAAATGTACAATATTTAAGCTACACTACTGGTAAAATTTTTTATAATAATAATCATACATTTTTGAAAACATTTTAGAAAGACATTCTTATGCTTAACAGTGCTGCATTTCTTTAATCAAAAATACAGTAAAAACAGTAACATTGTGACATTCTTAAAATTTAAAATAACTATTTTCTGATTTAACACATTATAAAATCTATTTAATATTTGTGATGCAAAGCTGAATTTTCAGCATCATAACTCCAGTCTTCAAAGTCACATGCTCCTTCAGAAATCATTCTAATATGCAGATTTGCTGCTTAAGAAATATTTATTATCAATGTTGAAAACAGTTGTGCTGCTTCATATTTTTTGTGGAAACTGTCATTTTCAAGATTCTATCTCAAGAAGTTTAAAACAACATTTATTTGAAATATAAATATTTTTAATAGGCTATAACTTTATAATTGTCTTTGCTGTAACTTTTGAATTTATTGCATCCTTACAGAATAAAAGTATTAATTTCTGTAAAAACGAATCACTCTGACCCCAAACTTTTCAACAGTATATAAACTTATTTGCTTTGCTTTGCCTATAGGCTACTTTAGAACTGATTCACAGTGTGGCATTAGCATGCTGCTAACCTAACAACATGATACAACAATAAGTAAATAAATACTGGCCAATTTATATCTATTTTCAGTACATAACTTCTGCTTATAAGTGTCTTAACAATACTGTTATTTATTTAATACAATTATTATTTATTAATAACAATATTTGTTCTTGTCCTCTGTTTTGTAGGGAAATGTTAGAGCCTCTTGCCTACAGGATAAATTGCTTTGTTGTATTCCTCATTTGTAAGCTTTAGATAAAATGCATCTGCCAAATGAATAAATGTGATGTAAATGTAGATTACATTTTCCCATTGAGCTCATACATTCTGGATTGCTTTCTCCATGAAGAATACATACATTTTTACCTGTGAATGTTCATATGCTGCTTTAAAATGCTGTTTTAGTAGGCATCTCACCAGGTTTTGGAACAGAGCTTGTGTGTTTAGCAAGTGTTGTTGTGTATGGAAGTATTCTGGGTTGGCTGGTATAATGAGGAGTCCTGCGGACAGATCAGTGGGTCAGCCAGCACCACAGAGACCCACACAACACACCAGTCACTCGCACAAACCCAGAGCGGCTAACAGGAAATAGCAAAAACATGGGCCTGAGATGTTTTATTTTTAAAGAATGTCATGATTTTGAATGAATGCTTTGTTTGTCTTATAGCCTATTGTTGTGTGTGTGTGTGTGTGTGTGTGTGTGTGTGTGTGTGTGTGTGTGTGTGTGTGTGTGTGTGTGTGTGTGTGTGTGTGTGTGTGTGTGTGTGTGGGTTGTCAGACTCCGTTCTCTCTGATTCTCTTTGATTTCTCGGCCGTCTTCTGATCTTTTTACATTCGTTCTCTTCTCTGAGCAGGTTATTGTTTCAGGGCAAGAGCTGTAAAAGGGTTCAATGCTCATAATGTAACCCCCCTCACACACACCGGACCGAGGGCCTGAGGTGAGCGCTAGATGAAAGCGTGAGTCTATGGCAGGCACTCGTCCCTCAAGGATTCTTTGTTATGTTTTTCTTCTTCCACAGAGTCTTCATTACATTCACCTGAAAACCCAACGCACAAAACCTCACGCATACCTCGTATTATGAAACGATCACTCCATCTTACAACTGTTTAATTCCGCCCAAGGTCATTGAACTCATTTCACTGATCATAGCGCCAATCCTTTAAAGTCTTATGCACACATTCACACAGTAATTGCACCCTCTATTAGGCCTGTATTTTTAGTGCAGACGTTCCCAGAGGTCTGTTAGGCAGAGGATGGTATGAGCTGAGTGGGCAGATGCAATAACACTCCCCTCACCTGTCTCCACCGCTGAGACTCATCATGATTTCACACTGACAATCCAACCATGTGACACGTACACACTGCGTGCAGATACTCGAGCAGTGCTTCTGAAATCACGATCCTCTGTAAGGAAATGTTATGGTGCGTAGTGATCTTAGTATTTGAGTGTAGAAGGATTTGTTTGTACTTGCATATTTATCAGGCCTAAATTTGAACCACTCACAAGTGTGAGAGGAAACTGTCAGTGTTGGATGTGACATACTTTATTACTGCTATCAAATTATTAATGTCTCTCTTTTCTAGTAGCCTCTGTTTTTACTTAGAATTAAATAAATCAAAACTGATGTTTCAGGGCCACCACCGCTTTATTAGTTTGAGTAATCAACGTAAAAATGTTTACTCAGTGTTTGTTTTTTGAAAACAATTTCTTTATAAGTTAAAAGACTGATTTTTTTTTTGCTGAGACAAAATATTTGTTTTTAGAGTGTGTAACAATGAATAGATAGGGTTTTGATCAAAATTTATATATTTAGCAGACGCTTTTATCCAAAGCAACAGTGCATTCAGGCTGTACATTAGTCGTCCGTATGTGTGTTTCCTGGGAATTGAACCCACAACCTTTTGCGCTGTTAATGCAATGCTCTACCACTGAGCCACAGGAACACATTTAACTTTTTGTCATTAGGTTGAGACTAGTAGCCTATCAAGGCAAGGATATAAAGTTTTAATTGACAGATATTTTGTTATGTTAATATAGATATATATGGAAATATATCCATGCTGCTATAATGTATATTTTCATGTCAGAGTGCTGAAGAAATTAATGGATGCATTAGAAAATAAACCATGCTTGGATGTTACAAATGATTGGGAGAACAAAATAACTCACTGCTCTTGACCAAATCATTTTAGAGGTTTTAATTATATTTAGACAGCTAAGACAGTTTAAATTTTACATAGTAATTATTCAGTTTCTCTGGTAGGCTGTTTCTTACTTAAATGCTATTGTTAAATAGATCCCCTGTGCCTGAACATTTTTAATTTATCTCTTTGTTTTATTTTATTTCTACTATATCTAGTAATATCTGGTCATTCGTGGTAACTCTTGATAAAGAAATGTTAATTACCCAAAGGAAATAGCAGTGTTCACAAAGCTGCATAAATGAAAAGCTGCTTCATAGCCGTTTTAATTAAGGCACATCAGCGTCTCTTCTTCCTGAGACGGCTGAGGAAGTTTGGAATGAGCCCCAGAATCCTCAGATCCTTCTACACCTGCACTGTGGAGAGCATCCTGACCGGCTGCATCACCGCCTGGTTTGGAAACAGCACCGCTGGCAACCGCAGGGCTCTGCAAAGGGTCGTGCGAACTGCCCGCCACATTGTTGGAGGTGAGCTTCCCTCCCTCCAGGACATCTACACCAGGCGGTGTACAAGAAAAGCCCGGAGGATTATCAAAGACTCCAGCCACCCGTCCCACAGACTGCTCTCTCTGTTGCCCTCAGGGAGACGTCTCCGCAGCATATCCCGCACTAGCCGACTGAGGGACAGCTTTTTCCCTCAGGCTATCAGGCTAATGAACAGTCAGAAATGACCCACCCTACAACACACTCCCACTCACACAACATGCCATGCACTGCACTTTAACACAGTTCTACCGGACTACACGCACACACTGCACTAACACATCTGCTATCACTGGACACCATACAAAGCACATCCACGACATTGCATATGCATAATCTGTTGCACCTTTGCACAACTATCTGCTGCTCAACCAATCTGCTGTACATTTATAATCTGCTGCACCTTCACATTATTACTATGCATAGATTACATAATGTATAGATAGTGTACATAATGTAGATGTGTACATACGGTGTATAATGTGTAGTTGATAACGAAGTATGTTTTTGTAGTACACTGTGTGTACTGAGTATATGTATGTGTATTTTGCACATTGTCTTCTGTACAGTCTGTAAATATGTACTGTCCATATGTAAATTGTTGTGTCTTGTTTTTTTTGCACTGTCTGGAGCACGCTCGTAAGAATTTCACTCACCAAGGCACTTGTGCTGTGGTGATGTGACAATAAAAGGGATTTGATTTGATTTGATTTGTTTTGCCATTGTCTGAGCACAAGAATAAACACTTAGTCTCTGTGCAGTGTCAAGTTGACTGGAATTTGTTAATTTCTACAGTGAAGACTTGAACAGAAGGATAAAATTCAGTATGCAAATATTACCATTGCTGTACACTCTGAAAGCCGAATACTAAGTCAGGTCAAAGAAAAATATAAAAAATTATTAAACATTTAATAAATTCTTAACATTAAACCAAAATAGATAGCACACCTAAGGCTGAAATGATAAATTATCTACAAAGCAACGTTCGAATGTAGTCTGTGTCAAATGGTTTGGGCTGAAATTATTATAGAGGTTTAAAGAACTAAAATAAGACGAAAACGCAATAAGACATGAAAGAGAACTCTGAATAAAAGTTTACTGGGCGAGTGCTTCGGATGTGTTCACTCAGAAAACCGTATATCAGAAGTTTAAACTAATATGGTTTAAAACGCATGATTTCAGTGCGATAGACATGATATGAACATGAACAAAAAACAAAAGCTCAATCTGAGACATCTTGTCTTCCCCTGCACTGGAGCTGACACAATGGCGGACTGAAGACAGCTCACTCAGGGCGGGTCTAAGGTAAGATAGCCTTGTCAATCAACTATTAGGGGGGAGGCCTGTACAGAACTACGTCATTCTGACAGGAATCTCAGAACAGCCTGATTAGAGAATTTAGGATTTTAAAATAGGGATAAAAAAAAAATAACACTGGTGGGATTTTTATCATTATAGGATGGATGTGTACACACACTTCCAACACACATATGTTCAAACAACTTTTAAAGTGAATTTTGCATCCGATGACCCCTTTAAAATCACTTGAATGGTTAAGCTGACAAAGGCTTAAAAATATATAAATGGTAAACAGTGACAGTAAACAGTGGTAAACAACTTTGCCGATCGTCTTTCATGCTGGCCCTGGGCCATCGGCAGTCCTTATTGTTGAGCCCTGAAGTGCCAGTTGTTTAGACACAACATTGTACATTTTGACAGTTTTTATTTAATTTTACAGACAACAAATTCCAGACAAAGCAGAATTGAATAAAGACAGTGGTCACTTGCACAGAGGGTCACAGGGGGTGGCTCGTTGGCTAGCCACTGGCCCTCTTCCCTCATCTGCCCATTTTAATCAATTATTTTATTTAGACATCATCAATGCATTGATGATGACTCAACATTTCCTTCACTCTCAGTGTCAAACAACTAACGTTTGAACGCTGATCCTTGTGTTAAGTGACCTAAACATTCCCTACAATGCAAAACCCTGTCTGCCAAATTCAAGAAGTTGCTGGTGCCTGGCAAGATGTAGCACATCATCTGCATTGGAAACCAAAGGAGCCCCATGCCTAACTGAAAACACTTGCTGACGTGCAGATTGTCAGAGGAGACTTTTACTCCCTAATTCTGTTTTAGATGCTTCTGCGCTCTGCACATTGCTTGTTTCTCTTGTTTTTAAATGATGGAACTTGAATTGAAGAGAGCAGAAGGTGGTGACAAGAAGGAAGTTTAAAAGTGGTCTGATCCATGGACACCAGGTGATCCCCTGTGGAGACATGGCGAGCTTGGCATTGCTTCAAATGTATCTGGTATCTAATTTCTGGCCAAACACAAAATTTGAGGCTTTGGAAGTCTGAGTGTGTTTTCAGAATTGTCTTGATAAATATCTTTCATAAATGACGCCAACAAAAAAAAAAGATTGTATGTTAAAAGAGGTCACTCATGTGTCCAGCAAGCTCAGAATCCATCTCAGTCAACTCCCATTCAAAGTCAGTGTCCCAGCGTATAGGTTCGTTTTGAATAATGCTGTATGCTTTCAATAGGCTCCAAACAGGAACCTGATGTCATCATCACATCAGGATCATAAACAATCCTGTTTATTGCATATTTTATAGTTTGTAATGAAACAAACCTGTCCTGATTCTATGTGTTCCTTTTTTCAGATCCTCAAGATATTCTGTGTAGTAGTTAAATATTAGGATAACAGTTACTTGCATATTGTAGGCTAGAACATTTTTGCAAATTTGATTTTAGGTGTAACGTAAGGGATACATAATAAAATGTTGGCAATACATATGCAAATTAACTTCAATAATTTATTTAACTGAACAGCAGTAATTTTCTGCAAATCTGTGCCAGTTACGGAGGGTCTATCACATGCATACATTATCCATACACAGGATAAATCAAGATATAAGTTTCTAACATAGATACATTTCCATAGTAAAATTTGTATATGTTAATATTCTATGTAAACATATTATGTGATCACCAGCAGTGAAATATCTTCTATAGTTTCAATAAATTAGAATGTTGTGGAAAAAAGTTCACAATTCAACTCAAATTGTGAAACTGTGTATTAAATAAATTCAATGCACACAGATTTGTCTTTGGTTCTTTTAAATGTGCTCACATTTAACAATTCACTATCTCAACAGGTGCCAAATCTGCTGGAAAATGAAATCAGCTCTTTGCTGGTCAGCAGAAGGAAGCATGAAGTGCTCCAAAATTTCTTGGTAAACGGGTGCAGTGACGTTGGTTTTCAAAAAACACAATGGACCAACACCAGCAGATGACATTGTCCCAAATCAACACAGACTGTGGAAACTTAACACTGGACTTCAAGCAACTTGGGCTATGAGCTTCTCCACCCTTCGACCAGACTCTAGGACCTTGGTTTCCAAATGACATACAAGCCATGTTTGTGGCTTACCCTCCTTGTGAAGGGTGTCAATGATTGTCTTCTGGACAACTGTCAGATCAGCAGTCTTCCCATGATTGTGTAGCCTAGTGAACCAAACTGAGAGACCATTTTGAAGGCTCAGGAAACCTTTGCAGGTGTTTTGAGTTGATTAGCTGATTGGCATGTCACCATATTCTAATTTGTTGAGATAGTGAATTGGTGGGTTTTTGTTAAATGTGAGCCAAAATCATCACAATTAAAGAACAAAGACTTAAACTACTTCAGTCTGTGTGCATTGAATTTATTTAATACACGAGTTTCACAATTTGAGTTGAATTACTGAAATAAATGAACTTTTCCACAACATTTTAATTTATTGAGATGCACCTTTATATATATATCAACTTAAATGTTTGAAAAAACTAAGCAAACAAAAGGATTTTGATTGTTCAGTTTGTTTTTCCTATTTTTGATACTTTTGGCGTGGGTGATGTGTGTCCATTTGTGTTTGTTTATTATATAATTTGGCTAATTTGATTTTTTTTTCAGATAAAGAATGAAAAATACAGTATTCTATTTTGAACTAATGTTACTATACAAGGGTAAACACTAGCGTAAAAGATGAATAAAAGGTGAACTGGAGGCTTTCAGTTCAGTCCCAAAAACATCCATCCAAGCACCTGCCAAGCAAGTCTGGTTGCCTGGCAACAGCTCTCGTTCTCTCCCTCTTATTATGCCTCTGATGATGCTCTACGCACTTTCCACTGCAAACCTGCTGATAATGCTTAGCGCAGGCTTTTAGCTTCCAAGTGTGTGTTTGTGTAACGTATGTGTGCCACACCACTCTTGTGTTTGTGTTGTTCAGACCTGATGGGGTGGATGAGTTATCGTAGACATGCTGTGTTAGCAGGGTAGTTGTGGTCCAGATTCAGTCAGTGTGGCAAAAACTAACAGCCATCGCAGATCAGGCCTGAAATTATTCAAAGGTAATTTCAGAGCCGGTGCAGTTGAGGAGGAGTTACACTGCTTTATATAAAGCACAGCAGCTCTGCGTTCGTGTAGCAAACCAGAGTAATAGAACTGGGACACACTCACACAGCCAAAACGATATATATCTTGTGTGTGTGTGTTTTGCTTTCTAATGTTATTCGATTTAGGTTATATCTAAAAAAATTAGGGGTGTGCAATATGATGTCCTTTTTTATATGATGGGATTTTGTCGATAATGATAATTACACAGTATTACACAGAGTGTGCTGGCACCCAAAATTTATTTTATGTCTTTTTTTAATCTAATCAATAAATTATCTTAGAACAATAAGACACTATAAGGCTGTTGCCAATCAAATGAAAATCAGTATCAACAAAGTGCAACTTTGCATTGCAAATGTGCAACAGAAACTGCATCTGAAGTGTAATGTAATACTGATAAAAAAAATGTATAGCCTGAATGCTCTGTAAGTGGCTTTGTATAAAAGCGTCTGCTAAATGCATAAATGTAAATGTAATGTAAATGTTATGTATATTTACAGCTCAGAATTGGCATGAATGTATTTACACTGCAATTGCAATCGCATAAGTTATGCTATGAGATTGTTTTAAAAATACAGTTTGAATATTAAAGATTTTAAAAATGAATTAAAAGATACAATTATTTTTATAATTTAAATATGAATCTAAAACCGCCAGTAGGTGGTGGCAAGTCCGTCTTAATGGTGAGTCAGTGAATTGTTCACAGAATACAGCTGATTCTTTCAGAAAATGTATTATATATGTTTTAATAATATAACAAACAGCAATATTTACCAACAGTAATTTTTACTAAAACATTTTAATACAAGAAACTGTATTTTGAACAATAACTGTAAAATGAAAAAAATGTTGTCGTCAGAAAAGCCGTTGCAAATATATCCAATATATCATCAAGTCCATACACATATTATTTTTGATTCATCTTCAATTGACTTTGTCCTTAGAGAACATCCTGAAATGAGATTTCATATGAGATAGATTAGATTTTTGTTATTGTAAATCTTTCTCATATTCTCCTCATTATTACCTCCTCAGTGAGTGTGGGATGCATGTAAGGTATTTCAAACTGTGAGAAAGTCGTTTTGAAGCCGTGGAGAACAGCAGCTCTCGCCGGCATTGTGTGATATTGGGCATTCTGCAGCCTCAGACGCATACACACGCTCACACACACCTGCTTGGATCTAATTTGATAGTTTGGAGCGAGGGAATGGGCTTATACTATAGAACATGTTTTTTTCTGCATCCTTTACGCTGTATCCTGCCCTTGTCTTCTCGGTTGGGTATGAACACTTGGCATGAGCTGCAGAAACAGACAGGAAGGCTCAGTAGTGCAAATTACATGCATTCACAATGAGCATGTTGGGTGTCCAGATTTCTTTGTCTGCAGGTGGTGTGTGTGTTCCAGATGTGCCAATTGATCACGGTTGGACCCGTTTGGCAGAAGGGAAACGGGTAAAGAGAGAGAGAGGCCAGTGCATTGTGGGGTGCGGTGGATTTTTAAGGACAGCTGGCAACGACAGCACAGGAAGAAGATGCCAGGGCAAAACTTTACTGTTTCCTCTCCCTCTCATTCTCTCTTTCCTTCTCTTCTCTCCCTCCTTCGTTCTGTTGTTCAGGAAGTACGGACTGAATGAAATCCATTGACTGGCACTGGTCTAGTCTTCACTGCCTCGGCAACAGTTGTCAGGGTGAGGGGCCCTAGGACACCCCCGCTGAGAACCAAAGTGTATTAAACACAATCCAGAACAAATCATGTGTAAACGGAAAACGGCTCCAAAATAAACCCAGACCAGAGCGTTGTGGTGTGGACCAATGGGTGTACATTCAAATGTTCCTGGCCAGCTACACAAGTTTACTTGCTGTCATGTTTGTTTATGAAGCGAAAAATGAAGGGCATCAAGCAAATGCCTAATCACACTTCAGGAAGTGTTTAAGAACTCATGCAATCTTAAGATTTCAGTGAGAGTGAGGGGATTGTGACTGTATTGGATTTTTTTTTTTTTTATTAAATAGGGCGGAAGAAATGCAATTAGTGTAGGAGCGGAATGTGAAAAATAATGATTGCCAAACACAGATGGATTATAATTTTTTCTTGTCTTCCTAAACACACACACACACACACACACACACACACACACACACACACACACACACACACACACACACACACACACACACACACACACACACACACACACACACACACACACACACACACACACACACACACACACACACACACACACACACACACACACACACACACACACACACACACACACACACACACACACACACAATCTCTCTTAAACCAAGACAGATTGACTAAATGACAAACTGGCCACTAAGGCTGCCCATAGGGAGTGGGGACATCCCACACACAACACAGAGACACCACCGCACAGCAGTGGTTTTGTCTATGTGCTAAATGTCTTCATATGACAACTGACTAATTTTGTCCTTCATGACAACTGTGAGGGGGGTGAATTTTATTATAACTCCTCCGTTTAAATTATATTAAGCCTTTAAGTTCTGCATAATTAAGGGCATGGCCACTTGAGTGACAGGTGGATTGCCGCTGCCGTCACCACTATTATGTTAGGTGGGTGCGTGGTTTCAGCAACCAGCTCCACCCACCTCCCGCCTTTTTGCCCATTTTCGATTATCCGGGAGTGATGCCAAGATGGCGACGGCCGGCTCCGCACACTTTGAGCTTCAAACATCCTCTTCAGAAATCTACGGGTGACATAACGGACACTTTTTTTTTACAGTCTATGGCATTAACCCATAGTGTGCGATCATATCTCTGTATGAGTGGATGCCAGAGACGCGCGTTTTCCTTTAGCACACACACACTGAACCGTGCGTGATGTCTCAATGAGGACATGAACTCACGAATAACATCTCCAGAACTTCTCTGAAAGTCACTTTATGAGCGTTTCACCGTTTCATTTGAGTAAAACTATCATCATATCATATACAACAATACACAATAAAGCGCTATATAAATCCATCCATCCAAATCCACAGGTAATCCAAGAGAGGTAACTACCAACACAAAGCTTCTAAGGACAAATAATACCAGACAAAGAATCAGAGCAACAAAGTAAAGCAATACATGAGGGGCGGTCAGGTGATGGAGATTAGCAACAATGAACAAAAATGCAAATGAACAACAAGGGCCTAAAGGAACTTAACAGACAAGGAAAACAGAACTAAACGAAGAAACAAAAGTGTGTATATACATACATTAGACAACATTTGAAGTGGATCAAGACCTATCATCAAAGTTGTCCTAAAACCTAAACCAAAATGTGTTCTTGTCTTAGGACAACTTTGATGAAATTTTGATCCACTTCAAATGCTGACTACTGTATATATATATATATATATATATATGTACACTCACCGGCCACTTTATAAGGTACACCTTTTCAATTGCTTGGTAACACAAATTGCTAATCAGCCAATCAGATGGCAGCAACTCAATACATTTAGGCATCTAGATGTGGTGAAGACGACTTGCTGAAGTTCAAACCGAGCATCAGAATGGGGAAGAAAGGGGATTTAAGTGACTTTGAACGTGGAATGGTTGTTGGTGCCAGACGGGCTGGTCTGAGTATTTCAAAAACTGCTGATCTACTGGGATTTTCACACAAAACCATCTCTAGGGTTTACAGAGAATGGTCCGAAAAAATGAGAAAATATCCAGCGAGCAGCACGAAAATGTCTTGTTGATGTCAGAGGTCAGAGGAGAATGGGCAGACTGGTTAGAGATGATAGAAAGACAACAGCAACGCAAATAACCACTCGTTACAACCAAGGTATGCAGAATACCATTTCTGAACGCACAACAATTTGAACCCTGAAGCAGATGGGCTACAGCAGCAGAAGACCACACCGGGTGCCGCTCCTGTCAGCTAAGAACAGGAAACGAAGGCTACAATTCACACAGGCTCACCAAAATTGGACAATAGAAGATTGGAAAAACGTTGCCTGGTCTGATGAGTCTTGATTTGTGCTGCAACATTCAGATGATAGGGTCAGAATTTGGCGTAAAGAACCTGAAAGCATGGATCCATCCTGCGTTGTCTCAACAGTTCAGGCTGGTGGTGGTGGTGTAATGGTGTAATGGTGTGGGGGATATTTTCTTGACACACTTTGGGCCCCTTAGTACCAACACCTTGTTAAATCTATGCCACAAACAATTAAGCCAGTTCTGAAGGCAAAAGGGGGTCCAACCCGGTACTAGCAAGGTGTACATAATAAAGTGGCCAGTGAGTATATATATATATATATTGCATCCCCTTTTGAATGAAAACAGCTTGTTATATTATTGATGGTTGTATTGCCCACCAAGACAATGATAGCCTAAGGCTGATGATGCACGGGGCAACTTTTTGGGTAATGTTGCCGTCAGCAGGCAAGCAGGTGAGACACAGGGCCCACGACTGATCTAAAATATCCAGATATAAATTTGTTACCCTTTCTCAATGGGAAAGTGCCCAAGCAACATTACTCAAAAAAGTTGCCTGGCAAAATTGCTCAAAAATTTGCCCATGTATTACAGCTTAATAATAGTAATAGTGATACCGACCTGAACAGTAATGCATGTCCTCTGTGGGCTTCTGCATGTGTGAAAGCAGTCAAGTATCAAGCATTATGTTATAGTGTGTGTGTAAGTTAACAGCACAGTGCTATTTTCTCTTTCATCTGATGAATTCCATCTTTAGAGTTCATCCTGTTTGCACATCAGCATGTGTTCCTCTGATGCATGAGTGTGCTTAAAAAGTTGCTCACATTTGATTTTCTATCGTGGTGGGGACCTTGCATTTTACTTTTATTGTTTTTATACTGAGCTAATCATATTTTCTATCCCATAACCCCAAACTAACCCTGACACGAACCGTTTTGCACTTTTAGATTGGCAAGAAATGTTTGTTGTACTGTCCTTCACTATCCACATTCACATCTTGATACACAGACATCATTTTTCAGCTCTCTCTCTGTAAACTCATTCTTCTCTGGGAGTGTTTACTTCCACAGGGTGGAGAGGCAGGTTTAGCATGTGGAAGCGTTCTGCTCAGCATAATGACTGCTAATTTCACAGCAAACAAGTCAACAGCGATTCCTTTGAATCACATACCATTTATGAGCGGCCATGAACAGACAGTATTCCTCTGACTGGAGCTAAAGCAAGAACTGTCCTCTTATCTATTGAACTGCCACTGAACTGTAGAGTCAAAGTCTTTACCTCTAAACTGAACAGTGTGTTTCTGTATCTCTCACACACATGTAACACTGCCTTACTTTATTCTCAGCTAATGAGACTTACCGGCTTTCTCTGAGTGCACACAAACACTCCTACACACAAAATAACAGCAGAGTGTGTGGTAAACTTTATTTGACCTTTAATGCTTTCTCAGTTATGAAATAGACATCGCAGTGCACATATGTTGCTCGTGATTTCACTAAAGATTTAAAATGACAACATACAAATGTTAAACTATAAATGAGATCCTAAATATGTGATTACAGCTTTTCAATATAACAGGTTGCTATTTTTATCCTAAAAAGCATTTCTGTTATTGCACTTAAACATATATTTCAATTAATGTAATTAAGTATTCGTTACATTTTTATGATGTCATTCCCTGATGACAGAAAGATCCATTATTTTTAAAGGGGAAAAAGTAATCAAATACTGGTTTAAGAAAAGTATGGGACAAAGACAAACACCGTATTTATTAAAAAATAAATGTATGTTTAATGTAGAAAAAGAGTGATACATGAAATTTAAACTGTAAAATAAAAATAAGTTATATCTAGATTAATCATAATTATCTTTTTATTCTATATTTGAACAAATCTCTTTGCATTACACACCAAATAGTGTTCAAATTATCAAATTATGTGACTGCAGTGTCCTGTTAATTGTATTAAGTCGTATTGGGGACACAATTGAGAAATACAGGACTGTTTCCTTAGAATGAGCCTGATGCTATTCAAATTTGAGATATAAATAATAAATCAGGGGTAGCGTGGATCTCTTCTCACCTATCACACTCATACGTCTGCGTCTTTCATCTCTGAGCTCTGTAAGGGGCTGTGCAGTTCTGTGGATGTGATAGAGTTTATCACTTGCTCTCGTCTGGAAGTGAAATGGATCACAGACACATTGCTGCACACATTCCCATTAGATAGTCACAGACCTAAACAGATAGGCAATCCCTTCACGCTTGCATGCGTTTGGCTGCTGAATAAAGAACATGGTCGCTATATCAGGGTGATCTTGGAGCATGTGTTAAATGTCAGTTTTTAATATATAAATGAATTTTAGAAACAGTGATGAAACACTTGAAATGGCTAATCAGGACCCCAGCATTCATCCAGCAATTATTGTGCTTGAGTTATGGATATACCCAAACTGTGAAGACATCTGGATTAAGGTTCTCTCCAATCAACTCGAGAGATACATCTTGAAGCTCTTTTTCTCTTAATTTCCCTCTCACTCTGTCTTTATCCTATCAGACATTGCAGTGGGATTGCGCTCAGCTGGGACAAAAATGCTCTTACCGTTCGTTCCTTTGTTTAGCTGTTTTTCTAGCATTTGATATATTTCCTAATATTCTATTTATGGTGTTTCTAAAAGTTTTAGTGGCTCTTGAGATACTGCAGTGACCTGTAGCATACACAGAAAAGGTCACTATAGGGTTTGGCCCCAGTGTGTCAACTTTTTGAGAGTTTTATGTTGTTATAGTGTACGTGTAACAGGTGACTGTAACCAGTGAGTCTGTTTGCATGCTCAGTTATGCATACGCAAGTTATGTACTTGAGATTATTTTATTTTATTTAAAAAAAATTGATAATAACAATGAATAACTATTTGACATTTGATGTTGTTTTGATGTAAAACGCTGAGGATAGCCTGAAACATGTTTTTTCAATCAGTTTTTATTTATTTGAAAACAGTTTTCTGATAGATATCAACATACTGTTCTGACTGTAAACACTCAATATGAAGAAGATTACAAAGCGATATGCAATACGAAGTCAGAAAATCACATAACCTCTCCTAATCTGCAGAATCTGTTGCAATCCTGCAGTCAGCATGCCAATTGCATGCTCCCTCAAAACTTGCGACATCTGTGGCATTGTGCTGTGTGATAAAACTGCTAATTTTAGAGTGGCCTTTTATTGTGGGCAGCCTAAGGCACACCTGTGCAATAATCATGCGTCTAATCAGCATCTTGATATGCCACACCTGTGAGGTGGATGGATTATCTCGGCAAAGGAGAAGTGCTCACTAACACAGATTTAGACAGATTTGTGAACAATATTTGAGAGAAATTGGCCTTTTGTGTACATAGAAAAAGTCTTAGATCTTTGAGTTCAGCTCATGAAAAATGGGGGCAAAAGCAAAAGTGTTGCGTTTATAACTTTGTTCAGTATATGTGCAGCTTTTCTAACATAGTAAACTTGCTCAGTAGTGATATGGTGCGCTGCATGGGGGAAGAGTTCCTGTGTCACACTAAAAGGATGTAAATACAAACTAAAATGGCATGGTTGTTTCAGAAAACTTGTTTCTGTTTCACATCTCCTTCTGTAACCACTATCAGTTATGTATCAGTTATGTTTAGTGTAGGTAGTATGATTTATTCAAATGCGATAGAGCATTAACCTTTCAGCATCACTCACCGGACATTTCCTTGTCTAACTGCTGCTATACATACAACCAGGGGTGTCCTTATCTTCTGGAGGGCCCATGATCGCCTGGCCACCCGGGCACCTGCATTCAAATAGTGAGCAGATTGTGTGCTTCTATGTTACAAAAACCCATCACCCCAAACGTTATTTACATTTTACAATGCCCCCCCCCCCATAGTAAATTCGGTGCACAGGGCCCAGAATTCCTAGCGACGGCCCTGCATTCAACCACCAACATAATAAAACATTGCCAGATTCACACTGACCAGATCGATTTTTAGATAAAACTGAATGTGCCACTCAATGGACATTTCAAAGTGATTTGAAAGTGCAATGAATTTGTCCAAGAAGCAATGTATCATTTTGCAGAAATGTCACCACAGGCGTTTTTCCAACGAGTCTGCATTGAATCAAACCTTTCGACCTGTTCTGTGGTTTCGGTTTAAAAGTAAGTCCTTATTGTGAATCTGTTTATATCAAATTATTACTAATAATTATTTAATTGATTAAATAATTAAAATGTAAGTGTTTGACATAGATGACATGCTGTGTTTTAATGTAATTAGAAACAAATGTGCCCAAATAAAGGTATAAAAAAACATGCCTTAAAATCTATTACAGGGGGCAGATAATTCCACTTAATGAAAAAGTTAATATAGTACACTGTTGGAGACTGACATTAAAATCATGGTGAAATAATAGCCTGAGTGTGTTGTTAGACCAGCGTGTGACAGGACTCCGTGCTACTGCACATAGCTGAAATACCCACCAAAAAGCAAACCGCTCTGTCCCACTATACGCAACAGATGAAGAGCCAGAGATGTGTGTGTTTGAGGACACCTGTCCCCAAAGCTCACTCCTCTCTACGGCTGTCTCTCACACATCCTCACTAATCGCTGATTTGGCAGCGTTACTCTGACAACATTCCAAGGTCCAGTTTCAGGAGAAGAGCTCTCACACACAAGCTTACACAATCACACACGGACGTACACTCACACGTCAAACACACAGTCATTCTGGGGGCTTTATGTCCCTTTTTCTTAACATGGTCAACGTTTTGAACTTTCATCGCAGTGTTACAGCTGTGAACTCACTTGCGAAATGATGTTTAGACGTAATACTTGTAAAAAAAGTGTTAATATATTAAGAAAAGTTCTCATATCTTACAAGAGGATCTGACAAACGAAAGCCAAGATAGTGATAATGCAATAGTCCATAATTGAACTCTTGGACTCGAGCAACTGATTTAATTTAATATCATGTTTCACAATATGGGAACAGTGTAATACACTTTATTTGTAGAGACCTCAAGTTCAACGTGTTTGCAAGTGCGCAAGAAATAAAAATTAACCCTAAAAAGAGCATTTTGATAGAAACATACTTAAAAGAGTATGCTCTGTAAAAAAAATGCTTAAATACAACTTAATTACCCAAAAACAGTTTTTAAAAACCAAAGATTCAGTAAACTTAGTAAGTTCTGCATGCAAAGATTCTAGGATGTGGTGTATTGTAACTATCCATAAAGCTTTTTTTAAAGGAGCCAAACTCCGGCTTATTTCTGGAGAGCTGTTAGTTCATTCACATTAAAAAGTAATCCTATGCCTACAAATGCTAATCGAGATAAAATAAACTTTTTGTTTTACTAAATAATTTGTTTTCAAACTTTCACATTTATGCTTTGAAAGCATTAGATGTCTATTGTAATTGGATTACTGTTTTTAAAGACTGAGGGATAAGTCAGAATAATTTTCTGGAGTAATCAGCAGCATGCCACAGATGCTGGCGTTACAGCTTGAGCTGTATTTAAGCCAGAACATTCTTCTGGCGACAAGCATGAAAAGGTACATTTGAGCAGCTCTTTGAGTGTGTCGGCAGTGCCTGCTTTCCTGAAACATTCTGGCGTTGTGTTGCAGAGCCAAAGGCTTTCACACAGAATGCGTTTCTCTGTGGAAACATCTGGAATTTTAAGGAATTAAGGATGCCAAATATGCTGCCACAAAACCTCCATAGCCAAAGGACAGAAATAAGAATTATAATTATGAATCTGACTTTTTCAAACTCTTTTCTTCTTGTATTCACAACCTCATATCATAACAACTTGCAACTATTAATTTTAGGGGCCGCCAATGGTAGCCTGGGTTCACTTGGTGCCCTAGATGACATAAAACTTGTGGAACTACTCTCTTAATTAGCTACTTAAGGGATTGTACTCCCAAAAAAATAAATTGTATCATATTCACTCACCCTCGTGAAACATAATAGAAGATATTTTGAGAAATGTGTCAGTGTTTTTGGTCCGTACGTATAATGTAGATAAATGTTGTTTGGTTCCCAGTTTTTTCAAAATATATTTTTTCTCTTGTTTTTTAACAGAACAAATAGTCATATAGGTTTTAAATGACATGAGTGTGAATACATGAAGAAAAAAAATTGGGTGAACTATCCATGTAATTAACAATAACTGTGCGACATAATTATTTGAGTTAATTAATTGTATTTTATACATTATTTAATTTAATTGTATTTATATTAGCAGTGGCATTTACATCCAGTTGGTTCAAAAATCTGAAGTGAATAGACACGATGCTTCTGCCATCTCTGTCGTCAGCCAACGGTAACGAGCATGTGGAACAGTCTTCATGAGTGTCTTACTCTTCTTTCACCATTCAGAACACAGAGTTCACATTCTGCTGTGCTGGCATTTAGACTCAATTCAAATTTCCTAAAGCTCTCTGTAATCTTCTGTCAATATGGCGGGGAGTCCCTCACCCCAGCCAGCTTCAGTCTGGACTTCAGCCTCTTGTCAGAGGAGTCTCCACGCTGAAGCTACGTTTGACACATCTCTCCTCTCTCAACCTCTCACTTGCTTGTCATTTTTCCCTTCCGCCTTGCCCCTCCCCCTTCTCCCGTTTTCGCTCTGTGCGTCATAAGCGTTGGTGTCTGCAGTGGCTTTTTAATAGGGGCTGAAAAATGTCTCCACTCTGCCGTCTAACGCCACAGACTAACGGTAAACATCTTGTCTGGTCAGAGCACAGTGCCAGCCGGGCACACACATACACATGAAAACATGTTTTTACTTTATTAAATTTAGCACAAAATAGCCAGTGACTCTGGCTTTTCTGTAACCACATCGAAGGTATTAATTATGCTCAGGCCTCCCAAACTCTGCCTCTTATTGCATACCTCAGACCACCGATGAGTGTGTGTATGTGCACTATACACACTCAACCAGCAACAATTACAGAAGGGTCTGGCACAACATGAGTCCAGCAAACACACTTATACACAAATCAAATGAATTAAGTGCAGTCGGGAGGAGATTTCCTGCACCCTCTGTTTTTAGGTCTGTTTATGCAGTTGGGCCATTTTGGAGTCTTTCTTTTTGGTCAAAAATATTCAGTGTGTTGACTGAGGATACAGACCAGCACTGGGTACAGAGAACCATAATCATCCTTACACAACTCACAAGTCATGGTTACAGGGACGGTATGGTTTTAAAGGCCATTTTTATTTTTAAAACTTAATAGGGGTATTATTTGAAGTTATATAATTTGAGATATCATTTTAAGCGCTCTCTGTAGTTAATTTATAATTTTAGTTTAGTTTATAACCATTTTCCGCTCTCTCTCTCTTACATTATAATTAAATGTGCCATTTGTTGCTTTTAGACTTCCTCTTTGCATGGAAAATATAATAAAAGCATTTTTCCCCATGCCACTTTGCTTTTGATTCCAATATATTCTACATCTCTCCATCATTGTCTTTATGATGTCAGAAACCCAACATCAACAGTATTGCAGTAAAATATGGTCTTTTGAAAGTTTTGAGCTCTGAAAGTTATTGTTTTCTCATGATATGACCCCTTTAATTCTGAAAACTATATATATTATGGTGCGCTGATTACAAGGACCCTGAGGTGTACTCATATACACTGAAATGCATGTGAGTCATCAGGTACTTTTTGTGTGTTTATAGTTTATACCACACATAAAGCAGGGAGGGATGGAGTCACAGTGAAAACAGCAGTGTGGAGTACCAGGTGCCCACAGTTATCTTGTGGCCTATCATCAGCTCGAACAAACACATAGCTTTTGCATTAGAAATATTCCGAAGTCCTGTGAGGCGTCCACCATTTTGGGTTTGTGTGAGCAGTTGTGAAATGGAATCATTGTAGAGATCACCCGGTCAGAGACCATGCTAGATTACAGGATCTCTCTAGATGCTTCAAATGCTGAGATCCATGTTGGTGCCTCTCCTCTTCAGTTCACTCCACTTGTTTTAGGGTTCAGGTCATTGGATTGGGGTGGCAGTGGCAGAATCCATTTTTGTGTTGATTTTGATGTTTGTTTTGTATCATTGTCCTGATGGAAGATCCAACCACGGCCAATTTGTAGGGTTTCTAACAAAGGCAGTCAGTTGGTTAGTAGACAGTCTGTTGTTATTTGATATAATCCATGATGCCATGTGCAGAAAATATGGCACAAAACATTAAAGATCCAGCAGTATATTTAACTTTGGTCATGGGGTAATTTTTATCCCTTTGCATCCCTTTAAACTCATCTCACGTGTGCCAAAAAGCTCTTTTTTAGTTTCATCTGACCATTGAACCTGGTACCGTTTGAAGTTCCAGTCGTGTCTGGCAACTGAATATGCTGGAGTTTGTTTTTGAATGAAAGCAGAGGACTTTTTCTTAAAACCCTTCCAAACATCATGATTTAGGTGCTTTTTGATATTTTTTTAGGCTTTCCGAACACAAGACTCAACTAATTTCTGCAATTTTCCAGCTGTGTTTCTTGGAGAGTCCTTTACCACTTAAATGATCCTTATCACCATGCATTAAGATGATATGGACACAAGTCATCTCGACTTGATTGGAATGCCTTGCCCTGATTGTTGAAATGGGAATTTTTTTTGAACGAAAAACAATGCAGAGTTTGTTTTTTTCACAACAACCGTTGCTCATATTTACCAATAATTCCAACTTTTTTAGGTCTCAATATAAGCTTTGCGTTTGTGTATTTATTGTCCAATTGTTTGTGCGTTACTGTATTTTCAGATTTTACAAAGCAATGATTTTCAGTGATGGAGAGCATGCCATTGACAGAGAAATTTTCATATGGTTTCCTGCAGCAACGCACAGCTTATTCCTTCAGGGCTCTTTAGGATGACTTCAGCATCACTCGTGCCACTGCGTGACCAAACACATTACGCATCTGTACATAAACAAATGTCCTCATTGAAGTTAGCTTCAGCTAAACTAATTATGCAGAAATATAACCAAAAGTTTGTAAAGCGCTTTGTAACATACAGATGGCTATGGAAAGATTACAGATCTGACAAATCCCATAGTGCGTCTGATTTTGAAGAGTCTGACTCTGAGGTGACTGATTTCCAGTGAACCCCGAGCAATTACATCCAAGCTACTGCACGGTGGGACAACCTGGTAATAGGGTGAGAGCAGTCAAAGATGACATGCAGGGAGGAAAAACGAGAGAAATCGAGGCTGGTTGGAGTCAAGAATGAAAAAAAGAGTAAGGGAATGAGGGATGCAAAGCCTCCCCCTGAGCAAACACAGCTCTGAATCAGACACACCAATTTAGACCTGGCTCTCTCAAACACATTTGTGAAAGGAGCTCTTGAGCTGCAGAGTGAAGTCCACGCACACGAGCGCACACACACATATATAACAGCACTGAATGAGTCTCTTCAGAGCTCTAGGGAAGCAGGATGTTCCCCCTTCAGGACATATTTGAGTCTTTCAGCTCTGGAGAGCCTGCAGGACTCCAGCAAACAAACACTCACTGTCACAAGTGCAATTTGTGTGACGGTTTGTCCTAGTCCAAAACTTATGAAAATTGTTGTGTTATTCAGAACTCAGTGGCACAACATTATTCCTATTATGAGGACTAAATATTCTATTACATTATTGTATTAAATTATATATTACATATATAACACACACATTTACGTTTAAATTTGAGGTGTTACTTGCCGTTTCTTTGTAATTATTTGGTTTAATTTCTCAGTGAAAATGGTTTCAGAGTAAATTCTATACCAATGTATTTCTCCTGCTCTATGTGAGTGTTTTATACCTGCAGTTTCTTTGTGATTATTTCAAGTAATTAGATATAGTCCCATGTATGAATTGCCAGTTGCTGAGTCATGCACACTATAGCAAAATCACAGTGCTACTTTTGTATGATTTTGTGCGGTTTCTTTTTTTCTTACCGATGTCAGAATAGCTAATTGGTGTCATTAGGGTCTATTGACAACATTTGATATGGCATTGTTGGTTTGGTAATACTTGTAACGCTGTCAATAAGGCTTAAGTTGCTAATGGCACCAATTTTCTAGTACATCAACAACAGGTTAATTAGTGTCATTATACGACTTGGCTTGACCACTGACTGCAATAAATTGGCCTTGGAGGACTTCAGTATTTTATCTCTCTCCCTATATATATAGCAAGGAAATGAAAATGTCTCAGAAGAGAAAGGAAACCAGTAAGATGCACACAAAATGCTTGCTAGTAAATAAATGAATGATGATTTATTATATTAAACTGTTGTTGTATTACATTGTAATAGACTATTTTTGTTTCTTTGAGGTAACCCATGAGATCATCCAGCCCGATCTCACGGCAATTCGTACATATTTTACGAGGTGGCTAATTAGTACGAATCGTATGACCTCACTCGTACAAATTATTTGATTTTTTCTAAATCGTATATATTTTACGAGTTGCCAATTCGTATGAATTTGTACGAATGACCTACACCTAACCCCGCCCCTAAACCTACCCGTCACTGGGGTTTAGACAAATCATACTAAATCATACGAGTGAGGTCGTATGAATTCGTACGAATTAGCCACCTCGTAAAATATGAACGAATTGCCGTGAGATAGCTTTGGATCATCCTGATCACGCTGTCAGGGTTCATTTTGCATTAATGACTAAATAGCTGCACATAATCTATAGTTGAAAAAAAACAAATACAAATTTTCATTTGACTGAAAACTAAAAAAATGAAAGTAAAGTTTTGGTAATTCAGTTTAGGTAATTGGGTAACTGAACTCTTGCTCTTCAGGATGTTTTGTGTTTCAGTTGTAAAAAAGTTATTTGCCAACAAGTCACCTCTTGATATTTCAACCAAACAAATTTTGCATTGTGCTAATCTAGCATAATTTTTCAACACTGCTGACATGTTGACATGTTTATTTGTTGTAATTTATCCATGATGTGTGCACAAAATCCACCTTATTTTTCAATGTGGAAGCAAGCCGTTTTCTGTGAATGTGCGAGACTTCCGGTTCATTAGCCACGGTAGGGAAATAACGAGAAGAATAACAACAGTAACACTGTTTGCACTATAAACCACTATGTTCATAATTAAGATAATACATTGAAATAAAATGGTAAGACACACCAGTTTGCAATATCAAGCAGTTGGTTGATATTGGTTGATAAGCAGTTGCTTGGGTTGACTGCCATGATGTAGCCACACTCAAAGAGGAAAAACTGTACTTACAGTAGCCAGTAATGAGATAAGACACAATACTTGCTCATTCTTTATGTTGTATATAATACACTGTCAATGGACAGTACCGTTTCAAAAGTATACCTTACTTACCCATAAAAGATGCATTTTAGTACCTTAAAAGTACAGATTTGTACCTAAAGTGTACAAATTAGTATCTAAATGGTAAATATTAGTGCTTTTTTAAAAGGGTACTGCCACGTGACAGCTTTTGTACCTTTTTTCTAAGTGTAATAAACAAAATTGTCTTTAGAATACATGCTAGTTAATATGACATAGGAACTTAAATGTATTTGGTTGGCTAGAAAAGGGCATCTGTTTAATAAACTTATTTTGTTCTTGTACTAAACTAATTATGTGTTCCTTAATTTAATAAAGTTTATTTATTTATTACTTTTTTGAGTGAAGAGCTATTTAAAATGCTATTTAATTATTATAATTGTTTTTTTGTCATTCAAATATTTTTGCCTAGCGAAATTTCGGCTCATAAGTATCACTGAGAATTCTGGAGTTTCAAAACGTACTTTCTTTGATTGCATTTCAACGCAAGATATCCTTATCAAATTCTCTCCCGCTCTTGATAAGTATTGGCTAAATAAACCTGAAATACTGTGTGGCCGGTATTGATTTTAAAAGAACGTGACAAGCGAGCACTGGTTTTGTTGTGTTTATTGAAAAGGTTTTGATTGACAGCATAATTCCGTCAGGCACAGACTGATAGAGTGTAAAGAGGTTTAACAACTGAAACAGAACGGAATGTTCCACAGATACAGAGATATGGAAAAATAACACAAAACACTGTTAGTCAACTATGCCATTCTTTTGTTAAACAGAGAGGGGTGCAGATGCTGAATGCCTTTAATTCTGCTAACGTGTTACCTCGCCGCGTAAAGAAAGAAATCTACCTGGAATGCAATGCAATTCTTCTGTAAGAAAATACTGTAAAGAAGCTGTCATCCCTATTAAAACAAAACAAAAACACACCTATATAAAATCTAATCGACACATAATCATTTGTAAATTTAAATCTATAACTTAATTTAATATCTTAATTCTAATAAGAGCTGAATGGCACTATCAAATAGAGCTTAAGAGGAAAAGAACAAATGTGTCAAATGAAAGAGTGTCGACATCAGACCAGTATTGCTCAACATCCAGCCACTTCAAAAGTGCTGGGAAACACATTGTCCTTTGAAACTGTCTGGATGTTCATTGTAAACATTTAAGAAAACTTTCTTCAACCCCTAAACGCATCTTGGCACTCTACCTCCATCCCAAAACACACAAGCATGAAGGAATGCTGTCCTTTTGAATACGAGAAGGTCATGGAAGCAAGCGGATGAAGAAAAACAAAACAAAACATAAATACAAGGAAATAAATAATGTGGGTTTGTGACAAGGACAACATCGTTTGATATGTTTGAGACAATGGAAAAGGGCTGTCAGTAGTAAAGCGGAGGATGCGGAGGTAAGCCAGAGGTTACAGGTTGTACAAAAAAACCAAGCTGAGAGCGATCGCTTGCCCTGCCATCCCACACCACCAAACAGTAAACGAATAACTCCACACGTAATGGACAAACACTCAAAACACTGTATCCAACAGAAAATGATGTCCCTCAGCTGGAAGAAGAAATCAGAGAACAACGGCATCCGGAGCTTTAAGAACCCGATCTGAGAATTAAGGTAACGAAGTGCCTTACACATATTTACTCATTTCTCATTCGAAGAAACACCCTGCTTATATCTGTTCTTGATGTGGCCGTACATTCAAACCGTACGTCGCAATATTCAGCCACTCGACTCCCTCCCAGGCACTTGACAAGTACAAAAATTCAATGGTTTGCAGGAGGAGGGAGCGACTGCTTCGCTCGGCACCTGTACAGTCACCTCCTATCAAATCTACAGTTTTCGTAGTTTAGCAGCAAGCGAATCATCCTCTTTTTCCCCCCATTATATATTATTGCCGGTTTTCTGCTTGAATGCAATTGTCTGAGGACACCCTGAGACACGACCAAGCTATCCCATAATGCTTCGCTTAGATTCGCAGGGCCAGAGACACTCATCTGACAACCATGCACGCTAGAGTTGAATAGCAATAATGGTTCTGTACTCATTAACATAAAACTCAGAGCAGAGAGAAAGATTTTGGCACTTTGCAAACACACAGACCCGGAGGATTACCTCAAAATGTTATTATACATATTCATTAGCAAAAGAGCAAATAAGAGCGACAAACTCATAATATGGTTTCACCATATATCTATATGCTATGGTGGGTTTTACCCACATAGAACTCCTTCATATCATAGAGCTGGATGAAAAGACCACAGTGCTCATAATCAGAGAAAACCAACACTGTTTTTTGAAATACTGTAGTGAATGGATCACATGCATGGAAGCCCAAATATGGAGTTTTTTTTTTTTTTACAAAAACGATGAAAAGTGCTTTAAGTGTGAGTGGAGTTAAAAATACACACCGGTGCAGTTTTCTCATGAAGATCAGAAGCACTTGTGGTCTGATTATCATTAAATTCAATACTGAGATACGGGCAAAGCAACTTCTGGCGTACTTGTTTCGTGCTTAGAATTCATAATTTCGTCATTTTGCTCTGTTGATGTCGCCAACTAGCTTCTCATACATTCTTGTCACTGTAAACTAAGAAATGGAAGAAAACAAGCAAAAATAAAATACAACCCACCGGTTGAAATCTTGCACTTCTGTGGTAAATAATTTACAAAATTAACAAGAAAAACCCTTTGTTTACAGTACCAAAACCCGACTATAATTTTAGACCCCCTTAAAAAACCTTACGTCTATAAATAGCTTTACAAATATACATGTTAATTCAAATAAAAACTTTTGTTTTGCTTTTTTAAGATTAAATGTTTACATGATCTCAACAGTGTATGCTCACTTGCTCTTAAAAAGTAAATCTTGCTTTTTTTTGCTTTTTTTTAAGTACACTGCTACCGACTGCAATATGATACATATTTATATCTGTATATTTACAATAAAAACTTTAAGATACGTACAAAGCACACAGTTATATATCTTCTAATTAAATCTCACATCTAGGAGACACATCTCTCTTTTCTTATTAAAAAAGGATGAAAAATGTTCTTTGTGAGGAGTGGAGAAGAGAGACTGGCCATGGGTTTGATTCTCACTCCAGTCAGATATTGCTGTAAAAATGTCCACGTGTGACAGAACGACTCTGTCTGTCGCTTCAGAGCTGTGCTGTTACACAGAGTCGATCCGTTCTTTTTGTTTCCTGTCCAGCTATTTGTCTGTTTTGTTTGGTAGGCACGGAATGGTTTGACCCTTACTCAAAGTAAAAACGAAACTGGCCAAATATAAAAATAGGAATTCTCTTTTCATAGACAAAAAGCTGAATAATGATTTGGAAGTAAAGGAGCTGAAGGAGAGGGGCGTAATCCGTCCTTCAGACCTGTGAACAGTTGGAAGTCTGAAGCTTCTCGTTGAGCATTTCATGAGATCCACACTGTACCAGGAGCCCTGTCTGCACTGCCGCCACATGCTGGTCCAGTGCAGCGAACCGGAAGGTCCCCACAAACCACCATGTCTGTCCTGGGTCCTTATGTTCGTATGACCCCATTGCTGTGGAGGTGATGTTTAGGGAGGCAGGGCTCGTCAGGTAAAGGGTCGTGAGCAAACACAGAGTCGTCGCCTGAGGAACAGGTGCTGTTGGAGTCTGGACATGTAGGGGAATACTGTTCAAACGGCACCGACAGGTCCAGATATTCCTGATGGATCAAACGCACACAAACACACATCAGAATTGGCAAGTTCAGGTTAATAAGAGTTAAGGTGTTTGGTTTTCTGTGCAAGAGCTCTTACGTCAGTGGAGGTCATGGAAAGAACCCTGTCGTGATCCTCCACCAGCTGTCTGAACGTGGGTCTTTGTGAAGGAACAGCGTGCCAACACTCCCGCATAATCATGTACCTGCACAAATCACAAAACAATACATGCATTTAATACGTGCCAGAAATAAACCAAATTATATTGATGGGCAATAGGTGCATCCACCATGTCATGTCAGAATTACTGTAATTACGAGATTCCATCTTGTAAAAAGCAGTCTTGTGATTACTTTTAATAACTCGTAAACTGACTTTGCCGAGAGCACATGCGTAAAAAAAATGTATCTTGTAATATTTTATGTTTAATTCCTATAAATGACTATTGTTATTGTTATCTTAATAATTCAAGAATAGTCTGAAAGTAAACGATAAACAATACAGCTGAAAAACGATCTAATGTCCTGCTAAATAAACTAGCTTAGGCATTTGCACAACGGCTTTTACTTGTTGGATTGTGGGTTTGTCTACTGATTACTCAAATTACACAGATTAGCTGCCATATAAACATAATGTTGAGTTTGAGGATGTGAATAGTTTTCAAGTAGAGCTCTCTCTCTCTCTCTCTCTCACACACACACACACACACACACACAATATTATATACTTTGCTATACTGATATACACAACACACAATACTAAATGTTTTTGGCTACCTTAATTTCTACATTTTGAAACATTAAACCATGGAGTTTTATTTATTTATGTCTTCTCTTCTTTTTTCTATTTAATAAAACTGTAGCTTTGGTGATTTAATAATTGCACTAAACCATATTGGTAATAATCGTTCAGCCCAACTTTACAGCTTTATTTTAAGAGAAGAATAAGAAGGTTTTAAGAGTTTTCTAGATTAAAAGCAAAGAGGATCAAAAGCGTACAGTTCATGAGTGCAGTTTGCAGGTTTGTCCATCCGATGACCCTCCTTCAGCAGTTTAAAGAGCTCCTCCACTGGGATACCTGGGTACGGTGAGCCGCCCAGTGTGAAAATCTCCCACAACAACACTCCATAAGACCACCTGAGATGCAAGAGAGGTCACAGTTCAGAGCAAATCACACATTTACAGTACAGTACAAAACACAAGTCCAAGTCAATGATAAATGAAGTGTCTAAACACTTGTTAGGCCTATATATGCTGGTTGTGCTTGAAATAGCAGTCACAATACTCTCACTATCTGTCTGTCTGCCTGTCTCTCTCTGGGCTGTAGATACTTGGCAGATGTAAGAGAGGAGTTTTGTTGGTTCTCACTGAGGCTTAAAATGTATGTTGGTGATATGAGATGTGAGTCTATTAAACTAGAGCGAGTGTGTGTGTGCACATATGTGTATGTGGGTGAGTGTTATCACAAGCTGCTCTGTTAACTCAGGGCTCTTTTGTTTTGGCCCCATTCCTCCCACGCCACCACTGAGCAGTGCTAATCAAATTAGCCACGGTAAGAGACAACAGGAGCTATGAGCCAGCTAATGCTACCCAGCCACACACACACACACACACACACACACACACACACACACACACACACACACACACACACACACACACACACACACACACACACACACACACACACACACACACACACACACACACACACACACACACACACACACACACACACACACACACACACACACACACACACACACACACACACACACACAGACAGACACACAGACACACAGACACAGACATAGTCAGTTTAGAAGCCTTATGGGGGCTGAATAATTGGCTCGCCATTATATCACTATCCGTTCATTAGCTTTATGTTGGAGTCAAATCCCATTTACGCCAATCAGCGTGGTGCTCACACAAACTCACGCGCATACAGAGCAGATCGAGTGAATGAAGGGCTCACTGCTCATATATCATAGCATAAGTACAGCCTATAGGCAGAGGCAAATTATATTATTCTATTACTGCTGTCTCAGGCCAACTGTGATTAAAGAGTATTTAGACATATTGGAAAGTGCAGCTCTAGGTCCCAGTCTGAGTGTGATGAATGGGTGTTCGGTCTACTGAGAGACAGTGTGTAGTATACTAACATACTGATCAAAACCTGCTGTGCAAACACAGACTCACACACTACCGTTCAATAGCTTAGGGTCAGTGAGATTTATTTAATTTGTAAATTGAAACACATTTATTAATCTATATAAGGATGCATTCAATTTATCAAAAGTGACAGCAAAGACATCTATACTGTTTACAGAAGATTTCTATCATAAATAAATGCTGTTCTTCTGAACTTTCCATTCATCAAAGAAAGCTGAAAAAATATCACAAAAATGTTAAGCAGCACAACTGTTTTAATTGATAATAAGACAATAATAATTGTTTCTTTAGCACTAAATTAATATATTATGATGACTTCTGAAGGATCCTGTGACACTGAAGACTGAAGTAATTATGCTGAAAATTCAGCTTTGCATCACAGGAATAAATTAATTTTATATTTAAATGGAAAACAGTTAATTTAAATTGTTATTACATTTTACAATATTTATGTTTCTGCTGTATTTTTGGTCAAATAAATGCAGCCTTAAGATCATAAACACACAGAAAAAAAACAGTTTCCTATACAATTCAAATATTATATTTGATATATATATATATATATATATATATACACACACACACACACACACACACACACACACACACACACACACACACACACACACACACACACACACACACACACACACACACACACACACACACACACACACACACACACACACACACACACACACACACACACACACACACACACACACACACACACACACACACATGTTGGTTTTTATGGTTTACGGGGACTTTCCATAGGCGTAATGGTTTTTATACTGTACAAACCGTATGTGCTATTGCCCTACACCTACCCTACACCTAAACTTAGCCCTCACAGGAGACGGTGCATTTCTATTTTCCCTCAAAAAAACTCACTCTGTATGATTTATAAGCGTTTTAAATTATGGGGACACTGAAAATGTCCTCATAAATCACCTTCTCCTTGTAATACCTATGTCATTATACAAATTTGTGTCCTCATAAACCACATAAACATGCCCACACACACACACACATTTGTATTTGTGTAATAACATATTTATGCTGATCCATAATGCTTTTGTGAATTAGACTACACTTTTAATGCTGTATGTTTATTGTTAAGTGCAGTCTGCAAAGAACAGAAAGATGTGCTGTCTTTGTTTTATTTAACAGTTCTCAGCCCTTATAATTTAACATATCAAATATGTTTTTTTTTCACATCTCTGAGCATCGCCTGTGAATTCCAGTGCAGGAAACACTGGCACGCTCTCTTGGATGGCTTTAATGCTTATCGTTGCAGAGTTTTGGTGTTCACTTGCATTCCTTTACCGCTTGATGAACTTTATGAACGGATGGCATGAAGTGATGGAGGGAAAAAGAAAGGTATGCATGGCAATGTAAACTCACACATCACTCTGGTGCGTGTAGACGCGGTCGAACAGTGCTTCTGGTGCCATCCATTTGACGGGCAGACGACCCTGAAAAGACACAGATCAGTCAGAACAACAGTGGTGCTGACCCAGCAAGGCATACAGACGCCCAACGGACATCAACAGTCCTGCAGTTTAATCTCCTACTGTCCTGTCTAATACAAATACACTTCAGCAGTCCAATGCTCTCTAATCTCCAACTGTCCCATCCAATATCCAAATACTTCACCAGCCACACCCCACATCTAAAACCCGCCAACACAACACCTAACAGTTCCATTAAACACATTCCGTTTATTGTACCAGTGTTAGACAAGCTAAAATGATCATGCTACAAGCTATTATAGGAATATTTAAGGCAGTTCAACTACAGTAAAACCAACCGTTTAAAAAGGAGAAAGCACACTACATGCTATTAACAAAAATGTAACTACACTGAAGGTATATAAGCAATTTCAAATTATAACCTATAATCAGTGCTGGGTAGTAATTGATTACATGTAATCTGGAATATGCAATCAGATAACAAAAAATAAGTACTTTTAATTAGATTAGATTATATTTTTAAAAATGCTCATTATCAGATTACAGTTACTTTTTATGGATTACATGATTACATATTATTCACACAAAGGTAGTAAATTATTTATAATTTATTAACATCCCTAATTATAATTTTTTCTCTTTTGAGATGTACTTTCCAGAAAATCCTACTGTGTTTAATAGCATTTAGCTTTGACTATATTAACAATATAGAATGGCCATTTAAATGTCATGTATATAAATAGGTAATGCATGCTTCTAAAATTGGGGACAAAACCACCTCTCAATGAGTTAAGCCATGTATGCGATGGATAATTATGCAAGTTACTAACACTGCTGATATATAGCTGTGAAACACTATATCTCAATCATATTCAATGACTTTTACTAATTACTGGTTTGGACAAATGTCTGGACAAAAATCTAAAAGTAATCAAACAGTAGTCAGAATACATTACCTAACATGAGTAATCTAAGAGATTACATTACTAACTACATTTTTTGTCATGTAATTTGTAATCAGTAATGGACTACAATTTGACAGCACTGCCTATAATTTTCAGATTAAATGACAGAAAATAGCCAAGTTGCTATTTTCAATCCCAAATTTATATTCCGCTACAAAAAAGACAGGAATGAGTTTGGAATTAGTTCTACCTACACAAAAAGTGCTGATTCAAATGACTCTGTGAATCTTTTTTTAACCAGTTCATCACAATGAATGAACTTTTTAAAATGTTACAGTGCTACGTGCTGGAAAACAAGTGTTTTTCCACAGCTAAGCTAATGTCATGTTACTGAAAATGTAGTGAAGTTACTGTAACAACAGCACCCCTAGTTTTAGCTAGTACTGCATTTCACAATGTACTGCAGACCAGGTAAACTGTGATGTGTTCAATACTGCCCAGTCCTCTCTAATACCCACACGTAACTCCAGACCTCAATCAACAGTTAATTCATTTATGACAAGTTGCTCATAAACGCACCTTCAAAAGTTCCTAAACTAAGCACACACAAAATTCAACACCTACAGGCTTGACATTTGAAATACATTGCATAACCACATCCACTGTGTTTCAATCCAATGCCACCCAAGAGCTCTATCCGTCATGTATTCTGAGATTGATAATAGTGTCGACTTACGTTGGTGGTCTTCTTGTAGTAGTCAATGTTGTGCACATCTCTAGCCAGGCCGAAGTCTGCAATCTTCATCACGTTGTCCTCAGTTACTAGAACATTCCGGGCCGCAAGATCCCTATGGATACACTGGCAACACAAACAGAACGAGGGCCATCTTTAATGCTCAAGTCTGATAAATACACACTATAAATACACACTAAGACGTACACATCTGGAAAATAATAACTGGCATCCGTAGACAGCATTTATAAACGTTATAAACAATTCAAGCATATTAAATTATTTCTATTTTAAAAAGTTTACAAACTGAGATAAGTAGATGTGTTACCTTCTTTGAGTTCAGGTACTCCATACCCCTGGCAACCTGATAGGCGCAGGACACCAGATCTTTAAATGTCAGAGTTTCATTTGGGATTTTACAAGTGTCAAACGAGTAGTCCATCCCAGGCGGCCTTCTCGCCCGCAAGTACTCCCTAAGATTTCCTTTAGAGGCATATTCCACCAGCACATACAGAGGACCTGCGTGAACACAGTCAGAAACTATTCAGTCAGAAAAATCTAAACTAACAAAAGCTAAACATACTGGGATAAAAGCCTGGATACTGCATACTGACCATCTTGTGAGCACGCTCCCAGCAAGTTGATGATGTTCTTGTGTTTTCCAATCATCTTCATCATCTCCATTTCAGACACAAGGTCTGAGAGGTCCTTATCTGTGGCGTCATCTAAGAAAACAGTAAAACATTATTACAATTTATATGAACTGTTTTCTGTTGTAATATATTTTTAAATGTAATTTATTCCAGTGATTACTCCAGTCTTTAGTGCCACATGATCCTTCAGAAATCATTCTAATATGCTTATTTGGTGCTCCAGTGACATTTCTTATTATTATCCATTTTGAAAACAGTTATGCTGCTTAAGATTTTTGTGTATTTTTTTAAATTGTTGTTACATTTATGTCAGGTTATTTGATGAGTATTAGTTTTATATTAGTATTTATTATTTAATCACAGATAAGCACACTCACTGTATTTATGATATTTTTTTGTGTACTGGAACTGATGTTTCTTTTATGTTTTTTGACATTCAGTTAAAAACAAATATAATTGATTCTATCTGGAAACACACTCACCTTTGAGCATCTTGACAGCAACAGTGAGAGATTTGTTGGGTTTCTCTTTGTCAATCCCAATGGCTTCAGCCATCACTACCTGCCCAAAGCAACCCTCTCCCAGCGGTTTTCCCAGCGTTAGTCTGCAACAGAATCAGCAATCAGCAAGGGACAAAACTCATATTATTATGGTCCTTTGTTGTTCACTTCAGCTTGTAACTCACTTAGTACGTGAAAACTCCCACTTGGGGTCAGAGGGCAGTTCAAGTTCAGAAACGTTGGCCAGCATGGGCCCATCGCTGGATGACAGGCGGGCGATCCGGACCAACGGGGTGTTTGAATTCATGGAAGAGTTAGATTCCAAGGACACCTGCTTGGGTAAAGAATAAAAACAGCATGTTATTGTCCCTGAAAGAGAATAAGACAGTGAGAATAAGAGTGAGACAGAGAGAGAGAGAGAGAAGGCTCAAGATGTCTATTTTAAGAAGATCATCTTCTCTGAAGTGTTGTGTGTTGCAGACAAAAACATGGTGTCTGTTCCTCAGAGGAGTGCTTCTGAGAGAGAGAGAGGTTTGTAGCTGTCAGATCTCCACATAATTGACCACAGAAGACTGTGTGAAGCAATATTTCACTGCTGCCATGCACACATAGCTATGATCTGGAGTTTGGCTGTTGTCCTGTATCCAAAAAGGTGCTTGGGAGCCACCAGCCCACAGCATCATCATAATGTAATATTTTCATCCCAATCTGTGGTTTCTCTCCAGCATTGATTTGCATCTTTTTTCCATCCATAACTGTCTTTGCACAAGAATCAACAGACAATATATGCTGAATGTCATGACAATGGCATGTTTGCCTTAACTTGAGCTCTATTCCTTTAATTCCTTGCAAGCACTGCTATTTCCTTTAGGAAATGCAAATCTGTGTAGACTTTCAAGAGACACTGAGAACGTATTTCAGCAGTAGGAAGATCAAACTGTCTGACAATGATATCTCAATATTTTCTAAAATCAGAACTAGCTCAAGATACACACCTACACACACACTATTTGAATGAAAGGACAAAAAAACACTGCAACATGATTATGTAGCTTGCGTTGATTCCAGAGTGACATTGTCAGGCTTTGAGTGCTGGAAATAACTTGAGGGAAAAAGAAGAAGAGATTGAGAGAGCGACAGAGATTAGAGACAGTGTGTGTCAGCTGCAGCTGCTGCGATTTAAAACAACTGAGAGAGAGCGAGTTTCACCAGGAGAGAAACATGATATAAACACTGGCAGTCTCCAGGAGAGCATGAATGTCCCTCTGCCACATCACATCTATGACATCCACACAGTATGTCTTCATAGACACCAATAGCCCAAAGACATACTACAACAGCTTTACGTTAAAGAGAGAAAGAAAATAGGAAATAGGCTGATCAAATCTTGTATCTACTTTCTGTTACCTGTCTCTTGAGGGGGAATTTGGACAGTTTTTGAACGGGCGGTGCGGGGAGAGTCTTCTGCGTGTTCATCCGCATACGGCAGAGGATAATGATGACCATGGTGAGGATGAAGAGCACGCAGCCCGTCACGTAGATGAGGATGTCCGCATAGTCATCCTCTCTATCCATCTCTACCGCTGACACAGAGCACAAGAGCACAGATTAGACATGCGGTGATGACATTATGAGACAAATGTACCAATGTATTGCACTATAGATGAAACAATGACTGTTGTGAATGGTAGTACATCTGAATTATATTCATACAACACACCTTTATAGTATTAAGACCATACTTTCTAAACGGCTGCGAATTAAGTACCTATTTAAAAGAGGTACCTACTCAGAAATATGTGAATTTCGGACACAACGATCGATTAAAATGTTTTACAATTGTCAGGGTCCGAGCGCTTTACAAATGTCAAATGCAAATACAATTTTCTGAGCTTTGCTTTGATGAGAAAATAACTGAATTTTTACTGGGGACTGCAACATAATATGTAGCATAATCATATTTTGATAATGTCTGATCCTCACTGATGTAAGCAACACAAATTATTCAAAGACATACAAACCATTTTCAAACAAAATTGGCCAAAAATACTTTTCTCTAGAACTAAATGTGACAACACACATGTGGAATATACAATTAGAGGTAACAAAATCTGATAAGCAGCAATTGGAAATATTTATGGCCAGTACATTTTCTCAGTCCATCCACCTATGTGGCAAAAGATTAATTATGGACCCTGTTTATTTCTAATACACAAAACCACATAATTCAGTTTATCAACTTGAATAAAACATGAAACCCAACTTAAATTGGCTACTAACTACAGCCTTGAGACTTTCATTTAAAAAGAGAGTAACTTTAGAAATAAGCTGCACTAATGGTTAGATTAGGGATCATGTTATTGTTTTATTCAAAGTTATAAAGCAGAAAGCCTGCAGTTAATTTACAGCCACCTTACAAACTAATTAACATGCTATCGCGCCCCCATGCAGGTACAAACATCCCATAATTCCCCTCTCTCCAGGAGGTTTATTTGGCACTTGTGTGATGAGCCCCACAGATAGAGTTCAGTGGCTCTACACGAGACGAGCGATTTTAATTACAGCAACAGAACGGAGAGTAGGATAACAGGATGAGCGTAGAGGACGTAAGAATGAATGAATCGGGTCTCCCAGATACTGGGACTGTGTGCCATCAGTAAATACTCCAGTAAACACGACAAACACTTCCATCACGAGCGCGTGTGTTATCGAGGGGAAACAGTCTATGAGAAAAACCCATCATCCGTCTTTTTTTCTCTGCATACATCGTGTTTAAATCTGAAAACAATTACAAACTACCGGGTTGTTTTTCAGAGGACATTAGTCAGGGTGGCATATTTAATTTGACGTAAATAAAAACGAGACTGCCGTCTGCCCTGGCTAAGGTCCATTGAGAATATCACTGAAAACATTTCACAAACATTTTAACTGCAAAACTATGAACATTCAAGGACAATAGAGAAAATAGGAAGTGTGGAGACATGGGAAGAAAAGGAGTGAAGTGAAACCCCAGAAAGTGAGACTAGAATACCTGGTAACACTATAAGCCAGGCAGAGTGATGGTTATAGCCAATCGAGTTCCCTGCCAGACAAGTGTATTGCCCCGCATCCTCAAAAGACACATTGGTCAGGTAGAGAATCTCCAGCTCTTTATCCGTAGTATTTATTCCCGCAGTCTGGAAAAGCAGGGAGATGAGAGAGAGAAAGACAGATGCGTAAACCACAACCCTTGGGAAAAGAGCAGACCTGACACAGGGAGGAAGATCTGAACGAGAGTCAACCCATCACCAGTAACCCAGAAATCCCACAATCCTGCATATGAAGAGATAACCTAGAAGCAAAGTAAAACCCCAAACACTGGTGGAAAATTCAACGCCCCATCAGCAGCAGCAGGTCACATTAGTTTTCATCAGGTGCAAAGAAAAAGAGTAGGGAAGAATATTACCTACTTTAAGCCTAATTTAACCTCTCACTAGATAAAACTGACACCTATTTATGTAGAAGTGTGTGTCCCAGTACTCAAGAGAGCTGAGTGTAGGAGAAAATCAATAAGAAAGTGCATGTGGCACAGTCTCGGCTCATATTAAATGTGCTCTTGTTGCATTGATTGTGGAAGAAGAAGAAGCGAGCATTTAAATGAAGCAGACACACACTCGCTTTACATAACAAGTCCTTGAATCAGGTCACCTTATTTATTGTGTGAAAAAGGGACAAGAAGAGCAGGGAGAAACAGAGAGAGTTTAGGGGAGTTTGACTCTACGCCACCAAAGTCTTGATTGACATCAGCTGTTTGGAGAGAGATTTTTACCTGGCTGGGACACCATGAGCCAGAACGTATTCTCTGACATGCCTACAAAGTTGTGGGCTCTGCACCAGTACTGGCCTGCATCCTTTTCTGACACATTATACAGAGTCAGCATATCGTGGGCCTCTTTAACCTTACTAACAAAACTCTGCAGAGACACACACACACACTTAGTCAGAGGCGAACATGTTCACACATGAACAAACACTTAATGATTTAAAATGCTCCTGCAGCTTGTTCTACCACTTTTTAAAGATGCTGATACACTTAGGGGCAATTTCACAAAACAGTTGCGCCACTCTGTTATTTTAGTGTTATTTAACCTCCCAAAATCCAGTTTAACCAGGCATTATCTGCACTAGTATAGAAGTTGAAAAGTACTTGAATTTAAACTTGAACGACTTAAAATAAAATGTACTAAATACATTTACATGAAAAAAAAACATTGAACGTTTTTTAAATCATTTATAATTTAAATATTTTTTTCTAATCTGCTTCATTAAAGTCAAATTAATATTTTAATCAGAATTCCTGTTTGCTACCAAATGCACACTGAACCAAAATTTCTCAAGACTTTGTTTCTGAATGGCGTTTATCACTATACATCATTAAAATTTAAATGAACTAATTGTCATTCTTTTCAGGTCAAACATCTTCCTTCTAGTTAGGCTTCTTATAGATAGTGGCTTATGCACAAAATGTAGAACAATTAATGTTACTCTATTATCAACGAATGAAAGCAGCAAAATGTTGCACTGTTAGCAGATTTGCTCATAATCAGGAAACTAAACCAACACAGACAGTGCATGCAAATACACAACACTATCTGCGGATGCAAACTGTAACTCATGAAGATTTATATGTGCAGTTTGCTCGTTATTTAAAAACTAAAACTTAGGGGATAAGAACAGAAATGAGCTTGGTAAATGTTGCGAGCTAGATTCAAACTGATTCCACCTGCATTGGCGCCACAGCTCAACATGCAAACTGCTAGGCCATTGCTCTGATGTCACTATATGTTATAATTACATGCTCAAATATCATATCTGCTTCTGTGTTTCTTTCAGACGCTTCATTTGCTGTTTTCTCAGTTTCCGTTCTTTCCCTTGATCGCAGGCGTTGCGCCACACATGATCTGTCGCTCAGCACTCTCGGTCTGGGAGGGCTGGGGAAGGCTTTAGAGGGCGCACAGATGAGACTGCGGGGAAGGGAAAAGCCGGCGCGCGGCTCCCAATAAAATACTGTTTCAATTATGTGGGAGTCTAAAATAGCGTGGCGGTCTGGCCAGCCGACGCACTCCCCTCCTCTGCCTGCTGACTCTGCCCTTCCCTCACTTCCCGCACTCATTTTTTCCATGGCTTTTTCGGGAGCCTCTTCCCTTGTTCCCTCCCTCCTTCTCCTCTGAAGAGTGAGTGGGGCAGCCAGCTAATGGCTGTCTCCCTGCGCGACGCCACCGCGGCGGTTAGCTTAGCCTAAAACAGATGTCTGCCTCCTCTCTCACAACTCTGAGAGGAAAAAGAAAGCGAGAGACCCCTAATTCTCCAGTTGCAGAGTCTATAGTGAAATGCTAACATGGGTGGGATTAGGAGTCGAGGGAGGTGCTCTAAGAGTCACTCAAAGCTCACATGAGACTTAATATGTGGTTTAATTTAAGCTGCACTTGGACACATTTCAAAAAAGGCCTTCAACATCTATGATGGACCATTCTTACAAGCAAAACCTAAAAATGTTTTCATAATAAAAGTTTCAAGAAAAAAATTCAAGAATTGTATCTTTGTATTCTGTGAGAAAATTAAACTATAATCCAAAAATGTTCAAATCACAAATCACATTTACTGTAATGTTAATAAAAAGGCACACTAAAAGTTTTTGGAAAAAACTAAGTTTGAATTATCCCCTTAAAAGTGGTTCCTTCATGCATTATTGTGATACTGTACCTTAAGAATGTGGACGTAGGGGACGCCACTGGGCCCATACTGGCTTCCATTCACCTCGATGTGTTTAAGCCACTGGATGTGTGGCTGAGCATCACTGTACACCTTACAGTGGAACTCGACATCACTGCCCACCACCACCGTCTGATTGGCCGGGAGTCCCGCCTGTAGGATGGGCCGGTGAGGAGAGCGCTCTGATTGGACGAGAGATGGAGAGACGGAGAGCAGTCAGCGATGAAGGTAAGTGATTTAAAGGTTGAATGTGTGGTGTGTTATGTTGCATGTTCATACCCAGCACGTCGAGTTGGTAAGTGTGTTTGATTGTCCCGTATTTATTTTGCACCACACATGTGTAGTTTCCCCGATCAGATGGAACGGCACTCTCCATGACCAAACTCCACTGCTGATGCCTCAACTAGAGAGAGAGGATGATAGAGACAGACAGAGTTTTATTCATAAAGTATTACATAAGAGGTCCACTTGAATCCTTCCTCTGGTTTTTCTGTTAGCTGAAGAAAAGCAGGTGCTAAATTCTGTGTCTGTATAATGTTATGACTATGATCCACTGTGCTGATAAATCTGAATTGAATTTGAATTAAGGTTTCAAACAGGACAATTTGAATGTAAGCAAACATAATTTAAATGAATTGAAATCCATATACTGGAATTTTTAACTAGAAGTGAAAAGTTTGTCAAGACTATCTTTAAATGTTTGCGATACACTGGTAGATAGATAGATAGATAGATAGATAGATAGATAGATAGATAGATAGATAGATAGATAGATAGATAGATAGATAGATAGATAGATAGATAGATAGATAGATAGATAGATAGATAGATAGATAGATAGATAGATAGATAGATAGATAGATAGATAGATAGATAGATAGATATGCCTACTTTTGTGTTTCACTGGAAAAAACAGAGAGCAACACAAGGATGTACAAATAATAACACACTTATTTATTTTTGGGTTTATTTTGGAATACCTTAAACATCACCAGACATGGAAAGTATGCTGATTGGTCAGAAAGTCCAAAAAAAGTCAAAATGTAATTTTGTTTACACAAACCCTTCACCTCCTACACACACACATACACACACACACACACACACACACACACACACACACACACACACACACACACACACACACACACACACACACACACACACACACACACACACACACACACACACACACACACACACACACACACACACACACACACACACACACACACACACACACACACACACACACACACACACACAGAACCATCCATTCATTCATAGAGAACACTATAACACTGCATATATGTCTCTCTCTCTCTCTCTCTGCTTCTTTCTGTATCTATTGCGCTCTGTCTCTCGCTCTCATTCCTCCTCTACGTACTTCGAAGGTCTGAGTGGAAAAAAATGTAACTGTGTAAATATTATGGGCTGTGTTTTTGAACAGTTGCATGGTAACACTGCCTGAGCGGGCAACACGCACATAGACAAACACACATGCCTAAGAAAGTTGGCAAGGGCTCCTGTGCCCCCTGCACTCCTCCTCCTCTCCCTTGTCTTTGAGATCCTCACCTTCTCACAGGCTGCTCTTCGCTGGCTCGCTCTCACTCAGTGAGGCTTCGGTGTTTGCTGATTGACATGGTGCACAGTATGAGAAATGTGTGTGAGCGAATGTCTGTATGGGAGTAGTTGACATTTAATGTATCCATTGACTTTTTAAAATCAAGATTTAAGGTTCAAATGAATGTAAATGTGTGAGTTTATGTGTTGTACTGTATTGCTCTGTAACTAGTGATCATTTCTTTTAAACACCTTTATGCTAAGTAGTTCATTCTAAATTATCCTGCATATAGATATTTATTATTTATTAAAAAAAATGTTTTATATAATTTTTTTAAAGTACAAATATGGTAAAGGAAATACATATTACTCTGCTATACATCAACTCATAATCAGCTCCCCTTACAGTGAAATCCTAGATTCACCTTGTTAACTTCCCAAAAGTATTTAATGTCAGCTACCCATGTGCAGTGAGACTATGAGAGAGCGAGAGTTAATTTAGGACCCTATCTTACTTGACACTGACATTTTGAGTGTGTATGTGTGTGCGACATTTATCTCAATGTTTCTGCTGAAAAGAAATGCTGTGAAGAATTCTCAGCTGTTCCTCAATCTACCCGAGCACTTTATCCAGAGGAAATAGGAGGAGAGAGTTAATACATTTATTCTATCCTTCATCAAAAGATAAGAGCCGAAAAGTGTCACAATGTCGTGCTGGACCCCGTCGATTCAGAGAAAAAAACAGCACAAGAAAGACCAAAGCAGAGGTCTGATAATCAGTCGAAAAGTGCTGCTCCAATTCCTCCCGGCATTACACTGTTAACATATTAAGCCTCTTTAACTCTGAAGTCAGACTGGGGTCATGAGGTAAGACCAGTGCGGTGGATATTCAGCTGAATTGTGAACTGAGAATATCGGGAGTAAAGGGGCTCGGGGGGGGGCAAGAAGCTCAGGTCTCTCTTGAGTATGTGTGTTTGTACGTGTATGTTCAGGATTTATGGTTGTGTCAAAATGGTGTGGGCTCGTTTCCAATAGGGGTGCTGTTTAATTTGACCCACAGAGACAGGAAGCAAAAACAACTGACCCCAGGGCGAGTCATTAAAACGACAAAACTGTTTCTTTTTCTCTCTCTCAATGAAAAGTAGTACAGTAGTCTCACTGGAAACACCCTGTTTCACCATTAAAACAAGCCATCAATACTTTACAGATGGCCCATAATCATAAACACCCTAATATGAAAGTCTTCTCAGTTCATATTGATAAAGAGAACAATTACCATTTAAAGGTGAAGTGTATTTAGTGGTCACTAGTGGCAGTAAACAGAATTTCAACAACATTTTCCAATCAGGTTTCACAAAAAAAATGTTGGTTGTAAGTTTTGTTTGTGCTAGTTTTCTAGACATGCAGAGCAGAACAATGTATTCTGATTTGCTTCTGAGTTTTATATATGTCAAATAATCTGTATTTATTACTTTTTCCACACCAGTCCATCAGTGTGATATCAACTATGTCATATAATAGTGAACATTAAACACTTGACCTTTAAACATATTTGTACACATATATGAATAACAAATTGCACCTAAGCAGTTAATAAAGACATACACTGCTGTGGCCTACAGACAAAAGGCACATTTATCGGTGGATTAGAGATTCACTGATGCTCCAAGCATATAGAATTTAGCGCTGGTGGTCCCACAGAGCAGTGCGACTGAAATTGAGCCATCTCTCGGAGGACGTAACAGTCTTTCTTCAGCTCGCTCGTCAATTGAGCTGTTGAATATGTTGCGAGCCGCTCGCATACACACACTCAAATGCAGCGTTTACACAAAAAATCAGTGTGTATGTGTGCGTGAGGTGTGACTAACCCACAGTGCCACAGATTTGCATTCTAACAATACGACTTCGGCTGCCATATGTGATCACGACAAAAGCCACGCCTCCCCCTGCCAATCAATGTCTCTAAATCGGCACAACAACACCCCCTCGGAACCTCCCCCTTCTGATGACTCAATAGAGAGTTGACCTTTGACCTTAGAACCCTGCCAGTCAGGCACAGAAAGTTGAGTCTGTTTGTATGTGTGTGTTTGTGTTAATGTGTTTGGGGAAAGCTGTGGGAAAGTCAACTGTCTAAACAAAGCCATGCATCGTTTCAAACAATGAGAGTACAGCATGTGACTAATTTTCTTGCATTTAAAACTCAATCTTACCGCATTTAGTCAGCAATTAATGTGCCCTGACCATCGGCCAGAGAGTTAGTCGAACTTACAACCGGCTCCAGTGCCAACAGAAACTGCATTAATTGTTCCCCTTGCAATGCAAAAAAGAGCCTTAAGATGGAATACGCTGTCTCAGGGAACTCCTCATGTTAAATTTTTGCATAATGCTTTGCGCTTTAACACATCATTGAGTGCGTTATCAAGCCATCAGACCTGTCACATCCACACACACAAGTGGGTCACACATCCTTTTGCATAAAAATAAGAGCCTTGACTTTTAGCCTTGGTCTTAATAGAGACAGAAGACATTCAGGGTGAGCTGTCAAGCTCCTGTGTATGTGTGTGTTAAATAAAGCTATTATAACGCTGTCAGAGATCTCTATGCCAACAGTGACTGTGCTGATGCAGAGGGCAGGTCTGGTATAAAGGATGACCCTGGGTCAGTGCGGACCCCTGGTGTGTGTATATGTGTGTGTGTTTGTAAGGGCGGGCCGGTCACACTATGGCCATGGAGAGGTGGAGAGGGCAATGTTTTGTTTCTAAATGTCTCTCTTAGAGGACACTGGTTATATTCTATGCATAAAGGTCAATGCAATGCCATGTTAAAGAATCTAAATGTGCAAATGTGTGTGCAAAAAGAAGTCACTCAGAAGATTCCAGTTGTGTTTTAAGTGTTGACATTGTTTCAGGTGTTTCTCCTAAAATTCTGTTTAATTTAGAAAAAAAAATATTGACATACAAATACAATGGGAGTATAGTGATATAAAAGGTATGTGGATAGAAGATCTTTTGATTTCAGACTTTCATATCTTTGCAAATCTGAGCACAGTTTGAGATCTTGTCTGAAGAGGGGATGTCTAAAATGTTCTTTTAATCAGGAGAAAATTCTGTAAAAGTCTTTAGAAAAAGTCTCAATTTGTTTGTTTCATCTCAAGGTTATCTAAGAGAAACAGTTGAGATATTAAAGACTAGGTGTAATTCATCTTTTTTCTTTTCAAATAGGTAAAATGTGTGCCTCTTCAGGAAAATTGTGTTTAATAATGCTGTAGTATTTAAAAGGTTAATTCACTGAAAAATCTAAATTCACCGAAAAGTCATGAACTCATGCTCATGTAGCTCCAAACCTGTATGACCTACTTTCTTCTGTGAAACATTAAAGAACCAAAAAGCTTTGGTGACCATTGACTTTCACTGTATGCAAAAAACAACATCAACAAAATCATCTTTTTTGCTCCTGAGAAGAAAAAAGTCACACATGTTTGGAAGGACAGTACATTATGACAAAAAAAATATTTTTGGGTGAACTATCCCTTAAATTGTGGGGGTTAAATCATTGAGCATTAAGGAGCAACAGCCCTGAGAGATAAAAATTGGTAATAATAAAAAAATCAGTGGACAGCCTCCAAAACACGTCACAAACAACACCCTCACAAACGCATCAACACATAAATAACAAGACCACACAGAACTTTGTGTTCTTCTGTTCTTTCAGAGGAACAGCAACAGGTGGACATATCCTCTAGAGATGACGAGCAAATAAAATCCAGAGAGAGAGAGAGAGAGAGAGAGAGAGAGAGAGAGAGAGAGAGAGAGAGAGAGAGAGAGAGAGCTCTTGAAGGAGCAGATGTTGGTGATCTGTGTAAATTATTACTAATTGCAGATTCTTATTATCTGTAATCCTAAACACACAATCACGTGTTTGCACACGTACATGTTCTTGATTGGTATTCATATTGTCTTACTTTAATCCCGCCCATTCTCTGCTCTCCCTTGAATTCCTTCCCATTTTTCAGCCAATGGATGGTGGGAGTGGGGTTGCCGGCAGCAGGACAGCGGAACTTCACTGTATTGGCGGCGGGAACAGCCAATAGTTTCTTCTCCATCCGGTCAGAACGGGTCCAGTATGGAGCTTCTGGTAGAAATATAAGAATAAAATGTTTAGTTGAAAATATCAACTAAACATGACATTTTGAATGTACACAAAAACATGTCAGTGTACAATACATGATTCCAAAGGCACAATGGACCAAATATAAGTGTATGTTGACATGAAGCACTATTTTTTAGGGGGTAGGGTGTTCCCTCTCCGGGAGTCTTCGTGTGGGTAAATGTTTATGGAAAGATTTTTCTTGCTCGCTCTGTGGCAGCGTCAGACTGGCGGCCTAATTCCCAGACTGAATTAAAATTTGTTTGGAAAAGCAAACAAGCTTACATACACTCTTATGTGAGTGTGAGCGCGTTTATGCTCTTGCAGACAGAACTCTGAAAGATTCCCAGTGTTAAATCCTTCACAGAGCCGTGAACACACAATACGGATTACTAATAATATCTTATTATAATAAAAGAGCAATTTTCCTTCATTTAATCTTCCCACAAAATCAGTTTATAACGTTGATTGTCATGTGGTCAGGTCTGTGTTTACACTTCCGAGCAGCTAATGCCAAATATCACAGCATAAATACTTACAGTAACATCGTTTAGCTAAAATAATAGTTGTTATTTTTATTTCAGTTCAAGTCTTGAACTTTGCGTGTGTATGTGTCTTTAAGAGATTGAGTAAACATACTTTCATCCCTCCTCAAACAATTAACTCCAGATCAGATCAACCCACAAACTTGGCGATTAAACCCACAGACGCCACATTTCGCTCCAGACATACATGCGAGCTCATAAGCACACATCTGTGAAACGGCGCACACACAATAAAGCCATTAACTAGACTGAATATAATTCTCTCTAGCATTATTTGCTCATGCTATCAGATTGTGAATGTAAAGGGTGATTGGCAGGCTGGCATTTCCTTTGGCATAACTGATACACTAATGCCTGTACACACACACACACACACACACACACACACACACACACACACACACACACACACACACACACACACACACACACACACACACACACACACACACACACACACACACACACACACACACACACACACACACACACACACACACACACACACACACACACACACGCACTCTCTTCCACTTTTTATTGCATTCTCAGATGGTGAGTGATACGTCAGGACCACAACATGGGTCTGTGCCATACAGTGGACCTGGCTCCTGTGTGTGTGTGTGTGTGTGTGTGTGTGTGTGTGTGTGTGTGTGTGTGTGTGTGTGTGTGTGTGTGTGTGTGTGTGTGTGTGTGTGTGTGTGTGTGTGTGTGTGTGTGTGTGTGTGTGAGTGGTTTGCCATTTGATACAGTTCAGTACAGACAATTTGAGCTTTGAAGCAGGAACCGCGAATCTACAGTGACCCAACTTGTTTTTCCATTTACTTTTTTTCTACCGCTCAAAAAAGCCATCAAAGTACAGTGCAACTCTACACAGCTGATATTACGCACAGCTTGCTTCAGTCAGCCAAACTGAGAGCAGTAACTAGCACTGCATCATTAAGATATTACAGAATGATGTCATCAGATGTCACACAACCTCAGCTCTTCTCAAATGTTCCAGAGAGCCCAGACCTCACAGCTCTCAGCTCTCTCTCTCTCTCTCTCTTTCTTAATTAGAGCTGGATTACTGGTCATTAAACTCTAAAGGGGTTTTGGTTTTTGCCTAATCCCTCATTCATGCCCTCCCCTCAACCCTGAGACCCTCCCCCAACCCTGATCCCACCACAGCAGACAGATGCATTAGCTTTCCTTTCCTTCCATCTCTTTCTTTGTGAAAAATCACAAACAAGATCTTTTTTAAATGTCAGTTGTTTCTCATACAAAGAAATGAGATTAAATAAAGATAAAATGGAAAAAAATCTTCTGAATCTCAGATTGTTCTCCCTCAGAAAAAGATGCCACTAATCTTGTATAATGTAGACTAGAGTTTCAAATGAGATTCGGTATTATTTTAGTATTATTTATGTATTTACTTATATTTTCAACTAGATTATTTTTTTCATTTTAAATTTAAATGTAAGATTTAGTTAGCTTTATTCATTTTTTTATATATATAGTTTTAGTTTAAATTGAACTAAATTCAACTTAAACTTAAGTTGCCATGGCAAAATTTCAATTTTTGTTGTTTTGTCAAGTTAAGGTTTTGCACCGAATAATTACATTTTATTTAATTTTAGCTTGATTTCAGTTCACCAAAAAATGACTTTTAATATTTTTAGTTAAGAATAACATGACTGAAGAAGACTGAGCAGATCTTAATGTTTCAAACTGCTCTCAGTTTTTCTGATTGTCATTTATTTTTTATTTTATTTTTTTCTCCATTATTTTGTTATTGACCATTTCTTATCATATTCAAAGATCTGGGCTATGCTATCAATATTATTTATATATTTCTTTACTCCATTCACAAACTGTTACCCTGTTTTCATTTCTTTCTCTTTTATTTCATATTTAAAAATATGGACAGAACCATTGATTCTGATTCTCTTGCTATATTGATATATATTTGCCTGCACAGACATTTATCAAAATGTGTTTAAAATGTATGTATTTAAAAAAATCAACCAGGGCTGCGATTCCCAAAAGCATCCTAAGCCTAAGCTGATCGGTATGTACTTACTTTTGGGAAGCACAGCCCAGGTCAATGAGAAGTTACCAACACTAAAACACTGAGAAAGTAAATCTCCCTCTGGTTTCTTTCTTTACTTGTTATACACAAAGTCGAAGACATTGTGGCATTTTCTCCAATTTTTTGTTACATTTCATTTGACACTGTTAGACTTATTTCTCTTCTTTTCCTTTCCTCTCTCTCGATCCCTCCTGTTTTAGCATCAAGTGGGAGAAAAAAGCAGCTGATGAAATGAGATGTAACCTAACCCCAGCTAAAAACGACAGCAATCTCATGCATTTATTACACAACAGAGAGACCTCATGCATTCTCAATCAAAAAAGAGGATTGAAATGAGAAATAAGAGGGTGAAACACACCATTTCCATTACCTGCATCGTCCTCATCTTCATCATAATCCTCATCATCACCAGAGGACAGTGAGTCTAAGAGAGACAGAGTGACATAGAGAGAGAACGATCTTATTACCACATAGCACAGTGGCTTTTCTGTATGAACAATGAACCTATTCATATGATCTGCAGAATGAGGAAAATAAACTGATAACAAATCAAAACCAATTACTGCACACACACACACACACACACACACACACACACACACACACACACACCCTCAAACACTCACACACACAGAAGTTAATGGATGGCAGATGTTAGCAGAGATTCAGTGAGTAAAACGTCTCAGAGATTTCTGACAACAGCTGTATTTTTACACACATGTCCTGAAATACACACACACACACACACACACACACACACACACACACACACACACACACACACACACACACACACACACACACACACACACACACACACACACACACACACACACACACACACACACACACACACACACACACACACACACACACACACACACACACACACACACACACACACACACACACACACACACACACACACACACACACACACACACACACACACACACACACACACACACACACACACACACACACACACACTGGTATCCTGCTTCTAAATGAACTCATTCAGAGGGAGAGAAAAAAACGTTATGACCCTGAAAAAGAGATTATTCTGTCTTCAGCTCCTCCTCTGTGAACATTTACACAGGTAAAACTGCACAGCATACTCTTAAAATACCAGCAGAGCGTGAAATCCAACACTAGGCCTATTTAGTGCTAAAAATATGCTGTTCCTCGGACACTGAAGCTTTCTTTCTGTGTGTGGCTTTCACAGTGTTAGTTGCACCAAACCATCAGATTTACTCTATATTTTCATGTTTTGTGGTTTAACAGTCTTCTATTGGAGGATTGTCTTATAAAATGTTGTTGTTGTTCTGTGGTGTTACATGTTTTTAAAACATTAGCACACCCAAAAGTAAAAATTGTCAAGACGTAAATGACAAAACCCATGCAAACAAATGATGTCATTGAAGTCAAACCTGGTGTGGAGCATTTAGGGCCACCTTATTAGAAGATTACTGAACATTTTCTTTTTCTGTATTTTCCTTACACAAAGCTTTAGAAGACTCAGAATATAGAGAAGTTAGTCCATATTCACTTTCATTATATGGAAAACAGCAGCTTGAACATTCTGTAAGACATCTTCTTTTATGTTTCACACACAAAATAAACTCAAACAGGTTTGGAATGTAATATGGGTGAATAAGATTTTTTTTTTGTATGAACTATCTTTGTAAAGCTCTGTTGTGTGATGCTGTCTGTCAATGTGTCTGGTGGCTGTGTCTTGTTTTAAAGTGTGCAGAACAGGATATTGCTGTCTTGTGGACTCTTTATCGGTATGCGATAATTGGTGCAGGTTGTGTGCGGTTTTTTTTTCGTCTTTCTCCAGACTCTGGTGAGAAGGAGAGCTGATCTGCCCTGGCCTAACGCCAAACACATGTCAGTAAAAAACAACTCTCCCCGCACTCTTACTTTTTTCCATCTGCTTTAAATGATGAGGTGATTCCAGATAATTGCATTCTAATTAGTTGTCGATGAGCAGCTCGACTTGTGTCCATGAGTTTACAGAACCAAAGATCACTCCACACTACCATTTAAACACATTTTTACACAATTAATTCTTAATTTAATTCTAATAAACACACGTTCCTACTATAAATGTTCTAACATTTGGCCTATAATTAAACGGCACTCACTGAATTCCGATCATGTGTCAGCAATGTATGAAAGGTGTAGCATTGTATAATACATAGCCTACTGTATCACTATTTTTAAATGATAATAATAGACATTACAGAGTATACTACATAGTAAGCAGTGTTCAGATTCCATTCTAAACATAGTCAGTGACACTTTAAAGGGTTGTGTAGTAAAAGATAACTATACCTGACAGGCTGGCTCAATGGGCCAAATGTGACGCGCACACAAACAACAACTCTAGTGTCTATTCGAGAGTATTTCACACTGATTTTAATCTATAGGGACCGAAATATGGCATTTTCCTCTGTACCTTCCCAAGGAGGCCCTATTTGTGTAATTCTCTCATTTTTATTCGGGTAAAGCCATCACAGTCTAAAACAATCCTGTTCAGTCCATGTGGTATATTAAACACCATGTAGACTATTTAGAATTCTGCCTTCGAGAGTGTGTTCTTGTGCTTGTATGATAAACGTCAAGTCAGCCTGTAGGTGTGTGCTGGGAGTATGTCTCAAGACCTATTTGCCTGCTGGGAATGAGTCTGACTGGCAAGTTTCCAATCAATGCTTTGCATGCCTGAGCTTGTGTTACTGTGCTAAAATAACGACAACGCTACTTAAATATTATTCGGAGAGACTGACCGGTGACTCTGACGGTGTAGTTGCTTAGCAAAGTGCTGCTGTGGGCGTGTCTACAGGAATACACTCCAGAGTCTTCATAGGAGACATTGCTGATATGGAGCATTTTTTGCCCCACCCGCGTACGGTTGTTTGGAGACACAGCGTCGCCATCTTTCTGCCACACGATGGGGACCAGGAAGTCACGTGGTGTGCAGGATAGTTCCACAGTGTCCCCGACTCCTGCCACATAGTCCTCCAGAAACACTTCCACCTCACTCGACACCCAATCTAACAGAGAGAAAACAGAGAAAGACGTATTAATGTAGTATATTTAATCTGCAGTGAATGAAAGTATCGATAACCAAATTACACATAGAGATTTGATTGATTTCTTTCCCAAATTGCATTGACTGCTCTAAAATATGAGACACCAATGTTTCAGGAGTTTAGGACACAAAATAGGAAACATGCTTCTGATTTATTTCCTACTTGGGTTTATGTATATGCTTTATTTTTTAAGATTAACTCTTTTTTTCTAAAGCATTGCTGGATGCCAGTGTTTCCTGTCATTTGATTTCAAAAACAGCATCATAGCTGTTAAACTTTATCTCATGATTTTAAATCAGTATTTAACCTCGGAGGTCTCAAAGTAAAAAGAGGTGCTGAAGTCTGATTTTGTGGTGACTGCGCTTTAAAATTAAAATACTATACTCTTAATTCTAGTGAAGAAGGATTTTGAAAGTCTGACAGTAATCAATGTTGAGTACTAATGGAAGGTTAGCCCTGCCTGGTTTAAATGTTTTAAAATGATTAACAGTTAAAAACATTCGTTAGAATTTAGAAACCTATTACATTTCCAAAGTAACTTTCCAAACACTGGTGAACTGTGTCATGTGTCACTGCATTCCAAAATGTGTCCAATCGCAATTCAGAATGCAAGAAAAGTTTTGTTTTCCATTAACCATTGTCAGGGCATTGCAACAGTTTGAAGGCGATCTTGCTTAGCAAGTTAGGGAAAGTTGACATGTTCACAGCAAGCTAACATTTTAGGTTGCTAATCTAATTGAGCAGGTGTATGATGGTAACTCATTAAGAATGCATTTTAAATCATGATTAGACAGGAGTAACATTTTTTTTTCCAGTACAGTGACATCCAAGTAAAATTTGTATGTATATTAAACAATTTTTGGATGCAGACTTGGTTCAGTTCATTGTTGTTTGGATGGAGGCATATTTGAATGCAAGTCCAGCATACATCAACAGAGAGAAGTCTGTTATTTCACCTGAAGATTGACATTTTGATTAAAAACTGATAAAAAAAAAAAAATTTTTTTTTTATAATTTATATATATATATGCATGTATGAATCATTCACAATAAAATCAAGAAGATGCATTTTGAAAATAATTGCATCTAGTAGAGTTTGACAGACAGATCTACAGAGTAAATACTAGAGAAATCACCATATTCTTGCTCCAAGGTGGATCTAAAATCACAAACGCACACCAGGAAAAATAAACTAATATGTTTATTAACCACCCCTAGGGAACGGCATATAGACCCCACTGAGATGCAGAAATGCAAAATGCTGGAATAAATATTCCACCTGACAGTTTCCTTAATTTTCCCTCTCTTTTTTCTATTAACTCCAATAAACCTGGTTTTCTTTCTGTAGCATCTCTATCACTCTTTCGTTCTCACTTTTCAAAGTGACATTCATCTCCGGCAAGAGTGGTGACAGACTTACAAAGGATTGATACATTTGATAGATGTTGCGCTCGTGTGTGTGTGTGTGTGTGTGTGTGAGGTCAGGAGTGTGTTGGCAGACGGCTTGCAGATAAGACTAAGCTGGAGTGGAATACAGAATCAAGTGTATGAATTATAGATCGCCCGCTACATGTGAACACATACACACACGCTGTTAAGTGCAAAGTCCAAAAACGCCACACCAGGCTTTCTGAAGGCCACGTGAAGTGTTAATATCTCTTTGATCACTTCTCATATCAGTTCTTGAGTGTTTCACTCTTGACGCTGTCACATCTGCCTCTCTGTCCCCTTTTTTACCTTTTATCTTGTCTTTCACTCATTTCTCTACCTCTTTCCCACCCTCTATACCACTCAAATCCACAGGCACCACAGTGCTGACATCAGACGGCGGCTCCTTCAGTGAATACATGTCGCTGTGTGTGCGAGTCTATTCTATATCCTGTGAAAGAGAGGGAGTGTGTGTGTTTGCGTAACATATGCTGGGTCCAGTGAAAGACACTAATGTGCGTGGGGGAAGGGGTTATAAATAAATATCATAAATGGCTACTGTGTGTTCCCATATTTCCCAGGAGATGTGTGGAGAATGGAGCCAGTGTGAGGTTTTACAGGGCTGATATAGAAACCTCTTGAGGACCACAGATCAGGTGAGACTTTTATGAAGACTCACAAACCCCGTTCATGTGTCACCGTTCTCTGAAATTCACAACGAAGAGTATGTATCTGCTTTCTGCTATGCATTTCCATTTATTTCAATAGCAGTTGCTTGGCTGAAATATGTGACTGGAAATCAGAGCTGTAAATATCATGTGACTAATCACTCTGGATATGACATCATGACAACACTGATTGGATAAAGGCAAAATTAGATTACTAGATTTCAGCAGTGGTCAACCATCCCGGATATGAACCTTTGGCAATGTCCTGACCTTCGTGACCACAACGCTACCGTCCTTCAAAGCCTGTAATCATACTTTCACTCTATAATCAGCTTCATGCATTTTCATAATCACTGTAGATTCAAGCACTGTTTTATATTCAGCACACACACACACTTGCATGTATTGAGGACAGTTTTCCTTTGATCATGCAGAAAAGATGAAAGCTTTTTTTGTGTTTTGCCAGAGTTGTGTAGGGTAATATGTGAGATGTGATTTAAAACCTGCTGCCATGGGCAACACAGCAGTTGCTGGAATATATTTGACTGCTTTCATGAAACGAACAGGTCAACACAGCTGTGTGTGTTTGTGTGAGAAGGGCATTTTTGGCAGTTATCAGAAAACGGCAGGTTTTATGTCTAATTTAAAAGTATTGTATGTGTTTAATATAAAGTGTGTGTGTTCAGTTGACTAAACGTCTGTTAGTTGTCAATATAATATTTGATATAATAAAAAAAAAAATTAGATACACACTTACGTTTAGTCTCTCATACGATCACTAAGGCTGCATTTATTTGATCAAAAATTTTAAAAACAGTAATGTTGTGAAATATTAATGCAATTGAAAAAAACATAAAAATGTATTTTAATACATTTTCAAATGTAATTTATTCCTGTGATGCAAAGCTTAATATGTCAGTCTTCAGTGTCACATGATCCTTCAGAAATCATTCTAATATGCTGATTTGCTGCTTAAGAAATGTTTCTTATTATTAGCAATGTTGAAAACAGCTGTGCTGCTTAATATATTTGTGGAAACCATGTTATTTTTTTAGGATTCTTTGATGAACAGAAAGTTCAAAACAACAGCATTTATTTAAAAGAGAAATATTTTGTAGCAGTATTAATTGACTTTTGATCAGTTTAATGCTAATTTCTTTAATTAAAAAAAGGATTCACACTCACACACACAAACACGTGTGTGTTGGGTGGGGGTTATTGTGGCCTCTTGATTTATTTGCTTGTTTTTAGGGACGTGTATTGAGTCACAATGCTGTTAGTTCCAACATTCAGTAACACACATATACAGCTGACAGCATGTGATAAATGTGTGTACAACTAACAGTCTCTGGTTCCACTTGTTTTGGGTGTTGCAATAAAACGACAGGTTAAAACAAGAGAATATGGGGGAGGATAGAGAGTCTGCACACACACACACACACACACACACACACACACACACACACACACACACACACACACACACACACACACACACACACACACACACACACACACACACACACACACACACACACACACACACACACACACACACACACACACACACACACACACACACACACACACACACACACACAGAGTCATGGCTAAAAGCACAGGTACGTGATCTATTGTGACACAGTGTTATCAATACATGTAGCTGATTTATAGTAGGTAATTAGACTGCACATTTATCTACTCGCAGACACATACACAAACTCACACCAACCGGAGCTGTGCCAGTCTGCTCTTTTGCCGTTTCCCGCTGCTTTCAGCCGTTTGGCGTGATACACTCAGTCAACATCCCCTACTGTCGTGTGACCTTCAGACTGAACACAGCACACATTCACGCACACAGTCTCACGCACACTTCTCGTATGCAATCTCCTTTCCGCTCCCTCATCCTCAACATCATCCAATCTTGTTGCGTTAAAGAATTATCTTTCTAAAGCTGAAGTCTGCATCCACTATGTGTGAATCGCAGATGCCGGATGTAAAAACCTCATGTTTCTGAACAGGATCCTCCTCTGAAAGAGACTGGCGGGAGAGAAAGAGAGAAAGACGCGATCGGTGATTAGGATAACGATAGAAAGAGGGGTGGGCGGAGAAGAGTTTGTAGCTTGTTACCTCTTTTATTCTGTCCAGTTGAGGCGTGTGTGTGTGTGTGTGTGTGTGTGTGTGTGTGTGTGTGTGTGTGTGTGTGTGTGTGTGTGTGTGTGTGTGACGGCGTGCCTCTGAGGAAAGTTTAAGAAAGCTGCTGCATCCTTGTGTACACACACACACACACACACACACACACACATAAACCCTCCCACATCAGTGCGCTAATTTGTAACGGAAGCTGGATGTACTGAACATCCAGAGCCCATCCAGAGTCTGAGCCATCCATACAAATATATATAAATATACGTGTACCTTGTTTTTAATCTTTGTCCTAAAACATTATTTTAAAGGTTTTAGAACACATTCACATGTCTACACACTCAAAGAGACTTCACACACACTGAAACAAACACACAGGTTGTAATCAGGGACTGGACCATCTTAATTGTCATTCCATAGACGAACTGGCCTAGTTTCAAACTCTACACACTGTACAGAACACACACTCAAAACACACTGCAGCAGCTTGTAAAATGAACAAACACATGCTCTTAATCTAAAGTAACATCAGCACATCTTTGGATATTTCACAAATGTCTTTATACAGATCCAGTTTCTTCTCTTAAGTAATTTTCCTCAGGATTAGGGTTTACAAAAACTTATTTTGAACATTAGAAATTGTTTAATTTGAATTTGAAATTAAGGCTTGTTCTTGATTAAATGTTACATTTATTAGGACACACCCCAATATACACATTAGTGGTATTTTACATTTGGACCCACCCTGATTTTGAATATCCTGTGAATTTAATATTTGATAACACTTTATTGTACAGTGTCCTTGTTACACGTTGCATGTACAATCGCAAATTATGCACAACTACAAGCAACTAACCCTAAACCCAACCCTAATCTCTAAAGTAAGTATGTTGTTGATTAATATTACTCAGTACTTAATTGTATAATTACACTGTAACAAGGACATCTTAAATAAGTTTAACTAAAATTAGATGTGTAATTTAGAACAATACAGTACTTAATCACCATTATTTCATCATCTGACATGGTTATATTGGCAAATGGACAATGTACTGTAATGCATATACAGTATCTCAAAATAGCCAAACATTGTCTGATTCTTCATTTTGTCCAACATAAATGGGTCTATCACTAGGCCTATATTAAATTGTTGTATGTCAAGTGTGTAAATGTGTGCTGTTAAGCCAAGTGAGATGTCATGCGAACAAAGTTCACAAAGAATAAGAAATGAGCCAAGTGAGATGTTACTCTTTCAACTCTGTGACTTCAAATTGCCCTCAAAGAAACACAAGCGATCAAGCAAATACACACACAAACACGTCACCTCTCCATGGCCCCTGCCCTGCCCCCTTTACCCACTCTCTCTTTTATTCTGAATAGAAACATAGCATTTTCAGAAAGAACGAGAGAGATAGAGAGAGATGGGGTATTACTGGGCAGGAAAAGTACTAATCCTTTGCCTTGCTTCCTTCCAGCCAATGATACCCAGAAGCAACTGGCAACAGCTGCTCAGAAAGATCCCAAATCACACACACACACACACACACACACACACACACACACACACACACACACACACACACACACACACACACACACACACACACACACACACACACACACACACACACACACACACACACACACACACACACACACACACACACACACACACACACACACACACACACACACACACACAGTCTGAGTGTATTAACATGAATATGCAATCCCATTTATAACTCAAGATTTTAAACAAAAACAGATTCCCCTAAACATGTGACACACTGTTTAGTCTATCACACAGTATAAACGACTAATAACTGAAACCAAAAATGTAATATGGCCTGCTGTCCTTGTGTAACATTATAACAGTTTATAATGCTTGCACACTGCTAAACAAAGCCAGCACTTGATCACTTTCAGTTACAAACGTATCTGTGTGCGGCATAAGCGTTGTTACACTGTCATTAATGCATTATTAATGCTTTATAAACTATAAAGGACTCTGTGTTCCAGAGGAGCCTAATATATAAGATGCTAAGCCAAAGCTTAAATCTAACCAAACTCCAGAGGAGATTGATGGATGGACTGCTGTTTGTGCGACATATCAAGCACTGGTTTGTTGTGGATGTGTGTGTGGGATGATATGTGTTGGACCAGGAATATTGCCAAGGCAGAGGTTCATTCCATGGGTGGTAAAGGAGAAGTGTACATGTCTCTGTGTGTGTTTGTTGGACTTCTTACAGCACATAACTTCTGCCATCTGTTCATGACTGCCAGAAGTGGTATAGGGGAGCTGAGGGAAATCAGCAACACACACACTCAAACATACGTTGACTTGGCTAAGTGAAGACTTACCGTTGACTACTATTGGTTTTATATAAAGCTAATTATAATTACTAGAGACTAAATCTAAGCTTTAAGGAAAACCTTTTAGAACACCCCAAAGTTTGGGGTCTGTATGATTTGTATAACATATGCTCTTTATATTTGACATGAACAAAATAGATATAAGAAAGAAGCTGATGAGAATGGACAAGGAAAAATATTTCAGTACAAACCCGTCAGAAATGAAGCAAGTCTTGCTACACGCATACACACACAAACACAGAGAGCCGTTTGTTTTGCCACTTTATGTAAGTATCTAAGCATGTCCTTCAGGGGAACTGATAATTACATTGAAGACACCCATCCTACAGGTTGACAGGCCAGCAAGTGTGTACGTGCTTCACACGCCTCTGCCTCTGTCTGTGTGTATGGATGTGTGCATTACTGCGCAGGTATCTGGTATAAGAAAGTCTATCCATGTGTGTGAACAGGTGGTTACAGACACCGTTTAGAGAATGTGTTTCTTTGCTCATTAATGACTCATCTGCTGACTGCAGTGAGTTACAAAGAGTTTTTAATGAGGTCAACCAACCCCAACTATTAAAAGCAAATCAAAAGAAAAACACTCACATGAATGTGCAAAGGGTCTTAAAATGTATGGAAATGTAAGAAGTATGTGATAAGAAGGAATTTCAATATAAAGTATATCTAAAACATAATGAAGATTTTCAGTAACAAAAACATGCACACACACACACACACACACACACACACACACACACACACACACACACACACACACACACACACACACACACACACACACACACACACACACACACACACACACACACACACACACACACACACACACACACACACACACACACACACACACACACACACACACACACACACACACACACACTTGTGCACTTGCACATCAAGACTTAATTAATTAAGACCTGATATTCTGATTTATAAAATGGATACTTCAACATTTGATTCTCACTTCTGATATGAGGATGTTTGTGTTAAATTGATCACAACAGCTACTTTACTTCATATACATCATATACTTCATATAATCATGCTGTGCCTAAGAACACATCTTACTAACATTCACTTTACTGTAATGTGCAGCCTCTTGTGGCTTATTGCTTTAATCTGTCTGTCTGAAATGATCAATTTAAACTTACTGTCTCTGGATACACAGACCTAAAAAGACGAATAGAGGAATAGAAAGAGAGAGAAAAACAGGGGATTTGGTGGTTAGGATTAGAAGTGAAAAGAAGCTGGGTGGTGAAGTGTTTGCAGGTTCTTGTCTCATAACAGTCCCTCTTTGTTTATGCTGTGGTTTTGCTGAAGACTTTCTGCATTCTCTCCTTTGGACCATGTGTGAACATTAACTGTAATTCTCTCGCCGTCTCCTCATATTTACCTGCTATCAGTATGAGAAATCAGATCCACCAGCAATCAGATGATCTCTCCCAACACACACTCACAGAGCGGAGAAATGGGCCAAGAAAGCATCAAGTTCCTTTCTATTATCTAAGTGACTGTAACATGTTTAGAAGAGGCATCTAGAATCCAAACACAACAGTGATTCGGGTGAACTCAGCCAAGAAACCTGTCTTTAACAAACAACTGATAATGATCAACACCTCTCAACAACATGGGCTCTCATACCTGCCCACATATGCAGAAAATTCAGACACTATCTGCCTGGAGTGATGAGCTATTATTGAGTAACACACACACACACACACACACACACACACACACACACACACACATGTAATCCACTCTGCAGGGCCTCATCCGTCAACTGCGGGATAATAAATCAATGGCAAGGACAAAGTGTGTTTACATGATATCAGCTACACAAGTGTTCAATTCAACAACACCCACTTTGTGCCACTGTACAAACCCAGCCAGTTACACACTGCCCAATCGAAGAGGCTGTAACTCGAGCTCCTTAAGAACACAGAATCACTGATAACCTATTAATTTTAAGAATGTGATAAATAGTTAAAAACAATCCTCTGTTTATGAAAGTGTCCAAAAAATATTTTGAGAAGGGCTTGCACTGAAAAAAGGTGTGAATCACACAGGTAAGTGAAGCCTTAATCAATTTAGATCCTTTGATGAAGGTTTACAGATTTAAAAAGAGGAGATGCAAAGATTCTGATGAACTCAAATTAATCACTTAGTATAGTGAACACAGTTTGACTGATTCATTTAAGAGAATCGAGTAAACGACCCATTCATTTTCAAATGAAACATCACTGTGGCCTCTACAAGATCTACTGTATACCTATGTGACAAAATATTTCAGAGCAAACAATAAATGTAAAAATGTACATTCACAATAGAAATGACCAAGACCTTTCCAGTCATTTCATATTATTTTGTAAGTGTTTTTATAATTGTTCTGTTTCAGACTGATTCACTAGTGAATCACTAATTTGTGAATTTGACAGATTCATTGAACATAATCTGTTTATTCAGAACAGAACAAAATATTCACAAATCAATCTTGGTATATCTATATACCAAGTATTTCAGAGCAAAACACTATCATTCAAAAAACTGTGGTCAGTAATACTTTTTAGAGAAATTAATACTTTATTTAGCAAGGATGCATTAAACTGATCAAAGGTGACAGTAATGATACGAAAGATTTCTCTTTTAAATAAATGCTGTTCTTTTGAACGTTCTATTAATCAAAGAATCAAGAAAAATGTGTTTTCAACTTTTCAACATTGAATAATAATAAATGATTCTTAAGCAGCAAATCAGCATATTAGAATGATTTCTGAAGCATTGTGTGACAATGAAGACTGAAATAATGGCTGCTGAAAATTCTCCATTACCATTACAGGAATTAATTAAATTAAATATTAATATAGAAAAGAGTTATTCTGAATTTAAATAATATTTCACAATATTCCTGTTTTTACAGTATTTTTGTTCAACTAAATGCGGCCTTATAAAAAAAAAAAAAAAAAAACCTTACTGACTCCAAACTGAATGGTTTGTACACAACATTTATATATAAAATTCCAGACTTTTCCAGGCATGAGAAACTCTGATATTTCCTGGTTTTCGTGCGTGTGTGATAGAGAAGGTGAGGTGTAATGTCTGACCTGTGGGCTCTGGGGACAGTAGGTGTGCGCTGTACACCGGAGGGAAGATGAGGGCCGCGAGGTACAGAAGGAGACAGAGCGGGACCATCCCGGGCCGAATGACGCGGGGACTAGTGTCCTCACCACGGAGACCAGACTCAGACATCCTCCACCGTTCCACACATGCTGTCAATGTAGCGCTGCCACACACACACACACACACACACACACACACAGTCCTGTCGCTGCCTGTTCCCCACCTGAAACACAAAAACATAATGAACAATCATAAGATAACAAACACTTCATATTACAGTATAAAAAGTAAAAATGCTCACAGACATTCAATAAAACTTAGGCCTGTTCTTTGTTATTTTGACATGGGACACATTTTTCAAAACACTCTATTGAAATTCTGTGCTGACGTGCAAATGTCTGCAGCAGTCTCTCTGCATACACGGTAAATTGACAAATAAAGAGCGACGACCACACACAACTGCCACGAGCGAATGAAATGGAGTGATTTTATATTATATGTCCCGCGCTAGTTTAGACGAGACTGGGATTTGTTGTAAACTCTCTTTTGCCGTCTTACTCTCCCTTTTTTTCTTCTTCTCTCTGGTCGGTCTACTCTGAAACACGTCTTTCACTAAGCTAACACAAACACACTTATCTCTCTAAAGAAAACATATACTCCCCTCACACTCTGTGACTTGTGTCTTGCCACATAGAGAGTTTACATTAGTCACAATAAAAGAAATGTAAAGAGCTTTAAACACACACACACACACACACACACACACATATAGGCTATATACTGTATGTAAGATGTATGGTTTGATTCCCCGCTGAGAGATTTTTGCTCAAAGGCGCTGAGAGTTCGAGAGGACTCTGTGTTGCTTTAAACTTGAACTCCTGTTATTTCAGAACAGCCTTGGTTTAGACACACAAAATGTTTGTGTTAACTTTAAACGGTGGCATTCTTCTCGAATGGACGCACATGCTCTCCTGAGGCTTGTGTGGCGCTGTTTTTCTTTCCCTTGACAAGCAGACGTTTGATTCTTGGTCAGCACATACTGAAGAGAGAGAAAGAGAGAAGCAGGGCTGGTGTAAGTAACTCAGTGTTTTCTCTGGCCGGCGGAGCAGGAGCATGCTCTGCGTTGTGGGCTGATAGTGTATCAGCACTTGCTGTTGTAGGAGAGAAGGGTATATTTGTAGAGCGTATTTCTGGATGGGGTATAGTAGGTGTGTTTTTTGAGCATGTTTCTGGAGCCATACTATCTTACAGTAACAAAGCTTAAAAGTAGGGGAGAGAACTAAAGCAGAAAGAAACTCTGATATATTCTTGGAAAAGGCCTTATCTTGTATTATTGTTATTATTATTATTTTTTGAGTATTTGATTCTGATTGGTTGATCACAGCATTCTGTGGCAGCTAAACTAATTGATCGTTTAACCAGGCAACAATTTTTTTAGCTCTGTTAGACTAACTACACAGTTTCTTTCTCCTGCATAATGCTATAGTTTAATCTCAAATGACAATGTATTTATTTATTTGGGGATAAGCAGTGTAATGAATGGAATAATGTGCAGTAAGCCAGTCATTATCGCAAAAATAAACCTCTTTGTGGTGATACAAGATTATCCTGATCACCCTGTTATGGTTTATTTAGCGATAATTAATTAATGATTGTACAATATCTGTTACTTAAAACAACATGGTGTAGTTTGAATATTGAACTGTGCCTGCATTTATTATAAACCATTTTAACATATACCCTTCAAAAGTTTATGGTCTGAAAGTTTTTTTTTAAATAAGTCTCTCTCAAAAAATCCAGTAAAAACAGTAATATTGTGAAATATTTTTATAATTTAAAATAACTGTTTGCTATTTTCATAAACTTTAAAATGTAATTTATTCCTGTGAAAGCAAAGCTGAATTGTCAGCATCATTACTCCAGTCTTCACTGTCACATGATCCCTTAGAAATCATTCCAATATCCTTGAATATAAATTTCAAATGAACATATGTTTCAAAATATAATGTTTTTGTAACCATTCATTTTAAGTAAAAGTAATCATTTATTTTGAAAAACTGACCCCAAACTCAAATGCATATACTTCTGTGCAAATGAAACTTTAGTGTATAGGCAGCATGGGACTGTGTGACATGACGGATGTGTGTAGCCGTGTGTTGCTTTGTGATGTTTAAAACTCTTACTCTCTCAGAAGAGTCAGTGTTTATCTAGGGGATTACTGAAGAATTTGATTTGGACTCTATTGAAATATTATGATTATCAGTCTAGCCAATAATTCAACATTAGCTACTATGTTTTTACTGTCTGTATCTCCTTTTCCGTCTCTTACTTTTAGACCCCTCAGTCAACTCTGATACAGAGCACATATTAAAGTATAAACAATATAATGATCTTTTAATGGCAAGCAAACAACTACAGACCTGAATAAGGCAGTGCAAGAATATTCTGTCAAATCCTGGGCGTTTATGTGTGTAAAGTCTAATAGTTTTGGGTGAAAGAGGGTTTTAATAAAATCCTATCACACGCTAGTCACACCTTGCAACAAATCTGGGACTCAAAAATGTCAGTAATCTCCAGTAATTGTGCAGCCATGTCAACGGCCAGCCCAGCCTAAAATCTGCCAATGAAAATAGGGATTAGGAGGGAGACAGAGCAAGAGAGTGATAAAGAGGTGTCTCTATTAGAGTTTGGCTGTAATCCTCTTCCAAGGACTTCACTCGCCCTCCTGCGGTTCTCTGAGAGCTCTGTCAGCGCGTGTGTGGGAGTGTGTGAGGCTACGGGTTTGTGCATTGCTTCAGTGTAGACAACTGAATAAAGGTGAGAATTAAACTCCCTAACCAACCCTTTTAAACATCCCCATGGAGGAACACATCAAACACAGATAAATCAAAGAGGACCGATTTACAAACCACATTTACAGATGCGTGTCACTGTGAAATGATGGGTTTCTCCAAAGTTTTCAGTCAGTGACTTTTCTGTGCTTTCTAGCATTAAACCCATCATCTCATATGCTTACATAAAGCGTCTGGCATGACACTGTCCACAAAAACATTCATAGAAAAATAAAAACATAAGGGTAATTAAAAACAGAAGGATGAAAGAGCGAGAGAGCGCAGTAACATTGTCCATTGTTTATTGTATGCCTCGTTTTCATTCATGCTGTTTTTAGCCCTTGGACTGCATTGTGCATTGTGTGTAAAATTATCTTGTGCACATTTTTTGTTGAGGTTTTTAATATATATATATATTAGATTAATCTCTTACCAGTAGCTAAGGTCTAAAGAGAGCATAAGGAACATTAGAGAAATGAGAAAGTTTGATGACATATATTCAAGACTTCCACTCTCAAACTTTTGACAGTCCACAGAGTAGCATATTGATTTTGAGCCAGCATCAGTCCGCTGAGGGTCACAATTAGTCGAGCTTCCAATTGAAAAGAGCTTCTTTTTCCCTGATGACACGACCTCTCACATTTGAGTTGTGTGAATGCCTTGGAGAGACCTTTACTAGTTCCACTAGGGCTGGTTTGAAAAGTGCAGGGGACACAGGACTAGAAAAGTAATGATTATGACCCCGTCAAAAAAGGTTCAGTCATTTCTGAAAGTGGGAGATTGTTATCATAGGTTCAACATCCATGCTTTTCATCCTTTTAGCCAGTTGTTTCTACTATATTGAGTTTTCAAAGATTCAGAGACTAATTTCCTAATCAGTAAATTGTTAATTTCACTTAAAATGTTACCATTTAAAAATTTAAGTCAGCAAGAAAACAAGACATCAAGAACTTTATAGTGCATGAGTTTCGCAGCCAGATTTCAAGATATCTGACAACCTGAACTGACACCAAGAAACTTCTTGCTGTCAGCCATTTAAAGCCCATAGAAGCCTTTATAAAACATAGATCTGCTTAAAATAATGATATCATTGAGAAAAGGGGAAAACCTAACAGTTTACATAGATCAGTTCTCACCACGGACTCCAGTCGGGTTTGAATGACTCTAGTAAAGGTGGCTAATTGCCCCCAGTAGCCCGCGTTAACACCTCCAGAGACTCTAATTCACTCCGATAGCTACAATTGGTTTCAGATGGCCCATGGGTACGGCGGAGGAAAAACTGGTGAGGTTCCCTTCAGTGTGATCTAAAAACAACACAAATGAAGCCCTGCTGAGGTGGCCGCAGAAGAAATGGATGTAATTTTGGTTTTAAAATGCGTCATACATCAAGCTGTAAAGGGCTTAGTCTCTCGTCAGAAAGACATACCAAGTGAGTGACCGTTAACGAGTTATTGAGTTGAATTGATTGAAATATAAATGGCTCTATATAAGGTCTCTAAATGGAATAGTTATAAACAGTTTTGTGTTAAACTCATGCAGCTTTGATATAAGCGCTCTTGACTGTTTCCCGTCACCTCACATCCCACGGTGGGTTTCGGCACCATTAAAACACCTACACCTAGGCATAAATGACAAAGACCAGCTGCTGACGAACTAAAGGCTAGTTTCTGACTCGCGCTTCAGGAAACGAGTCGATTTCGCTGCTCAAATCGACTGTCCACACAACAGGCTAAATTATACACCGCAAACATTTTTAATTGAGCCATATTGTGAATAATTTCAGCACAGGTGCGGCTTCTCCTCGCGACTGGTAGAGCAGCTTTGGAGCACGCGGTACTCACTCTCTCACACACACAAACACACACACACACACACGCCGCGCAACACCTGTCCGACTGTAAGCGATACGGGCACACACCACATGTCACCCCAGCTCACTTCTACACTAAAACTTTGTTTCCATCCAGAATGCTTTGATTGAATCAATAGCCCAATTGAAAAACACGTTTTGGAACTGGAACAAGGAAACAAGTAGAAATAGGAATGACTATTTCCTACCACTTAAAGGCGCCTTTGTACCTTCATACCTGGTCTGCGCAGCTCTGTCTGCTTCAGAGTCTGTGTCAAAACGCAATGCTACATAAAACTTGTAAAGTATGCAGACTTCAGCTTTTATAGCTGCCCATATTAGAGACGGCTCTGATGCTGCTTTGCATCCATGTAAATGATGCAGCATGAGTGCAGCCTTAAACTTTGTTATTCTCGTGATGGAGTATGTATTTTACAACTTTATCTATTAATTTATCTATTTTTATTTTAATAGTTCAAAATTCATATTTCTATAGGCTAGTCATAAGAAATTCCATTATTACTTAGGCAACTGTAAAAGACAGTATGTAATGATAAGAATTATAATAATAAGCTCCTCACCAAATTCCGTCTTGACAGTAAATCCTTTTCCAGATCAAAATAAAATAGTTTATTCGGCTTTTTGAGAAAGCTTGGTCTGCGGGGTCCAAATTTCTCGTGAATCACATTCAGGGGGCAAATCATCCAAATACAATGAAGTTTCCAAATCCAGGCGTGAAGAAAATCTGAACAGACTAGAAGTCAGTGCAGTGTTTGAGAAGAAGCCGTATTCACACACAACCTTGAGCTGTCCGACTCTGTCCAGTCCTTAAACCGCTGAAAAGTGTATCAAAAGCACACTGGACTGTATCATCTAAAGGAGCACCAGTGTAGTTTTGGCTCGTTAGAGGGTCTCGGAGTCCTACGGAAGAAGCTCCGCTCTTCTGCGCTGCGCTGTCCGGGCACAACTGCTCCGCTGCGCCGCTCGGTCGGTTGTGAAGTGCGGGGCGTTTGGTGCTGTGTGAAAGCTTGGCTCACAGACTCTCACTAACAGTTTGAGCACCGGGCTCTGGAGAGAGGGAAAAAAATTAACTAGGATCAGATTTCAAACCGCGTCTCTGCTGCGAGTGCAGAGCTCGCCGCCTGCCGCCCCCCTCGCGAGTTCAGGGCAGAGAGAGAGAGAGAGCCGCAGGCGCCTCCCACACCAAACCCGAATATTCAATCAACTTATCACTGTCAAATTAGCTGCGCTCAGCGAACCCAAACCGCGCTATGGACCACGGAGAGAGTCAGCAGAAAAACAATTAAAAATAGCAAAGATTTTGCTGTTCATACTCTTTTCAGGGTGCGCATTATAGCGGGGTTTGGGGGAGCACAACGTTTCAGTAAGAACAAAAGTTTGAATACATGTCAGTGAGGGCTAATGTACTCGCTCAGGAAGAAGCTGCCATTGTTTGAGGAGGTAACCACGATGTTCAAACGCCTGGTTTATCGGCAATGCGTCGACAAGGGTAGCTAAAAATAACGGTTAGGCTTTTATTATCAATATTAGAGAACTGCACACTATTTAGAAATTTAAGGCTGCACTGACATTAAGCATATGCCCAAGACCAGCCTACTGAATTAGCCAAAGACTTAACCTCTAAAAAGAGGTGGGTATCATTTCATGTCACTGTAATTGGGAACAGCTTTTGGATATAAAACACCTTGATCAAATTATGATTTTTTTTCAATTGAAATGCACATTTCTTTTAGAAATTGATGCATCCAATCTTAAATATCTTCAAAATCTTCCACACACATACAGACACATATACACACTCTCATCATTACAGGCACTGAAGGCCAACTCATCCTCATTGTCATCACATGGAAGAGCCAACTATGCACTCTTCCTATTGCCCTTTCCGTGAAATATTGCTGTATTCATTTTCTGAAAAGAGTTTGTCATTTTCTTATTCATACATCAATACTACAATAAACACTTAAAATAAAAACATTTTGGTACAGCATTGCCATATGGCAACATCGATATATTCTCAATTGACAGTAATACTATGTTAGACGGTGTTGATTTTTGAA